>BSUD01000002.1:9002396-9156217 GCA_033239045.1 Fagopyrum esculentum | reverse complement strand
AAAAAAAAAAAAAAAAAAAAAAAAAAAAAAAAAAAAAAAAAAAAAAAAAAAAAGTAGTTTCTTAAAAAGAAAGCTTTGTTGTATAGAGTTGATTGTTTGAAATGACAAGAAATATATCGAAGAAGTTGGTAATCGATATCAAAGAGGAAATATCTTCTTTCTTACTTCTTTCATTCACGTGCGTAAGCACACCCATGTTCAATTGTTCACAGTACCACCCCACTTTTTCTTTTTTTATTAATCCCAATTTTAAATGGAATATTATATTTTGTATTAATAAATATGCCATAAATTAATAACGTTGTATTGTTAAGGTAATGTAAGGTGCAAATGATACTGACCACCGATCAAACCACCGCCTGTATCTCAGTGTCTGCATCGTTCTATTTTCTAATTAATCAAATTATAAATAATAATATTGAAATAGTTTATAGTTTTTATTTTTTAAATTAGATATGCCCCTTAAAAAATGTAATTTCCAACAGAAGGAAAATTGAAATCTGCTAAAAGCCTAAAATGGACGGTTTGAGTCGAATGAAAAATGATTTGTTTGGTTTGATTTCATTCTGATATCGATTGTTTCGATATGCACAGAAATGGACCGAGTGCATAGTTTGCATTTAAGGATTTTGATTATTTTATTTTAATATATATACGTAGAGATATCGAAATGTAAAATATCTCGCCGAAATGAACGCCGGAAATGATACCCCAACATCGAAGAAGACGAATCAGACAATTGCGTTGCGCTGGCTGGCGTGTGTTGCATATGCAACTTTTTTTTTTTTGATTTTTTTTAATATTTCTTTTTCTTTTTTGCATATTTTGGATATTCGATGATGAAATGTGCTATATTAGGTTAATTTTTTTGCATGACTTATGTCATTTTCATCCCTTACATCTACGTGACCTACGAGGATTAAAGGAAATCTTTAATGGGTATCCCTCATGTGCGCATGGACATCTGGAGGTAAAGGAAATGGAAATATGGATATATGTCCTCTAGAAACTTGAGACTGTTTTGAAAATAGTATAGGTGGATTTGTCTCTCCTCTTATCAAGGTGGATCCTCAATGCCACCTTAAGCCTTCTCCTAACTTGAACTCTTTGAACATGATCAATCATGTTTTTATGTGTCCTTGACCTCGTAGCTTGAAAAGGTCTGATTCTCCTTCTTCTCACAACAATGTTCCTTCTCCTTCTCCTATGTCTTGGATTCCATAGATGTCTTTGCCTCCCCTCCATAGCCTCTATCTTCCTCTTCTTAGTAGGAGACTTTGGATGTGATCTTGCAATCATGGTCGATCCTAAGCATGGTCCTGCTGCAGGAAATGATCATGTTGACAGAAATGACCTTGGACGTGCTCTTTTACCCGTTATGCTCTGTTAGGTGATGACATTGTCATTGCCGATGCCATAAACGACCTTGGACGTGCTTTGGCTGCTAGAATTGACCCCGATGTTAGAAATGACCCTAGATGTGTTTTTACGTCCGGATGTGCTCCTGGTGATCAGTGTGATCCTGAAGATGCTCCTGGAACAGATCTTATGTCCTGGTATGATCTTGGAGATGAGTGTGATCTTGGAGATGCTCCCACGCCAATAGGCTTATCAAAGAGCTCCTTGATCATTTAAATATCAATGGAAATAGAATCAAATGAACGTGTAATTTTGAAAGAGAGTCTAGCACAAGTTTTAGAATAACTAAACATGATGGAGATCACTCATATAGTAAGAAATAAATAACACATGAAAATGCATGTTCAAAGACTAGAGCTAGAGCGTTCACAAGTGTTATGTTTGGACAAGCTAATCATCAATAATCATTCAAAAACTCATGTGCATAAACAATAACAAGACGTAGAAATCCAAAACATTGTTGACAAATCAAGAGTAATAGCATGACACATTCCAATTTCTGGAAGTAACAATGATGAGAGTTGACACAATCTACGCTAAATGCAATGTTTTTGTAGTTTTGTGTTTTTTTTATACATAAGCAAGAGAATAAAGTGGATCACTTTCTAGAAGCTGATCGACCGAAAGCATCCTTGCGGATGAGGTCTTGAACATCTTCAAGAATAGCACTGGCAACCAGTATGATGTTGCGTCCATGCATGACAATCTTCTCCACGACCGTATTGATTTCCTTGTAAATGTGTTGTGCTATGGAGTTAGAGAATCCCGAGATCAAATTTGGGACATCACTGATTATCATGTCCAAACCCCCTGGAGGTTTACAAACATGATTAAATGCATTGATGAGCATCAGGTTGTCGCCTTCAATCTCAATGGAATTCAATCCTATCCCCTGGGCCTTTTGTAGGCCCTCCCTAAGGGCGAGTGCTTCTGCTTCTAATACTGATTCGGCATTACACCTGCCGCTTCTTATAGTAATAGGGATGAGACTATGGTTTATAATAATGAAACCAAAAGAGAAGTGGTTCGCGGAATTATGTGAGGCGTCAAAATTAAGCTTAAGAAAACCTTCTTCTGGTCGTTTCCATTTTATGTTTTTTTTTGTTTTCCTTCTTTGCTCCATGTTTCTTGTGCAATAAGTTTATAAAGATTCAAAAAATTTCGAATTTGAAACAATGTGAAAGCTCGGATTTTTCTGATTTTCTATTAGACGGGTAGTCTGACTCAAAACTTTCGGAGTCACCGCTTTCGGTGCTTAGGAACCGGCCAAGTGGCCAACTTGACCATTTGGGTGGCCGTTTGAGGTCGTGGAGTGGCCGTTTGGTGTGAATCTGTAGCTACTGCATTCTGTTTTTTTTTTTAAAATTAATTTTGCAAAAGTTGGTAAAATAGGCATGAAACGACCATCTGTTGGGCATTTGGTGGCCGTCTCCTAGCCGTTTGAGCTTTCGGCCTTGTGCTTTTATCTTCTCCGAAGTCTTGGAGGGTAGTCCAATCTCAACTTTCACGGCTTCAAAGGCAGGGGCGTCAAATGTTACTTAAATATCTTATAGCATCATGTCAAAGTTATGGATATGAGTGATAAGCTCGAAACGTTTGGATACCATGGAGTCTACTCGATACTCCATGACTAGTAGCAACAACTCTCTTGGTGGACTTTTGTTTGTGAAGAGGTGTGTTCATTCTAGTTGTTTAGAGAGACAAGTTTGCTTGAATCATAGATCTTGCGCATTCAACAATCTAACACGAGAGTTCAAAAACAAAATTAAAAAAAATCAGTAAACAAAATAAATTTAAAATAACTAATTCAATCTACAACCCCCGATAACGGCGCTAAAAAGGTGATCATGAAATTCTTATCGAAGTACAACGACCTCCCTCGCAAGGACTCGAGATCAGATGTTGTATAATTGGACATTAAAAAAAACTTAATTGTACTTATGGGGGAAAAAAATAATTATCCGATTTATTCAAATTTTAAAATAGTAGAATTTGGCATAAAAATGATAGTTTTCTGGTTTCGAATACCTTTAATTACCTCTTTTAATTAACATATTTTTATAGTACTCAATTTCATAATACCCAATTTTCATAATATTTAAGTTTCATAATACTCAATTTTTGTAATATTCAAGTTTTATGATACCCATTTATAAATAAAATTATTTATTTATTTATTTTATTTAAAAGAATTGATAATATCACGCGACGTAGATAAATCGAACATAAGCTGCTCAAATATTATTACATTTAATTTATATAATTTTTTATTACTTTTTTATAAAAAGGACAGGCAGAGTCGTGGAGAAGTAGAGAGTGAGGTTTGACAGCCTTGCGGATCTCTATATCTATATTTTAAACAAAATTATTTTTAAAATCAAATCCGTTGTCTCGTTTACTAATTTCTTCGATATTGACAAAATTTTCTTTATTTTTAAATATTTTCATTTTCAGTATTTTGAAACCAGAATTAGGTTTGGGCCGTCTATAAAATATAACAATCTTCCCACTCGCCCTTCTCTTCTCTCAATTCTCCTCACTTCACCACCAATTTCATTGTTTCCTTCATAGCTGGGGACCTTCCACCACGCTTAGGTAAAAAGCTCTTCCCTCTTCCCCCTCCTCTAATCTCCTTCTTTGTCAATCATATTTGGATCTTAATCCTTCTTAGTTTTCCAGAATTTTTTTCATTTTTTTAGATCTGGTGTTTCTGTATAATTCGCTTTCTTTCAGCTTCCTTTTTTGCTTGTTTTATCATTAAAAAATTGTTTCAAATTCGAAATCGACCAGATCTCGGTAATCCGAGCTTTCACATTGGTTAATAAAGTGGATGAGACGTTGAATTTGGTGATTCCTGTTATTTAGCCCCTAATTTTTTCCTCCTAATTGTTTCGCTGTGCAGGCACTACTAACTTTGTGTACATAGAAAGATCGATCTGATCTGCCAGAAAAAAAAATGAATTACTGTGCGATTCAGCAAAACGGTGTCGTCAGATCTCGTGAAGTTGTTGTATGTCCGAAGCCACGGAGGGTTGGCCTCTTCAACGGAGCCATTAACGATCCTCCAAGTCCTCTTCGCCGGCACTTGAGGTAATAATTACTAGTTCTAGATTAATTTCATTTCAGCTTTCCTAAAAATTTGTTTTAGAAGATCTGATTTTTGAAAGTTGAATTTGTTCTGTTTGTGTTTGATAGTCATCAAGGTGTGCTTTCGGATTCACAAGCCGGGTATGAGCTTCTGGACATCATTCTCTCTAAGGTATCCTCTTTTCTCTAATTCTGGAAAATCAATTCTTACAAGTTCTTCAGCTGTCTGATTGAAAGTAGAGTTTGATTAGCGTAGTAGTTGATGAATTGTTCGGTTTTGAAATTATTCTTGATCCTAATATGTTGTCCGATGGAGACACTTACTATTATTACCTGGAGGCAATGGATGCTAATTGTCCAATGCTTAAACAACACAAAAGAAAGATAGCTAAATGTGTAATACTTTTAAAAAGTTAGTAGGAATCATGTTCCTCTATAGGAAAGAAAACAAAAGAAAGCTAAACAACACATCATATGGGATCATTTCAGTGGACTTTATGATATGTGGATGTTGTCATCACAAATTGAGTGGCTCTGAAGCAAGGAAAGTGACATTTTTTCCAAGCAACAACTCCTTTAGTATCAGTTGACATTCTTACATCCAAAATATACTGAAAATTTACATAATTATTAGTTGTATAATGTCATTTGAGCATTTAATCTTTCACCTTTGCATCATTAAGTGATCGCCTGAATCAATTTGTTCATCTGCACTGACTGATACAGGGTGGCCATGGATATGAGAGACCTGACACTAACAACTCCACACAAGTAGGAATGTCGTCCCCGTTTTTTTGTGGGTCGCCGCCTAGCAGAGTCTCTAACCCATTGATTCAGGATGCTCGATTCGGTCTGCCCTCTTCCCCGCCCATGTCACCGACTTCTAATCAAGCAAGGAAGGGAGGTTGTGTTAGGGCAAATTTTGGTAACAATCCAGCAGTTAGAGTTGAGGGGTTCGATTGCCTCGACAGGGATCATAGCAGGAACTGCAGAATCCCTGCCTTGGCTTAACCCTGATAACGAAAAGGTCTTATTTCAGTTTAAACAGAGTAAAGTTGAGATTACATATAGTGCAGAAGGAAATGTTAAGATGAGTATTATTTTTGGAATTGATGAGTAGGAAAGTGAAAAGGAGAATCTGTGCTTTTGACAATGTAAATAGGTTGGAAGCGAGAATCTGTAATCTTCTGTAGTAAATAAAAGTTGAAATTGAGATCAGAGAAGTGAGATTTAGGTTATATTTCCTTGTTTCAGATTGAAGGTGAGGTTATGTACTCTTTGAGTTCTGCAGAGAATTATGTGAATATGTGGTATGAAAATGGGTTAAGGGAAATATCTTTGTTGGATGTGTTGTAGTACTCATGTCACATATGTTACTTTGCAATTTGTAAATACAAGTGTATCCCTCAAAGAGCGAAAGGGTTAAGAAATGTGTTTTAGACGTGGTTTTATAGCAAATATGCACAGTTGATTAAAGGTGTATCGGTGGATATCTTTTCGATTTTGACATACAATGATAGAAATAACGAAGTGCACGTTTATTCGAAACTTGTTATAAAACAGGCAATTAGGGAAGAAATAGAAGAAAAAATAACAAGGGAGAGACATGAGAAAAGAAAAACATATTTTTCTTCTATTTATATGTAGAGAAATAGCCATTTAAGGAAGGGAACTTTGGAGTGTAGAGGACGGTGTCTTTTTTAGTTTTATGAAATTTGGAGTAAGTATGTTATTTTAAATTTTTTTTTTTGATGAATAGGAGCATGCACTCCCGCGCCAAAGCGCTTATTTGAAAAAAGAAACTTACAACCGAGTTATACGAGGGAGGGAAACTCCCCTCAAATCCTCCATAATTAACGAACGAACACAAACCGGGGGATCGACTAAGCGATGGACCCCGATACCTAAGGAGAACGCAAGATTTGCCAAAGAATCTGCAACTCTATTGCCTTCCCGATGAATGTGGCCAAGACTAGTAACCCAGTCCCGGAAGAATAAGTCTTGGCATCGTAATACCAGGCTTGATAAGGGATGAGCCGGATTCAGTGTGTTATTTTAAATTAATTTAA
Organism: Fagopyrum esculentum; assembly: GCA_033239045.1. NCBI lineage: Eukaryota > Viridiplantae > Streptophyta > Magnoliopsida > Caryophyllales > Polygonaceae > Fagopyrum > Fagopyrum esculentum. The sequence goes on along the minus strand of BSUD01000002.1, from coordinate 9,149,642 downwards.
GTAAAATATATTCTTTTATTTTATTAGGTATATAAATATAAAGTATTCTTAAGGTAATAAATATTTAGGATGATTAGGTTAATATGGAAGATACATAAAATTTATATATTGTTTTCTATATTTACTTAGAATGAGTAAAAAAGAAGAAGAAAGATATATGAAATGTGATTGTGTATCCATTTTAGGGTGTGTTTGGCAGGCGTTTTACACTAGTGTTTCCGAGTGTATCTGAGTGTTTCTCATTTTAACGGGTGTTTGGCCTCATGAGAAACACTAATCACTAGTGTTTCTCGGAGTGTTTCTGAAACCGTCATCAGAGCAAGGGTTTTGCTCTTACACTAGTGTATCTTCGTACAAAATACCCAGAATGTCCTTATCTTTATACGATATTTACACATAAAACCGGGTATATAATCAATACTCTCTCACATCAAAACACCCTAATCTTCCAATCTGAGAGCAAAAAAACATTGTCTTCAACGAGGAACCACCACCGGCGACGACGAACCACCACCGACAACGATGAACGCAAGTCTCGGTAAGTGAACTACCTTCACTGATCGGCTTCATAGAGATTAATGTGCTATATGTTTTTACAGATCTGATTTGTTTTTACAGATCTATAGTGCTCATTGCTTGTACTCTTCCTGTTAACAGGGAAATTTGTTCATTGCTTGTACTCTTATTGTCGACAGATCTATGGAGGAATGCATTGCTTGTTCATTACTGTCACCACTATTTGTCTCTCGTTTTGTTCCCATCTCGATTCTCACTTGTAATTCCAATAATATGAGAAGCTGTGTTGTATCCAATCTGAATATATGTCTATCGTGTTGTACTCTTTACTGTCACTAGTACATCAATGTTTCTAATTTATTTAAATGTGCTATATGTCTCTCGTTTTGTTCACATCTCTCGTTTTGTCTCCTCCATTTTTACTGCAACTGATAAGCATGGTACTGCTACTAATCGAATACACTCTGTCTGCATTATTCTACTGTTTGTCTTCATGTCTGTCTTCAAAATACACCTTGTCTGTCTTCATTGCTCTCTCTACTGCTTGTCCTGGTGTATAACTTGGTATGTCTACATTAGTATACTGCTTGTGCTTGTGTATAACTTGGTATGAATACACTCTGTCTGCATTAGTCTACTGTCTGTCTTCAAAAGTTGGATTTAATCTACTGCTTGTGCTGGTGTTTAATCTACCGTCTGTCTTCATTGCTCTGCCTGTCTTCATTGCTTGTTCATTGTTGGTGTTTAATCTACTGCTACTAATTGAGTTGTGCTGGTGCATAACTTGGTATGAATACACTCTGTTTGCATTCGGCACCCATTTTTTGTATTGTGCTGGTGTTTAATCTATTGCCTGTCTTCATTGCTTGTTCATTGCTGGTGTTTAATCTACTGCTACTAATTGATGAGTTTTGCTGGTGTATAACTTGGTATGAATACACTTTGCCTGCATTAGGCCCCCATTTTTTGTAATGTGAAGATGATGGTGGTGGTTCTAGCTACTCCGGAGTTCAAGCAAACGATGATGAGCCGGTTCAATTTACAGAACCAACACCGGCAACTAAGGGTCATAAAGATAAGAGTCCGATGAAGAGGAAAAGAAGACAATCAGTTGGGTCTTCGAAGTTGGAAGCCTTCTTGGAACGTTCACAAGACAACAGTGATAGATTGCCAGCAGTACTCCAAGAGGAGGTAAATTCTAAGGCAAGAGATGAGGAGAGAGTGACTCGGAGAGGGTTGGATGTTGTTAAAAGGATGGTCCAGAATGACATGGTTGAGAGCGGAAGTCCACTGTGGTGTTACATCGTTGGGAGGACTAACATTAGGAAGTATATGAGTATACTATTGAACCTGGACAATGATAAGGAGAGGTTGCGTTGGTTGACATGGGAGTATGAGCGGTCATTGATGTAGTTGTCTGATTGTTAGTTTTATTTTATGAAACTACTATCTTAAGAAAAACATGTTGGATTGTGTATGTTTTGTTGGATTATATGTTGATTTTAAATTTCACGACACTCCTTTCATTATTACTTATCTTATATTCATTGAACTTGATTTTCATGCACTATCTTTATATTTCTAGAAACTCCTTCCTTTAGTAGTACTTATCTGCACAATTTATTTCAGGTTCTGAATGTCAAGTTCTAGTACTGATAGCCGTGATAGTGACGACAATGAGCGTAGACAAATTCGACGGTTCAACATTATTGAGTCTCATCAAGAATTGCAAAGACAATATGCAATTGCAGTTGATCACTACTACAAGCACATATACAAGGAGCCTTGTTAAGCGGAGTATGACCGGGGGAGACTTTGGATGGAGGAGATATTGAACGGGCATCACATTCGGACAGTGAACATGATCAGAATGGATGCTGAAGTTTTCCTACGTTTATGTAACGATTTGGAGCAGAACTATGGCCTCACTTCTTCTACAGAAGTCTCGGTAATTGAAAAAGTTGGTTTGTTTTTATACACCCTTGCACAAGGCTGCTCAGTTCGTGTTGTTGCTGAACACTTTCAGAGGTCAAACGAAATTGTACACCGATCGTTTCATAGCGTATTGAACTCTATTACCGGACGTGGACATGAAGGGTGTGGACTAGCAGGTGATGTCATCCGACCCCGGAACCCAAATTTTCCTAGAACAACATCACACATCGCAACTGACCCGAGATACAAGGATTACTCTAAGGTAAACACAAACAAGTGAAGGATATATTTTTGGCTCATTTCATTTATTCGTAAATGGACTTATTTGAAGTTTTCAATTCAGGATTGCATTGGTTGTGTGGATGGTACTCACATAAGTGCATGCATTGAAGAAGTTTCTCAAGTTCCGTTTGTCGGAAGGAAACATACTGTGATTTTCAACGTCCTCGCCGTATGTGACTTTAATCTGTTGTTCACTTTTGTCTTGTCCGGTTGGGAAGGGTCGGCTCATGACGCCAAGGTTCTCAAAAATGCAATCTGCAACCCCAATCTCAACTTCCCACTTCCACCTCCAGATAAGTACTATCTTTGTGACAAGGGTTAAGCAGATAGACCGGGGTTCCTAGTTCCGTATTCAAAGACTCGGTATCACTTAAATCAGTTTGACAATGAGCCTCCTAGCAACAAAAAGGAAGCGTTTAACAAGGCACATTCTTCTCTGAGAAGTTGCATTGAAAGTTGTTTTTGAATCCTAAAAAAGAGATGGAAGTTATTATCTGCTATGCCTTGTTACCCGGATTACACCCAAGTTGACATCCATCTTGCTTGCTTTGCGTTACACAAACTTTATTCGTCTATACTCAAGATACGATGACTTTTCAGAAGATGAGGATGAGTTGCCAACGACTAGTCAAGACGAGGTAGAAGAGGTGGAGGAGACCAATGACAATGGAAGAGGAATGAGTCATATTTGTGATCGTATTGCAACAGCAATTTGGAATGCAAGAAGGAATATGTAATATGTTTTATGTATTAGTGACATTGTCCAACTTTTATATATGTACTCTTTTATGCTGCAGGTGACACTATTTTTAAGTGTGTAATTCTATAATTTGTAAACATTGTCTAAATTTACGTCCGTGTATGATGAAATTGCATATGTGTTATAAAAGCAGAGACAAAGGGCGATAACATTTATAACCAAAGGAATACATTGTTGATTCATGGGTCAAAGAACCCTAGTAGTACATTACATAACAAGCAATTGCAACCCCATAAAGTAAACCCCTTATAATACATTACATAACAAGCAATTGCAACCCCACAAAGTAACCCCCTAATAGTACATTACATAACAAGCAATTGCAACCGCACAAAGTAAACCCCAACCAAACGATCGTAAACAAATTTCCGTTTGAAGTTTCTTGTTCAGTTGTTTCTCGTTTTTAAGTTCTTCTTTTAATGACTCAATCATGACAGCACCATCCCTTTCCCACATCCGTACTACTCGAACTTCATAATCCAATCTTCTCCCCTATTCACGTAGTCCTTGCACGAAATCCCTCAAACTTGATGAACATCCACTATAATCGAATGCGTACATAAGCATCTCATCTTCGATGGGATTATCCTCTACCATCCGTATGTCGCTCTCAAAACCGGAGTAGTCGTCCATTGGTACCTAACACACGAGCATACATTGTGAAACATACACTGTCAATGACCAATAACTGTCAAAAAACTAAAAAACTTGAATGACCAGGTTAATGTCATAAATTGTCAATATTATATTTGTTTGGGGCAATATGTTGATTACACTGTCAATGACCTAACTAATGAACCAATAAACAACAGAATTATGAAATAACCAACAAAATTATGAAATAATGAGCACTATCAGTAAGCATATATGTTCCATCCACTGTTAAACTGTCAATGACCTAACTAATATATTTGTTTGGGGCAATATGTTGATTCATACTGTTACTATACAACCAAGAACATCATTTTATCTGTAAGCATAATGAGCACTCTCAGTAAGCATATGTTCCAACTAATGGACCAATAAACAACAACATTATGAAATAAACTACAAGTAAGCATATTGTCATGAAATATACTGCAAGTAAGCATATTGTCATAAAAATAAAGTACAAGTAAGCATATTGTCATAAAATAAACTGCAAGCATAATGTCATAAAATAAACTACAACTAAGCTTACTATCATAAAATAAACTGCAACTAAGCATACAAGCACAAAATTATGAAATAAACTGCAACTAAGCATACTGTCATAAACTGTCAATGATATAGCAGTTTCAGGAAGCATATTGTCATGAAATAAACTCATAAATTGGTACCAATTATCAAATAAACTGCAAGTAAACTAAAGTCACCAACCTTTGTATATGACAACTTCCATATAACAATCACAAACAAACCATTACTTGACTAGAGATTGATTGTAAACTCAACTCATCAAATCAGTGATATAACTTCTTCATTTGAAGATAGGAGAACCAAATACCACTTTACTCAAAGTTGAATAAAAGTACAGGGATGAAATTGATCATCATATCATTATCATATGTGAGTATGCAGGATAACTTCAGAAGTTTTTCTTCCAATTAAGGGCAGAACACTAATATATGCACATAATAATTCTACAACTTTGCTGAAACTATTAAGGACATTGCTACAAACCAAATGAACGACAAAATGAGAATCAAACATCATTACTCTCAGACATTAGTTTGGCCAAAGAATAGATCAATGCATACCATAAAAATAAACGACAGAATGAATTAAAAAACTACAACTAAGCTTACTGTCATAAAATAAACTACAACTAAGCTTACTATCATAAAATAAACTGCAACTAAGCATACTGTCATGATTTAAACTGCAACTAAGCTTACTGTCATAAACTGTCAATGATAGAGCACTTCCAGTAACATACTGTCATGAAATAAACTCATAAAATGGTGCCATTTATCAAATAAGCTGCAAGTAAACTAAAGTCACCAACCTTTGTATATGACAGCTTCCATACAACAATCACAAACAAACCATTACTTGACTAGAGATTGATTGTAAACTCAACTCATCAAATTAGTGATATAACTTCTTAATTTGAAGATAGGGGAATCAAATACCACTTTACTCAAAGTTGAATAAAAGTACAGGGATGAACACTAATATATGCACATAATAATCCTGCAGTTTTGCTGAAACTATTAAGGACATTGCTACAAACCAAATGAACGACAGAATGAGAATCAAACACCATTACTCTCAGACAGTAGTTTGACCAAACAATAGATCAATGCATACCATAAAAATAAACGACAGAATGAATCAACAATTGATTATAAACACATATTTAACAAGAATTGATTGTAAACACAAATCTCACAAGGATGAATCAACGATTCGCCCACTGCATAAAAACCCTAAAACTTAACAAGAGAAACAAATAGAAGAGTTGCAAGAGACTAACCTTCGATGTTCGCAGAAGACTATTGTGGTGTTGGTTGAAGCAATGTTGTGGTCGAAGCAGAACCTTTCTCCCCTAATCGCCAATCGCCAATCGCCATCGATCGCCAATTGCCAATCAACAATCGACAATCGCATGACCAAAGATACCTAATTCGAGAGAGACGAAATGTCGAACGGTAGCCCAACACCCCCTACAATAGTCACTTGATATGCACGTGAGAGAGGTTCAACACTAGTGTTTCCGCCAAACAGTCGTTAGTGTTTAAAAACACTAAACACGGGTGTTTCTCAAAAACCGACCCAAATATAACACTAGTGTTCATAAACACTAGTGTTTTTTGTAAATGGCCAAACACACCCTTAGTTTCTTATAAAGATTGCATAGATTGTGTAATTGCGTATAAGTATATATTCGTATATTTCAAAATACATTATGAATTTGAAATTAAGTTTGTGTAGGTCATAGGCTTTGATTCAGATACCATATTGTTCATCCGGTACGAAAATGCAAAGAATTATCGCATTGACATATGCCAAAATGTTGCATTTTCGACGGACACTTTTACTTCAAACTAGTTCATATCCCGCACCTTGTGCGGGTTATTGATATAATTTTTTTATGTTTTCATATGTTATATGGACGATTAACATCTAATTTTAGTTTTATTTAATGAAATTTTAGTTTGAAGGAGAGTCGGTGGTCTCTGGCGCATCTGGACATGCTTCTATTGATAAGAAAATGGACTAAGTAGTAATGAATCAGTGGATAACCCCATCCCTTACATTGAACGACTAAATTAAAATTCATTATACTCTCTGGAGGGTCAAACAATACATTTATTTAGTCTAACATGAATATAAAAGCATATTTAAAAAAATGTAAGACTAATAATTGAATAGAAGACTAATAATTGATTATCCTAATGCCTCCATCGTAAAGATTGAGCCGATCTGGAAATAAAAAATATAAATGTTATATATATCTATATATATATAATATTAGCACTAATATTATACACATTTTTCAATTTATTTGTTTAAACTAACTAATTAGATATTGTTTTATTATATTTAGTTAAAAAAAGTTTTTTTTTTAGATTTTGCTTCAAGAAAAAATGATTTATTGGCTTAATTGACGATTTAGTAAAATATTTAATCCAAGAAAAAACGTGAGGACGCCACGTCATCATTAGTGCAGTGTACTTTAGTAAAGTATATAAATTATTTTCCTAATAATAGTTGGACAATATCACTAACTAGACATTTTAGCAATATTGCTCTATTAAGTAGGTCATAGCATAAACTCATTTAGTAAATACACCCATAATAGAGTAATAGTGTAAGTCAAGTAAAGTGGTAAAAATTAGAGGGGCATACAAAACAAAAATCTATAAAAAGAGCCTACTTCAACAAATTCTTTCATAATATTTCATGCATCTAAGAAATATTTTTGGAACTCTCACTTTGTTAGTTCAATCCTTTTGTTCCATTCGTTCAATATTTGTATAGAATTAGACTATTAGTCTTAACATTTTTTCTATTCCATGCATTTTAGTTCAAATCTTTTGTTCAATTCGTTTAATATTTGCATAGAATCATACTATTAGTCGTAAAATTTTCTATTCCATGCATTTTTTGTCTGTTCATTATCATGTTTTTATACGTTTTTTTTACTTGCACACTAATTTTATACCCGTGTCTTGCACGAGATTTATAAAATTTGAAGAGTTTATCCTCTTGATGCCCTCAAGATTTGGACTTTTCCTCTTAATATCCACTAAGTTTCAAAATTTCTCTTGGTACCTTATGGTTTTATTTATTTCCTCTCTATACCCATTCTTAATATATTACATTAAAATTTTATTATAAAATAGTAAAAATCAGAAAATTAAATTTAAAATAAATCATGGGATTTTTTTTCCTAAATAATAAGAAAACAAAAATATTTTCTAGGATTAGGAATGTAATAAAACTTATTCCGAGAATAGGAAGGACATTAGGTTCGGAGTAGACCCGTTGTTTGAAACTGCGGGTCAATATGAATAACCCGTAGTTTCAAACTGCGAGTTTCATTTTTTGTTTGTTTTTTTTACACATAACCCGTAGTTCTAAACTGCGGGTTTCTTTATTTTCATTTTTTTTACACCTAACCCGCAATTTAGAACCTGCGGATTTCTTTATTTTTATTTTTTTTCAGAAACCCGCAGTTCTAAGATGCGGGTTTTGACCCAAAATTAAATGGGCCGAATCATAGATTGGGCCAACAGAAACCCGCAATTTAAAACTGCGGGTTTCTGGGAGAGCGGTCAAACCCATTAATTTTACACAGTAACCCGCAGTTTAAAACTGCGGGTTATGTGTATTATTTAACCTTGTTTCTATCCTTCTCTTTTGCACTCAACAACCATTCTTACCTATTTTTCCTTCCTTTTGACTGCTTCTTCCTCCTTATTTTCGACTGATCTCCTTCTCTTCTACTGAGTCTTCATTTTGTCGTTCATTGTTCTTCCTCTTCGACTGATCTTCTTCGACTTTAAGGTATGAGTTATTTTATTTTTTTATTCCTTCCACCTGCTTGTTTATTAGTTTAAACCTAACGTTCGACTATTTTAATTTTTTGTTCTTAGGGACCACTACAAACTTATATATTCCGATTCAACGGGGACCATTCCAATATATATTTGAAGAAATTCGGGTTCCTCAGATTCAACAAGTTAAACAAAAACTGAACTTCTTATTGTTTTTCTTTTAATTGTTGATTATAAATTTATTTGTTTCATACAAATCTGCTTATTATTATAATTTTTTTCATACCTGTTGAATCTAAGGAACCCGAATTTCTTCAAATATATATTGGAATGGTCCCCGTTGAATCAGAATATATAAGTTTATAGTGGTCCCTATGAACAAAAAACTAAAATAGTCGAACGTTAGATTTAACCTAATAAACAAGCAGGTGGAAGAAATAAAAAAATAATATAACTCATACCTTAAAGTCGAAGAAGATCAGTCGAAGAGGAAGAACAATGAACGACAAAATGAAGAATCAGTAGAAGAGAAGGAGGTCAGTCGAAAATAAGGAGGAAGAAGCAGTCAAAAGGAAGAAAATAGGTAAGAATGGTGGTTGAGTGCAAAAGAGAAGCGGAGAAACTAGGTTAAATAATACACATAACCCGCAGTTTTAAACTGCGGGTTACTGTGTAAAATTAATGGGTTTGACCACTCTCCCAGAAACCCGTAGTATGAAACTGCGGGTTTCTGTTGGCCCAATCTATGATTCGGCCCATTTAATTTTGGGTCAAAACCCGCAGTTCTAAACTGCGGGTTTCTTAAAAAAAAATAAAAATAAAGAAACCTTCAGTTTAGAACTGCGGGTTATGTGTAAAAAAATAAAAAAAAGAAAATCGTTGTAACACCCCAAGTTCTGGGAACTCGAAGCGCTACGGGTTAGAACCGCACAATGGGTCCCGACCCTCAGAGTAGCAACAACAAACTGATCTTACAACAAGGCACAGACGAATGAAAAGCAAAACCAATATAAAACCAAAGGTTTAAACAAACAAAGCGGAAAAGACTCGCAGCCGAGTTCAAAACAAAAGGGAAAAAACAAAAGAAACATAACCCCGATCCCGTCCTATAATGTATGGAAACCCCGGCTGACCACACCATCCGGATCACTCAGCAGTATCCTGAACTTGCGGAACATCTACAACGACGGTATAAACCGTTAGCTAACATTCTAGGTATAAGCAAGAGTGTAAAGGCACAAACACACATCAGGTAAAATAAACATATAGCATGCTTGCACTCAACCGGTTATTATCTTTCATTAAGTTATTCATTACTAATTAAACTTATTTTGTCACACGAGAATCCTTTCGAAACTCGCCTCCGCTTCCGTCTACCAATAGGAATAGATCAGTACTATCCGTTACCTACGGACCTGGGTTGCAAGAGCACTTTCTAGTTTCCTGGAGAACTAGACAAGTGGTCACCGCCCGGTTATAATACACTTGGGCTAATTAAGGTTATAAAGGGTGAAACCTAGTCCGGTTATCCGTTATAAACATGATAAACAACACAAACAAGCCAATACAATCCAACTAAAACGCGGAATGAAGCTAAGTAAGTCCAAGGGACTTACCTCACACGAAGGTAACACAAGAGATCAGCGAACAACTCAGAAACACTCAAGGAAGCTCAGTTTCCCTCAGGAAAGGAGCAAGAAAAGCCTGTACGAACAAGCAACACGAATCAGGAACGGAACGGTTGCTAGAAGTCTATGACTTCTAGTCTCAACGATCTCTTAGAGATCAACACATGCTAAGGGCTCAACCTTAGTCTTACAACAACTCAGGGGAACAAGGAACAACCATAAGGAACCAAGGAAGGAACGAGGAAAGGAAGGAAGGATGCAACTCACCAAAGACGGGAGTTACTGCAGAGAAACCGCAGGTGCGGTTGGACTGAGGCGCAGAGGCGGCTGAACAGACGAGCAGGGGCGGTTCTATGCAGGTGCAGGGGCGGCTGTGACAGAGGCGCAGGGGCGGCTCTGTGCAGGCGCAGGGACGGATCTTCGTCAGAAGCTACTAACGGGCTTCTCTTCGACAAATCTCATAGCAGGGGCAACCAAAGCTCGAACCTTTGGTTCCAACACGTCAAGACTCCACTCCAGAGAGCCTGAGAACAACGAAGGGTCAACAACGGAACACTCCACAAGAATCAATGCCCATGCTTGATCCTTGGAGAAGAAGAAAGGAGAAGAACGCAAGGAAGAAACCAAAACAGAAGGGGAAAGCATGCAACACTGTAGGAACGTGAGGAAGAACCAGAAAAGATGCACTTACACATTCAGCGAGGTCGCGGGAAGCAAAGGACGGCTGCATCTCTCTAGGGTTGAAGAAGATGATAGCAAGGAACGGGAAAAGGAGAGAAAGAAGAGAATATATAGGAACGGCCTGGAAAGATGACGGAAGGACGTCTAGGGTTCAGAAAGGAGACAAGGAAACCGGCCCATAAGATAGAATATCGGATATTCTATTTATGGAAGAAAGATAGAACGAACGAAAACAGATCGGCGCGATCTGTCGCAAATCCGCTGGGGCGGATCACCTCGGCCGCGGGGGCGGCCCTCTTCACCGCGGGGGGCGGTGCAGGCCAAAAACCTGGGATCTTACACTCGCAGTTTGAAACTGCGAATTATTCATATTAACCCGCAGTTTTAAACAACGGGTCTACTCCGAACCTAATGTCCTTCCTATTCTCGGAATAACTTTTATTTCATTCCTAATCCTAGAAAATATTTTTGTTTTCTTATTATTTAGGAAAAAAAAACCTAAATCATGACCTCATTAAATTTAAATTAAGAGTCTAGAAATTTAGAAATATAATAAATTTATTTATTTTTGAATTTAATTTTATATAATTTATATTAATTCGAAAATTTCAAAAATTTATGTTTTTTTAATTATAAGAGTATGGAAAAGTATATTATAAAAAATAAAAAAATAAAACAAAAAATAAAATTTTATTTCAAATTAAAATAAATTATAGAAAATTAACTTCAAAATATGTTCAAATTTTTGGACAATTAAAATTTTATATATATATATATATAATATTTTAAGTCAAAAATAAAAAAATATTTTAGTTCAAAAATAAAATTTATCTTTAATTTACCTTACTTTTTCTAAATAAAAATATATTTTAAATTTTTTTTAATATAAATTTATTAGTTTAAAATGTAATGATGTCATAATTCGTTTTAAATTTATATTTATATTTTTTAATTATTTTATAATGAATTTTATTGTAATATATTAAAAATGGGTATAAAGAGGAAATAAATGAAATCATAAGAGTACTAAGAGGAATATTGAAACTTAGTGTATACCAAGAGAAAAAGTTCAAACCTTGAGGGCACCAAGTGGAAAAACTCAAATTTGAACTACAAATTTTTATATTCATAAATAATGTTTCAATATTAATAAAAAAATCCATGAGAATAAATAAATCTAAAAGTTGAGAAATTATAATGAAATCGTACCAAGACTATTATGAAGAAGAAAAAAAGAAGGGAGAATTTGACATACTAGGCTTTTTTGAGTTTTTGTTTAAGAAAGTGTACCCCAAATTTTTTACCACTTTCATTTAATAGTAGGTAAAAATTATTAACCCTTCTATTTAGAAAGAATAAATGATATTTGTTATTTGTTATATAAGTATAAGTTTTAAATTTTAATTACTGAATTTGTTTTCTTTTATTATTTTTTTGTCTTTTTTTAATTTATTTATTATTTCTTTTTTATTTTCTGGACTGAAATTCTCATACCGGAATTTTTCTCATACCAGAATTTTCATACCAGAAATTTTCATACCAGAAATTTCATACCAGAAATTTCATACCAGAAATTTCATACCAGAATTTTGTTATACCAGAATTTTGTCATACCAGAACTTGTCATACCAGAAATTTTTTTACCAGAAAACTCATAACAAAATTTTCTGGTAAGAATTTTACGTACCAGAAAATTCTGGTATGAGTTTTCTGGTATGAATTTCATACCAGAAATCCATACAAGAAATTCTGGTATGAAATTTATACCTAAAAATTCGTACCAGAAAACCCATAACAGAATTTTCTGGTAAAAATTTTACATACCAGAAAATACCGGTATGAGTTTTCTGGTATGATTTTCATACCAGAAACAAGCAAATTAACATTAGAAAGCACAACTTTCATCATATTATGAATCTGACACTTTTAAATCATCATTGTCAAGTACATATCCGCATTGTTTCAAACTAATATTTTTTGTCCCTTTTTTTGCATTTTACAATTTATTGTCGTTGAAGCGGTCACTAGATTGTACAAGATCTGTCACCAAGAACTGAAGCTGAATTTCTGGAAGAGATCTGATATTTTCCTTTTTTATTCACTTGGCTTGTTGCTGCTATTTCTACTGTTCTAGCCATATTATACTCCATCATAACTTAAGATCATAATTCAGAGCGCGTGCATTGCTTTGCCTTCTTCCAATGCATACGAGCACCCAGTTCTCAGGACCATCTCATCTGTTCATCATTTCAAACACAGCAAGCATTTAATGAATAAGTTCCTTTTGTATGTCACAACAACATTGCACAATGTCAAAAATTTTGGTGAACAGCCCCGCCATTTGCTTCTCCCCTACCTCGCCGTCGTCACCCACCGGGAATCGAAACTGCCTTGCCGCCGCCTCGCCTGCCTCGTTGCCAGATCTCTCGCTACCTTCGCCTTCCCCATTTCTTCTCTGCAGCCGGTAGATGTGAGCAGCAACCGCCGGTCCCCTGCGCAACCCTTTCCGTCTCGACCACATGTAGCGCCACCAGGGAGAAGCGACCTCGAGTCGTTGTCGGAGGCCGCAGCCGCCACCATGCCGGAGCGTCTCTCCTCTGCCCCTGCCGCCGCCTGCTTCAATTCGTCCTTCCCCAAAACGAAGACGAGAACAACCCCCTGTGCATCAATCCATAAAACAAAACAATGGGGTTCGACAGAGGGTAAACAGTGGTCGGCCGAGGGCCTGCGGCGGCGCCCCGTTCCGGCGATGTCCGACAGGCGAGGCGGCGGCCGGTACTCCAACGGGAAGAAAGGGAAAGCGACAGGAGGAGGAGAGAAGAGAGGAGGCTGTGTATTAGGTTTTTGTGAGCGGTAAAAAATATTAGTGGGGTACATTTATTAATTGGAAAACTGAAAAAAGCCCACTTAGTACCCAATTAAAAAAAAAAGCCTAGTTAGCTAATTAGCCCAAAAAAGAATTTAACGATAATGAAAATTACCTCGTTTATGAAGCACGTAAAAAGTTTTTAATAAAATATTAACAATTAAAAATAGTAATATTATAGATTATAATTAAGGAATATAGATTTATTAATATTCGAGATTTGACTATAAATTATTGAAAATCATTTGGTAAATGGGGGTCAATGGTACTTGACCACCCAGTAACTACTTAATTGCCTATGATCACCAATTAGATGCATTACGTCAACGTTTTAACACCTCCTCCCGAATCCGTCAGCTTTATTTTATTTTATTCCAGTTTGAATCCAGTCTTGATCTCAAGTCCAAGTTTTTTAAAATTCCGTTAGGTTTCTTTTATAAAATTATCTCTATAAGAGGGTGAATATTTTTAAAACTCCTAATTTATGGATAGTGAAATTCAACATTTACCATCACTAAAACCCCACTCGATTATTTGACCCAATCCGAAAAGGGTACATTTGAGACCTCGAATTAGCTCATAAAGAAATAACCCCAACCCAAAATCCGTTCGAAACACGAATCGGCCCAGCCCAATATCCACCCACGACACATAAACTTGACCCGATTCAAAATGAGCGAAACAAAATTGACACCTCTGTTTGTGCTCACTTCGCCCAGTGGGATCCATCCGACCTGCCGACGTGAGTTACTGAAAATGAAGGGAAGTGTATGACGTGGGCCATTGGTCTACGTCTAACATGGTCTTTTTTGAAACATATATTCTAAAAGTATATATATTGAAAAATTGATAATAAAAAATACAGAATAAGAAAATTTAAAATAATAAGGGAATAAAAGATAGATGGTCTGTGAAATTAAAACCAATCCCCGCACAAGACTTCCACAATCTACATCTGAAATATTCCTGCCGACTCTAACCAAAAGCAACTTCAATACAGAAATTAAAAATACATTTATTGAAAATTATTAAATAAATTATTTTTAGACAAAGAATATTGATTTTTTGTTAAAAATAAAATTGTACGTTTAATTTTAGAATTAAAAAAAATTAAATTTAACATGATAAGAAGATAACTATATCATCTACAAAATCCAAAACAAAGTTTGTATTATAAATGTAATATACATTAAAACAAATAATATTTATTCGGTGGGTAGTGTTTACAGCAACACGTGACACATCACACGTGACTCACGACGCCCGACATTACGTACTCATCTCGGATTATTAGTTACGATTTTTCAAATGGACCCACTCATATTACAAATCAAACACCCAATTTTCAAAAATTGTAAATAATCTATACTATTTGAAATAATTACAATCCATTGCTCAACCGTAGGTATAATAATATAGAAAATGGACAATTTAATGTAAATAACACTAACATTAACTTTTTGAAGTAGTACATATAACTAGTTGACAAATTGGAAGTTGCCGCAACGGAAGGAGTCGTGAACATCCGTTCAATTTCAAGATTCAACTACTTGACAAATTTCAACTTCCCCTATTTACGTAGTGACGAAAATACCCCTTAAGTCGACTCTAATCCAAGTCACGTGAAGTCACAAGTAGCCAGGGGTAAAAGCGTCAATTAGATAAACATGAATGCGGTAGCTTTCATTCCCAGCACAAATCGATAGAGACGTACGGGAGACCAATCCCAATGTGTTCTATAAATATCTCTCAATGAAACTCGATAGTTAGAATTATATAAAAATAAATTAAAATGAAGAAGAGGAAGAGCAATAATAGTGATGACGCGGCGAGTAAGAAGGCCGGAGAAACGGGTCGTACTCAACACCCGCCGGGAAAGATGGCGGTGACTGCGCCGGCGGAGGAGGAGGATAAGAAAACGGCGGAGGTGGAGTGTTCGTGGACGCAGCCGGTGGAGGAGCAAATGTGGTGGGGATCGGAGTGGTATCCGACCTGTGACGTGGGGTCCATGGGAGAGGCTTACATCACGGCTCTATATAGTGACGTATGGGATGGCTATGGCGATATGTGGAGTTTCAGGACTCAACCTCCTCCTCCTTGATCGCTCCTGAGACCATCGATCACAAAGACGGGTTTTGTTTCGGTTTCGAATTGCCTGTCAATGCTTATTCGGATATCCATGTACCAAAACTTGTCATATATTATATAATATTATTCGTATTTTATGTTTACAATTGTAATTTTTATTTTATTATATACGATAAAATCTCCATTGATGATCTCTGAGATTTACATATAAATTTTCACAAGCTCAAAGATGTATAGCTGCGGAAGAAGATGCTGAATTGAGTGGTTTAAGATGAAGTGCAAGTCATGAAGTCAACAGCTTGCTAGATATCAACCTAATCCGCAATAAATATAAATTACTCGTCCCATGTCATTAGATATCAAATATTACAAAATTCTCTGAATTTTGTTTTGATAAACCCATACAAATCTTAATTTTAAAATAATTATATTCAAAAATATTTAAATATATTCTCATTGTAGCAACTGGGTTAGTGCTTAAATATTACTCCTATAATTAAGTCATTTAAAAAAAAATATTATGGGTTTTTTTTTTTTTTACAATTTTCTTGTATTTCTTATACGTACGTACGTATGCTATTCTATTGAATTTAATAATTTTATACATAGAAATTAAGTTTACATGATTGTCAAATATGTTATTACTTATTAGTTACATTTTCTAAGGATTATTTTATTATCTATAGACGAAGAATCGTTTTCGAGTGCATATTTCGTACCATCGAATTTGGTCAAATTGTAACTGCGTGTACCCAAAATCCTAGATAAGTATAGACGCCATTTTGGCATTTTCACTAGTAGTGTTATTTAAGGAGTCGGTTAAGGAGTCGGTTAAGTTTCAACTGTTTAATTTAAAATTTGGACTTTAATTGATATTTATTTGGGCTAAAATCAACAACGCTCTCCTTCGCTCTTCTCTTCGTATCTCCTTCCGTTGAGAGGAGCCTGAATGACCGCCTCTTCTTTAACACCGTCGGAGTGCCCTCTGTCACCCTGCTCCACCACCTCGCTTGCTAGAGAAGTCAGCCCTTGACCATCACCAGAACCTGGAGCCGCAGCCAAGGGCCCTTGGTCGAGCCTCTCCTCTGCTTCACAGATAGAGGTCTTGCTAGTGGTGAGTACTACTCTCTCCCTTGGTCGATCCTCTCCCGCATAAATTCCTCTCCTCTGCTTCACATATCCGGGTTTTGCTGGTGGTGAGGTATTATTTTCTTCTGACGAAGAAAAGAGCAGTAGTTGATTTTCTTCTGATTGTGGGAGGGAGGAGAGAAGAAACGCTGTCATTTTAGTTGTTGAGTTTGTCCTTGACGCGGATGAGTTTAAAGTTTTGGAGTTTTCATATCATTTGATCCTTACATATACAATTGGGCAATTGGAATTGGGAAGGTTGCATCTCCTCACAAGCTCAAATATTTCTTACCGTAATTTCAGTTTTTTGAGATTTTAGTTTCTTTTAACATTGAAAATTTGATGTGCATTTGATTTGACATGAATAATCAATAGTTCACGATTGATTTCGCCTGCAAGACCACCTGTTGAGCCATGGTTGGATCCATGTAAACCGTCTAAGAAGACCCTTAATGCTCATAATCTTCTGAGAGAGCTTTGTGCTAGCTAGCATAGTGATAGCATGAATTATTGTCTATTTTCTGGATATGGTTTTGAGGTTTTCTCATCCTTGCATGGGCATATATTCTTGATGATTATGTCATTATTCGTCTACTTTGCAAGAATTGAGGTCTACACCACGTTTGATTGTAATTGTAGGGAATAAGGCGTATTTTGGATCAAAACGGAGCATTGAAGTCTAAGGGGGCTATGAACCTACATTATGGAGCACTTGGAAGGACAAGAAGAAAGGCAGGAACCGTAGGAAAAGGATGGAAGGAAGATTCCGTTGAAGATACGAAGAAAAGTACGTGATTCACTACTGATCTCGGACCACACGTACATCACCTTGACCGAGATGGCCAACTGGGCCTAGATCGAGATCGACTGCCCAAGCCCAATGAGAAATAAGATATAATTTTGACCTAAAATTCTTCTATAAGAATAGAGAACGATTATTGAGTAAAGGACGACGGACGCTCAAACACTAAGACGTCAAAAGATTTCTCTTTAGACGGATATTGGTAGGAAGATCTAAGGAAGAATTACTTGGAGATGGCCAACTTGGCCTGCACCTTTTCGCCCCCGCGGCTGCAAGCCAACGCCGCCCCACGCCTCTTTTGTAGCCCCCGCGTTCTTCTACAATGACTCTCGTCTTTGGTGAGTTGCTTCCTTCCTTGCTTTCTTTGTCATTTTCTTATGCTAGATCACGCTAGGCTGAACCTAGATGGTTAGTGTGAATGCAGTTAGTGGCTGGTTGATCCCCATGAGTTGGTTACGCCCTTGAGCTATGTTGTTGATGACGTTCCTTGTGAACCGTGAGACTAGGAATCCTTCTCCTAGCATGTTGAGATAAGTTAACGATCATTAAGACTAGAATTAGGGAAATTCTAGCACGCTACAGTAGATCTATTAGAGATTATTGAGACTAGAAGTATGTAAACTTCTAGCATTCGTCCAGTTTTTGATTCCTGATACCTTGTTTGAGCAGGCATCTATCCATTCCTTCGGGAAGTTGAGCAGTTAGCGAATTCTTGAGTTATCTTCGAGTGAGGTAAGTCCCTCGGACTTACTTAGCTGTGTTCCGTATATTGGTTTGATCATATTGGTGGTGTTTGTTTATCTTTATCGTTATAACGAAAAACCGGACTAGGATGACCTTATATCGTAATTGGCCCAAGTGTATTATAACCGGGCGGTGACCACTTGTCCAGATATAAAAGAGACTCGAAGGTGCTCTTGTGACCCAGGCCAACAGGTAACGGATAGTACTGATCTATTCCTGTCGGAAGACGGAAGCGGAGGCGAGTTTCGGGAGATTCTCGTGTGACAAAAGAAGTTGAATTAGTAATGGATAACTTTATAAAAGATAATAACCAGTTGTGTGAGAGCATGCTATGTGTTTACCTTCTTATGTGTGTTTGTGCCTTTATTGTCGTTATGATATCTAGAATGTTAGCTAACTGTTTATACCGATGTTGTAGA
Source organism: Fagopyrum esculentum (assembly GCA_033239045.1). Taxonomy (NCBI): domain Eukaryota; kingdom Viridiplantae; phylum Streptophyta; class Magnoliopsida; order Caryophyllales; family Polygonaceae; genus Fagopyrum; species Fagopyrum esculentum. Next base: position 9,130,808 of record BSUD01000002.1, on the reverse strand, counting down.
TGTCCTGCAGGTTAGAGATGTTGTTGAGTGATCTGGACGGTGTGGTCAGCCGGGGTTCCCGTACATTATAGGACGGGATCGGGTTTTATATTTCTGTTGTTGTCTTTCCCTTTTGTTTTGAATTTGGTTGCGAGTCCTTTGCGTTTCCCTTTGTGATACCTTATGGTTTTTATTTAAGTTTTGCTTTTCATTTATTTGTGCCTTGTTGCAAGATCCAATGTTATTGTTGTTACTATAAGGGTCGGGACCCATTGTGAGGTCCTAGCCCGTAATGCTTCGAGTTCCCAGAACTTGGGGTGTTACAATATGGTATCAGAGAGCTAGGTTTACAACAATATATGACACTCGAAATATTCTAAAGGTCGAATAGGTAAATAAACAAAACTCGTAAGGGGTCTACGTTTTTAAAAGGGGGTTTTGTTTTTAAACTTGTCGGTCTGGGATAGATGTACGGGCGACCACCACTACCTCCGCGAATCTCAGTAGTTTAGTTTTGTTTTATGTTAGCCTTTATGTGTTTTTTTTTCTGGATTTATGTAGTAGTTGATAGTGTGGCCTTATTTAACTATATTTATCCCTATCGCAAATGGCACGTACTAGAGCTACAACTGTTATGAGGCGAGGAAGGGGTCGACAACCTCTTTCACCTGCAGTATGTGGACGAGGATGTGCATGAAGATCTCCACTAGCTAGAGGTCAGGGCCAAGCCCTTGTTGCTTATCCGCCTGTCACTAAGGTGGTCGCCCAAGAGGTTGATGAGAGTGTTGTTCCCGAAGCAGGGAACGGGACCGCTGTTAGGTCCGGAGCACATAGAGCACAGTTGACCGAGTCCGGTCGAGTGTCCATCGGAGCATCTGCATACCGCGACTATGTGTAGAGAGTTGAGGAGGCTATCAGGACTAGAGGACCTGCCCCAACACCGTCAGTACCCGTTAAGGAGGTAAGTAGCTTCCTAGGCTTGGTTGGCTACCACTACAGATTTGTGGAGGTCTTTTCAGTTATTGCCCAACCACTTACTTCCTTGTTGAGGAAGTCTACGAGATTCGTGTGGTCCGAGCCGTGCCTGTATTATTTTGAGGAGCTAAAGAATTGGTTGACTTCCGCTCCTATCCTAGCCCAGCTAGAGGGTATAGAGGACTTTGTGGTTTACATCGACGCATCCAAGCTCGGCTTAGGATGTGTTCTGATGCAGAGGGGTAAGGTTATAACATACGCATCGAGACAGCTGAAGACGTATGAGGAGAACTACCCTACCCATGATCTCGAGTTAGCTGTTGTAGACTTGTAGTTCACGCTTTGAAGATCTGGAGGCATTATTTGTACGGAGCTACGTGTCAAATTTTCACAGACCATAAGATTCTAAAGTACATATTCACTCAGCGGAAGTTGAATAACCACCATGGGAGATGGTTGGAGTTGATCAAGGACTTCGATCTTGAGATCTTATACCACCCGAGGAAGGCGAACGTGGTAGTTGATGCCCTCAGTAGGAAGACTCCCTGGGAGATGGCGATCGCACGGTTGACAGCTCAGCTGCAGTTACAGCGAGACTTAGCATGGCTAGAGATGGATATCCACTTTCCGGATCCCGACAACCACCTGCCCACCTTGGAGATGTTACTTGATATGTTGGGAGAAATCCGACAAAAACAAGAGAGTTGCCCAGCTTTGACACGGATCCGAGACAGGATGTCTCGAGAAGATGCACCACAGTTTTCCGTCGGTGCCGATGGAATTTTGAGACGTCAAGAGCGCATATGTGTGCCCTCAAATCGAGAGTTGAGATAATGGATCTTATATGAGGCTCGCGTTACACCTTACTCAGTACATCCTAGCGTGAGTAAGATGTATCAGGAATCAAACACTCTTTCTGGTGGGGAGGTTTGAAGCCAGACGTGACGATATATTTAGCTCAGTGTGCGACTTGTCAGCCGGTCAAGATCGAGCAAAATCGACTAGGAGGAGAGCTACACCCACTTCTCTTTTCCCAGTGGAAGTGGGAGGATATCTCAATGGATTTTGTCACCGGTTTAAGACCGAGTCGAGGCTTTCACGCCATCTGGTTTATAGTAGCTCGACTGACGAAGACCGCACGTTTCATTCCTATCAAAGAAACGTGGCCGGTAAGTCAATTGGTAGAGGAGTTCACTAGACAGACAGTGAGACTTAAAAGATTAACTAGGACTATAGTCTCTAACAGAGACGGACGGTTCACTTCGAGGTTCTGGTAGTAAGTGCATGCCGCCCTAGGTACGAGTGTGCAGTTCACGACCGCCTACCATCCTCAGACCGATGGCCAGTCTTAGAGGACTATCAAGACTCTAGAGGATATGTTGAGAGCTTGTGTGTTAGACTGGGGACAGGTGTGTCCGGATCACCTTTCCTTAGTGGAGTTTTCGTACAACAATAGTTGACACGCATCGATCAGGATGACTCGTTATGAGGCTTTATACGGACAGAGATGCCATACCCCGCTATGTTGGGATGAGCCGAGTAGTGTTATCGGTGTAGCACCTGAGCAAATACAAGAAGATATGGATCGAGTAGCGATGATCCGAGAGAGGATGTTGATATCACATAGTCGCTAGAAGTCTTATGCTAAAAAGAGGAGCTGACCTCTAGAGTTCAGAGTTGGAGCTCAGGTATGGTTGAGAGTATTCCCGGCACGAGGTGTTAGACATTTCGGCGTCAAGGGGAAGCTCAGTCCCAGATATGTCGGACCTTTCGAGATTCTTGAGCGAGTTGGAGAGGTAGCATACAGACTTGCCTTGCCACCAAGACTAGAGGGTGTTCACCCAGTCTTTGCCTTCACCGCCCCCGCGGTGAAGGGGACCACCCTTACGGCCAACCGCGGTAGTGGCCGGGTCATCCACCCCTACGGTTGTCTCCAAATCGCACCGATCTGTTTGGATTCCGTTTTTATTTCCTCTCTTTCTTAGAAGATCCGATGTTCTATCCTATGGTCCGACTTCCCTTCTATCTTCTAACCCTAAATTTGACCTTCCTTCATTCTTTTCCAATCGTTCTCTATAAATTCTCGCCTTCCTTTCTTTTTTGTTTCTTGCTTACGTTTTCTTCAACCTCGAGCAAGTTGCAACCTTTCCCTTGTGATCTTATATTGAATGTGTAAGTCTTCATCCCTTTGATTTTCCTTCTATTATCTTTCTCTTTCTCATTTCTTCTTGTTCCTCTTCACATGAATCAAGATCGAGTCTTGATTCTTGTGTGTCTTTTGTTGTTGATACATTTATGTTTTCAGGCTCCCTTGGTTGAGGATTGAAGTGTGTGGATCGAAGAATCAAGCTTTGGTCTCCTTGTTGTGCCGTGTTGTCAAAGGAATTCCCGACACTAGCTTTTATCACGCCGCCGCCCCGCGCCTGCACCTTTCCACCTCGCGGCTGCAAGCTAGCGCCGACCCCGTGCCTCTGTCTGCCGCCCCCGCGGTTCTTCTACAGTGACTCCCGTCTTTGGTGAGTTGCTTCCTTCCTTGCTTCCTTTGCCCTTTCCTTATGTTGTTGATGACGCTCCTTGCGAACCGTGAGACTAGGAATCCTTCTCCTAGCATGTTGAGATCAGTTAACGATCATTGAGACTAGAAGTAGAGAACTTCTAGCACGCTGCAGTAGATCTATTAGAGATTATTGAGACTAGAAGTATGTAGACTTCTAGCCTTTGTCCAGTTTTTTATTCCCGATGCCTTGTGTGAGCACGCATCTATCCTTTCCTTCGGGAAGTTGGACGGTTAGTGGATTCTTGAGTTATCATTGAGTGAGGTAAGTCCCTCGGACTTACTTAGATGCGTTCCGTATATTGGTTTGATCATATTGGTGGTGTTTGTACATCTTTATCGTTATAACGGAAAACCGGACTAGGATGACCTTATACCGTAATTGACCCAAGTGTATTATAACCGGGCAGTGACCACTTGTCCAGTTCTACAGGATACTGGAAGGTGCTCTTGTAACCCAAGCCCACAGGTAATGGAAGTGGAGGCGAGTTTCGGGAGATTCTCGTGTGATAAAAGAAATTGACTTATTAATAGATAACTTATAAAAGATAATAACCGGTTGTGTGAGAGCATGCTATGTGTTTACCTTCTTATGTGTATTTGTGCCTTTATTGTCTTTCTAATATCTAGAATGTTAGCTAACGATTTATACCGATGTTGTAGATGCCCTACACGTTAGAGATGTTGCTGAGTGATTTGGACAGTATGGTCAACCGGGGTTTCCCGTACATTATAGGATGGGATCGAGTTTATATTTCTGTTGTTGTCTTTCCCTTTTGTTTGAATTCAGATGCGAGTTCTTTGCGTTTCCCTTGTGATACCTTATGGTTTTTAAAGTTTTGGTTTTCATTTATTTGTGCCTTGTTGCAAGATCTGATGTTATTGTTGTTATTCTAAGTGTCGGGACCCATTGTGAGGTCCTAGCCCGTAACGCTCTGGGAGATTCTCGTGTGACAAATGGCGTTCTTCTTTGTATCGTTCTTCTTGCAATCTTCCTTGTTCCTCGCAATCGGAACTCGTCAAACTTCATTTGCAAGGAATGAAAACCATCAATGACGTTCTTCTTTGTATCGTTCTTCTTCCAAATTTCCCTTTTCTTCGCAATCACAATTCGTCGGCCTGTATTCGCAAGGACTGAAAACCAATGTTCTTATTTTGTATCGTTCTTGCAATATTATCCGTTCTTCTGTATCATTCTTCACGGTTCTATCCAGTTTCGTTTCTAAACGATCCTGACCGGTTCCTTCACTTTTTATACGGTCCGGTTCGGTTTAGTAATGTATGTTTTTTGGTTAGTCTGGTTTTGCACGGTTCTACAGGTAAAAAAAATACAAGAACCGAACAATTTATTGAAAACGGTCCGGTTCCCGGTTCTATGAGAAAATGTTCGGTTCTAGAACCGTTAACAACCCTAATATAAATTTGATATAAGTGTAAACTCAAAAGTTATGCTCGCTTGATATAATTGATTTAAACCGAAATAAGTGTAAATTATGATAAGATTAATCTTCAAACTTTTTTTTGGTAGAAAGGGGTGAATAACTCCGTGAAAAAACGTCTACAAACGAGTCATACGAGGGCATCGGCCACTCGATTTCCTTCTCTGAAGATATGTCCGAGATTCACAATCCAATCCCGGATAAGGAAGCCTCGGCACCGCGTCACCAGGCTAAACAAGGGTGTTGCGGGCACACGACTTTCGTAACCAAATTAACTCTTAAACACGAGTCAACCTCCGCAATGATTCGTCTATCTCCATTATGCCATGCAAGCTCCAACCCATAGTTTAGACCCCACAATTCTGCTTCCAAGGTTAATGGCGACACCTCTCACCCATTCCCCTCTATCATTTCTCAAGACCGCAGCTGCCGTAGCATGTCCATCATGCACTCTCCTCGCCCTATCCGTATTGATTTTAACCCATTGCTCCCGGGGTCTATTCCACTTGACAAGTATTTTTCTCTTTGCATTTGCAGTCTGTCTAGGTGCTCCGGATTTTGCATTTAAAATTTTAGAAACCTTAGCTCTCAGGAAGTCAATCGGGTGCCGTTCGCCATTTTGATTCCTGGAGACCCTTTCGTTTCTCCACTTCCATTACCACCACACCACAAATGCGAAAGGTTTGGCTCCAAGGTCCACCAAAAATGGAGTTTTGGCAAGGTGGATATTAATCTTCAAACTTTTTAGGTTTATTTATAAAATTTTTCAAAGTGTCATTTTCCTTAATAATCGAGGTGGGATAACAAAGTCTATATTTTTTCAAAATGTCATTTTTTTTCTTATTAGATGCTCATTTTTTTTCTTCTTATTTTCCACCTATGTTTATTAATTTTCAAATTAAAAAAATATAATGATATTATGCGGCTGAAATCTCTATGTGAAAAAAAACAATAGTTTTTCACCTATTATTATTATTATTATTATTATTATTATTATTATTATTATTATTATTATTATTATTATTATTATTATTCATTGTACATGAATTTCCTCTTACTTTATCATAATTTTTATTGATATTTTCAATTAAAAATATAATAACATTTATGCAATTGGAATATCTACGAAAAAGCTAGTAATTTTGTCACCTATTTTTATTAATATTTTGATTCACTATATATGTTTTACTTCTTAATTTATTATATTTGTAATTAAAATATTAATTAAAATAGATGATAAATAAACAAAAAATGCCAACCCACAATTTCCATGCGCCACATCAACAAAAAATCAAAATATACCACTGGAATTAGGCATGTATTAATAAACACAACTCCTCCCCAAAATTGGTGCTTTTTTTTAAATTTTGAAAATTTGTGTCACCAAACACAACCACATCTAAAGTTGCTGTTATATAACACCATTTTACCTCTAAGAAAAATACAAAAGAAATCGGCATTGGGCCTGTTTTTAATAATTTTCTCCAGACAAGCCCAAATAGGATGGGCCGTTTGCATTGGGCCTGTACTTCAACACCAAACACGTGACACCTGCAGTTCCTTCACCATCAAAGCCGTCAACCATTGAAGAATCGGTAACGCGCCATTTCCAGTTGCGTCGTTACAACGCGCTATTAAAGGAGATTTAACTTTTTATTTTTTCCAAAAGAAAAGAGGCTTGGCTGCTTTTACTCCTTTTAGTGTGGGCAGTGGGCACAACACTCGAGGTGCCCACTGAAACTCTTCACAGTTAGCTTCGCTCGTTTGGTGTCTCCATCTGAAGATTGAAGGAGAAGTTTCAGATTTCCCTCTTCTTCTTCTTCTGCGTGCTTTGTGTAGGGATTGACGCAGAAGATGAGAGAAGGAAGAGGTTCCACTTTGGTCTTCCTTCTTGTCGTCGCTCTCTGCTTGGTCGCTTTTGGATTCTCCATCGCCGCCGAGCGCCGTCGCAGCCGTGTATCTCTCTTTCCTTCTACTTTCCTCGCATTTGCTTCAAATCTTAAGTTTCTGCTTGGCGTTATTTTGTTTATTCTTTGCCGGTTCAAGTCTTTACTATAATTTCACTAGTAAGGTTTTAAAATTGGGGAAATGTTGGATACATGAAGTTCGATAGGGCTGTCATCGATTTTCGAATCTCAAAGCAAGTTTGATTTGTTTTCCCAGTTTTTTTGATCAAGTAGGAATACGTCTTCAATGTGAATGCGAATTATATGGAGGCCAAACATGGCAAAATTACTTGCTTCTGCTTCTAAATTAGGGCTCAATTGTAGCTGATAGGCTCCAGATCGTTTCTAATTGATTATTTATAAGCCAACATATTGATTTTATGGGGTATATTTGTAGCGATGTGACCGACATTGCTCAAAGCAACAGTCAACGGCTTGAAGTGAAACCACAATTTACTCTAGTTAAGTGCATCAAGAGTTTCCAAATAGGAACTTAGGGCCCGTTTGGTTTTAACTACGGAATCGGAAACGGAATGGAAACGAATCTAGTCAATACGTATACCTTTGTTCATTAAAATTTTTGGAATCATTCCTTGGGGTTTGTACTAATTGGATGAGAGTTTGATTACTTTTGATACCCTATAGGGTAACAAAATGTGAGGAAGCAAGTGCATTTTTTATTATATCATGGGAAATGATTCCATAAAATTTCATGAATATGGATATACATATGGACTAAATTCGTTTCCATTCCGTTTCCGTTTCCGGAGTTGGAACCAAACGGGCCCTTATACTCGTTATTGTGTTCTGATACATATAATTGTTTGCATTGTTTTTTTAATCATTTTAGCTGCCACAGATTCCTGTTAAGCAATGTGTCTGCTTAGAAGCATGTGGCAGGAATTAATATAATAGATAGAAAATGTCTAGTTTAGTGATGATGGCTGCAAAGCCTCCAGTATAGTGTTGCAACTGAGGCCACTATTTCTCTAGCTTTGTGTATGATACCATGATACATTTTCTTGATTTCCTTTCACTTTGTTTTTTATGACACTTTCATGCTAGTAGGACGAATACAGATTATACAGTTACTGAAGATTTCTTCTGTAGCTGTGTATTTTTAGTCTTGTTATTTGTTGATTCCTCTTATCCATATGGTAAATCGGAATCAGGAAAGCATTTTGCTAAAAAAAAATTTGTGTTAGTAGCTGTCAGATAAAAAACATGAGATCATACTAGGATGATTGAATTTTTCATCCTTGAGTCTTTGTCAATTCTTGTAATGGACTGACTGACCATTGTTGTTTTTTACCCTTTCTGGCAGGGTAATGTTATTTTTGATGAAGCATCTAACTCAACATACTGCACTTATGGGTCCGATGTTGCAACCGGTTACGGGGTTGGAGGTTTCTTGTTTCTCCTTTCAGGTCAATCACTTCTAATGACCGTGACTAAGTGCATGTGTTTTGGGAGACCGTTGGTACCTGGCAGTGAACGAGCATGGACTATTATTTACTTTTTCTCATCATGGTGAGCGTTCATTTCCTTAAAAATCTACACTTGATGCTCCTTATATCGATTTAGAACTTAAACTATTGAATTATATCTTACCCTCTTTAATTGAAACTTTCTTGATTGGCTATGGAATCATTTGACTTGTTCCTGCTGTCATCATCAGAAATGGATGTGCCTTTTCCTGCTAAATAGCAGAACTTTAATATGTTACATTTTTCTGCGACTTCATGATAGTGCCACTTGAAACCATTGCCAGATATGTTATAAAGTTCATATAATCTTCTTTGGTCATTAGCTCCTCATCCTTAGAATTAAGAGAAAATTGGATGTACTGTCCACTACTACTAATTAAGGTTTAGCCCCTTTTACTCTGTAAAGAGAAATCAAAAACTGAAAGTTCCTGGAGGAAGATATTTTGTTTAAAACTTATTACAATTGCTAAAATAAATTGGACACGATTGGCTACTTACCCAATTCATCCTAGCATTAATCCTTTTCATGTTCTAAAATATTGCCTGTGGCTCATTTCCTGATGAGATAATTTGCTGCAGAAGTTTTTGTCTGGGTAAACCTTATATTGTATGGTTATGCATGTACAGGGCAACTTTCCTAGTTGCAGAGGCATGTCTAATTGCAGGTGCAACAAAGAACGCATACCACACCCGATACCGTCACATGATCCTTGCTCAAAACCTCTCCTGTGAGACTCTACGTAAAGGTATTTTTATTGCGGGAGCAGTCTTTGTAGTTGCCAATATGATCCTCAATATATACTACTACATGTACTTCGCCAAGGCTACAAGCTCACCACCAGCTCACAAAACAAACCGCACAAGCTCAACCGTGGGGATGACTGGGTACGCTTAAATCATTCGCTGATTTCTGTATGGGTGTGGAGTAGATTTTCTTATGAGGAACGAGTGTCATACCATATAATATGCATAGCAAATTAGTATGTATTTTTTTTTCCTACAGTTGCTATCATATGATGATTTTTGTCAAGATAGAAGTTTATGCTACAACTATTGTCTATTGTACTATGAGTCTATGAATGTGATTTACTTTTTATGTTATTTACAATAACAATGGTTTTGTAAGGTATGAGCTGTAGCAGGTATCACACATTACACAACTAATTGGTTGGTCTGGTTCCATATAAATTTTCAAAATGTATGTCACAATGAAGTTGGGGGTTGGGCAAGAAAATTAAAGTACGTTATTAAATTTTGTTGAAGGCTGGGGCCTGGGGGTAGAGAGATGGGCATGAGACGTGCCGAAAGGGCATCGTCATTAATATTACAACTCACAAGGGTTCGTTTGAAAACCTTGAGCTTATTAGAGTTGAAGCTTAATCTAAAGCTTGAGCTTATTAGAGTTGAAGCTTAAACTAAAGCTTAATGGTAGCTGAAATTATTTGTCGATTGAAAAAAACTTTTTTTTATAAGCTTGGTGGGTATTTGAGAGACTTTGTGATATACATGTAAAATTACTTAAATGAGTTTATTTTTTATTTTATATTAACTTTATAGGGTTATATTTGTAATATATTATTCAATAACCTACTATAAGCTCCGTAAACTTCTATCATAGTTTATGAAATGAAAATAAATATAAACTATTATAATTTATGTAAATTTGTGCTCTCAAACGTCCACTTCGTAGCTTTTATTTTCCATTACTATAAGATTTGTAAGCTTCCTCCAAATAGTTTATGAAATTAAAAGAATATAAGTTACAATAAACTATAATAATTTTCGTAACCGTGTGCTTTCAAACACCAACTTCCTAGCTTCTTTTTTTTTAATTAAACTTATAGGATTCCTAAAACATTTCTCCCAAAAGGACCCAAGGCCAAGCTATGCAATACAAGTAGTAACAAGTGTTAGTTGTAGAAATTACTCAACACTACTAGTCTATAGTATCAAAAAGTGAAGCTGTTGATGATTGATGGATTACAAATTTACAATGATTGTCACTTCAAACACCTAAATAGTCTTTTTGTGGGTAGGTACTCTTCTTGTCTGAACAGTCCCAAGCAAAACATAGTTTTACATGTCCTACTTGTTTTAAATTTGTTCTCTAACAAATAAAAATAGTTATAGAATACAAAACGTTAATCTCGAACCCTATCTTTCTTTGTATGATAATGAGGCTATGAACTCCATATTGAAACAACGAGAAGATGCCAATCCCATGCCAGCATGAAACTAAGACATCCTCTGTCATTAATCATTACCCCCCACCTAATCCACCAACCCATCCATTAAGGAAACTAATTCTTATGTTTGCAAAATTCTACCTCCATGACTACCTTGTCAGGTGTCTTTTTTACCTTGTCCTTCCTTACCATAAATGGTTCTCCAACGAGTAAATTTCAATCCATTTTGAATCGATTAATACACAGATTTTAAGGTTCAAGTTCACACCTATATCTTATTAGAACCATATCATTCCGGGCCGATCCCTCCGAACCATTTTAACTCAAACGGGTCGATCTGACCATATGATAACAATAACAGATTTTTTTATTCCACGGACTAACCTGATACGCTATAACATATGTAGTTGTTTTTATATAAAGTTTAAATTTTATCTTACAATCAATAGTATTATCACTTCAGCCCAACCAACCATGAACCTCCAAGTTTCATCTTCACAAACTCAATCTAGAATCCTAAAACGCATAACATCCTCCTCTCCTCTCATAGTCCATAAACTCATAGTCACACACGTTAACAACCCGACAACACACATGTTCAAGTTTTGGTCCGGACATGTATCATAGCGCTTTTATAGGACTATATATGGATCGGATATTCAGGTCCGCTCCATCGAAAGGGCCCAAGTTTTTTTTAAAAAAGTTATAGAGGAAAGTTGGTTCGATCGATCCATTAAGAAATTTCCGGCTCAAGTTTGTCCGGACCGATAGACAACCTTAATTTTGAAGGAGTACGAACAATGATGGATGCCTCAGGTAGCAAGACGGCGTCTAACCCATACATTGCGGCTAGATATTTTGTTTCGGTTCATGGAATTACAACCGATCCAGACCTTACTAATCTTTATCGTATACAATTGAGCTTAATTAATTTCCCATGAAAGATTTCAGTTTTATATGGTGTCATAAATTTTAAGGTTCAAGTTCATAGATATTTTTGACAAATCATAACTATCAATCTCATGTAACACTTGTGATACGTGTTAGTACAAAAATAACTTAAAATTATAACTATTGCAAAAAATTGCCTGACTTTTGTAAAATATTAAGAGCTAGAATTTGGCCAACATTTTAAGAATTCTGCCGAAGGATAGAGAATAAATCAATGGCTAGCGAGATTCGCGGCGCCTTCCCACATTCCCAATCCAAAATATGCAATTTGCATAGAAATCGACATTAACGGTGCAGCGTTTTACTAGCTGCCCTGCGCCCTCTTCTTCATTCCTTACACTATTTTTTTAACATAAATTTAAATTTTTAATACCAGTAAAATACAGTACAAACCCATGACATCACTTACACGTCACAAAATGAATACAATTACTTTTTTTTAAATATAAAAAATTAAATGCCTATATATATGATAATCAGTGAAAGAACTCATTTGGCTCACTCACACGCGCAACCACAATCACAGAGAGAGAGACGACACTAAACGACGTCGTCCGCGGAATACATATGTCTGCTGCCATCGCTTAGCTCTCCGGCCGCGATGTTGATTCGCGTCAGCAAGAGATCATTATTCCGATTCTACCCTTTCCTGTTCGTCGTCGTTCTTCTTCCGCTTTTCTTCGTAAACTCAGGGGCAGTTCGGTTATTTCCTCAAACGAGTGAAGAGTTCTTCAACAGTTACAACTACTACCGTGGCTTAACATCTCCGCCGTACAACTCACCTTCCGTTGACTCCGGCGATGGACTGCCAGGATTCGCCGACAGCAAACGTAAAGTTCCCAGCTGCCCAGATCCTCTCCACAATTAACTCTTTACCCAGATAAATTTTACTCCCTTTTTATTTATATTTATCTTTAATTCTTGCCCTTGTTTATGTACTACGATTTAGCAGCCAAAACACCCACGTTTTTCTCCAACAATACTCTGATAAATCTCCATTATTTTTCTTGATGAGAGATGGTGATGTTTTGAGGAGAAAACCGAGGGTATTTTGGTCCTAGATTAATTAGATGAATATTTTCCAATATATAGAGCAACTAAATTCTTTTTTATTTTCATTTTGATGTGCTTATGATGAATTTAGCATGCATAAATAGTGATTAGCTAGCTAACATGAGCATGTGAAGGATTAAATTAGTTGTATCTGGCAGCTGCAGATGTTGTCGTTGCAGACATCTGATGAATTCGTCTCTACTCAACTCCCCAATTTTTTAGTTATTATAATGATTCCATAGATCCATGACTAACATCATAGTTTTACCACATAAAATCACTGCAATATATACGTACGGACACGGTAACATTTTTATTTACCCAAAAAACTGTTTTCTACGGCTGAATGCATGCAAGTGAAATTTGTTGTATCAACTCTCATTAATTGGAACAATTTTGATCGAGAGAGGATTGGTGTTGGGACGTGAGATATTTGAATGTCTTAATACAAACCTGCAATTAAAACTAGCCTGACCTAACCGACAATTAGTCAAGCCTGTCTAATATCTCATTTATTTTTCATAAGTAGTTCAAATAGTATTCGAACGAGTACACATTGCTAAGCCAACCCAAACAAAAGGAAAACTTTCGGTCAAACCAAACTTTGATTTATATCGATAGACACTGTTTTTAGTGAAAAATAGATTGAATCGATTATTTACATGTACAATGAAGCAACGAGGAATTTGATAAATTTTGGGTGGAGGGTTCAATGGTTCATACATTGCTTGAGTGTATATACGCGTTAAATTTGAGTCTAATGCATAAATTCGATGAAATTCTAAACTAACAATTAGGGTTCAGCAAGTTAGGTTCAATTTACATGAACCGAACCGAGTAATTTCGGTCCAGATTGAACCTGAACCAACAAGTTAGGTTCGGTCTTAGTTCCTTGTTTTTTAAAATATCGGTTTCGGTTAAAAACAGTAAAACCGACAGTTTAACCGAAAACCTAATTTTAATTTAAAAAAATAAAAAAGCGGCTTTTAAGAGTGAAATGAATTTCAATTTTTATAAGTTTTCATATTTGAATTTTATCGAGGTTTGGATATTTCAAATTTTGTTATTTATCATGATTTTAACTTTATTTTTTAGGTCCGTTTAGGTCCAAAACCTAAACCGAACCGAAACCGACCTAATAGGTTCGGTTTTAGGTTATAATATTTTAAGTTTTTGGTTTTTATGTCCAAACCGAAACCAAACCTATATTATAGTTACGGTTTTTCGTCCAAAGTTTAAGGGAAATCGGTTTTGTTCGGTTCGGTTTATAGCGGTTCAGCTCGGTTTTGCACCTATGCTTACCCCTGCTCACAGCCATTTGGAATTGAATAGTGAAGGACAACCGGCCAATTAGCATGGACTAGGGAAGGATTCGGGTGCATGAACCAACCTTCTAGTTTGTTGGTCGCGATCATGCGGGATGTGTCCGTATGGTGGGTTCCAAAAGGAAAACGGAATGTCCTCGTAACACCGTGAGAGTGCTAGTAGAGATGGTTTTTCGGTTGATGGGACAATTACAGACGTCAAGATAATAAGGCAAAACATTTTCTTGCATGTTTTAACCGGTACCTGAACTTAACTTTTTAGTTTTCATTTATCAGTGTAGGAAGAGACTCTAAACGACTAGTTAAAAAAGTTTTGAGTAAAAAAGGTTTGTGGATTATTATTGTAACCGTGAACATAAACAGGGTTGTTTTTATGGTTTTATGGATACAAACTAGAATCCTCTAATTTATTTTAAAAAGAGCTCTCCCACACCAATATTCTCATGTTTAAAATTGTAACATTGTAAAGAACTACTTTGTATCCGTGATAAAAAAAAAAGTTTTATTATACCAATATTTTCAAAAGAAAAGTTTTCTTCTCAAAGGAAATAGAAAATAAATGGGAATAGAGTAGTTCAATGTTGATGTGCCATACATCCTTGTCATCATACATACCTAGCTAGCTGGACACATTAATTATCACACAAGGTCCATTAATGTAGTGTTTGCTATTCATGCATTAAATATATGCATATGTTTAGTGGTTATAACTTAGTAGTCTTGTAACCTAACTAATTAATCATTTGACTAAACAATGGTTAAAATAGTGTGTATTTTCTGTGGAGATTTGTTGAATAGATGGTTGATTGTAGTGAGAGCAAGAAAGACAAAGCGCCATGTTTTATGCCAATGCAAGTCATGGATTTTTGTCAGCTTGCAATTTGGATTTGGAATCGTTTTGACTTCACTCTTTGATTTTCTTTTTGTAATAAACTAATTTACATGCTAATCAGTAATTTGTTTGGACATTTGGGGCGCCAAAACTATGTTCTTTTCTTTACTTTCCAAGTCAAACCATGATCAAATATTGTATTAAATAGAACAAACAAAACCCGTTTCATGCACAACTCATGATATTTTAATTACATATTCACGGCTTTCTAACCAAATAAAACCAACGATCCCTTTAAAAACGTGGTTTCTAAATGTACTGATAAAAATTTCTAAGTAGTCACCACAACTACGCACTTTCTGTGGGTAATTAATAAGGTCATGAACTACGCATATGGGGAACGTAGTAGTAATTTCCTATAAAAAATTTCAACTCCGTATATGGGGAGCATAGTAATAGTTTCCAAAAAAAATAAAAATAAATTTTTTTAAAAATTAGTATTACGCTCCTCATATGTATAGTTGTGTTGATTATTAGAGATTTTCGCTGGTTAATCTATCAACTCTTTCCGAAGTCCTAACAAATAATTTATTAGAAACACAAAATAAACTTAATAATTGAAAGATTTTAGTGAGAACTTGCAGGTCCACAACAGAGCCCAATAAGAGGCCCATCAACGAAATCCCTATCTGCTTTTTGTTTAATAATTTCATGTTTTTGTAAGGAATCTTTGAAATCTATTATTATACTTACTAAAACAGAGCACAAGTTGATGACGTGGCGTGCTGTGAACGCATGATTTTTAAAATTGAGCTCCCACAATTAAAGCCTATAAATCTTTATTTTTTACACTATTTTTAAATCATAAAATCTTTTATTATTAAAATAATAATTTTATAGAAACCAAATCTTCTATATACTTACTAAAACAGAGCACAAGTTGATGACGTGGCGCGATGTGGACGCAGGATTTTTAAAATTGAGCTCCCACAATTAAAGTCAATAAATCTTTATTTTTTACACTATTTTTAAACTATAAAATCTTTTATTATTAAAATAATAATTTTATAGAAACCAAATCTATTATACTTACTAAAACAGCACAAGTTGATGACGTGACGCGCTGTGGACGCCAGATTTTAAAATTGAGTTCCCACAATTAAAGCCAATAAATCTTTATTTTTTACACTATTTTTAAACCATAAAACCTTTTATTATTAAAATAATAAAACAAAAGCACGTAAAAAACCTATTACATAATCGGAAAAAAAAATGTTGTTATATATATATAATAATATTATTATCCTATTAAGTATGTTCATAGTATAATCTCATTTAGTAAATTTATCCTTAATAAAGTAATATTGGTAAGTCGATTAGATTAGAGAAGTGTACAAAACAAAAGCACGTAAAAAACCTATTTCACAATATTCTTTCTTATTTTTTTCAAAACCCGCACAAGGTGCGGGTATTATACTAGTTTTGTTAACTTGACTAGCATCACATATTTCACAACATCACATCATTATCAAAGGTTGCTCTCTTGTAGGGATCAAAACCCGGCTTGGATTAAGTTGGTTGTAATTGCTTGTTTATAAAACATGTTAAATATACTGTGTATGTTCATTGACGTGTATTTAGACTATGATGTTGTCGTTGTTGTTGGGGTGCTTGAATCGATCTCTTCTGATCGATTTGTATGAGTTGATCGTCTATACATGAGAGAATATATTTTAATGAACAATAAACAATACATTATAAGTTTCAGTTCTCGGAAATAAATAAACTTATTTGGGTTTTTTTTTCCATTTACCTGGTATACCTTGGGCTAGTGATGACATCAGAAGCCTGTTTTTCATTCTCCATTCATGTAGACGTCTATAAATGAGAGAATATATTTTTATGAACGGTAAACAATACATTATAAGTTTCAGTTCTCGGAAATAATACACTTAAATGAGTTTAGTGTCACTTTACCACTAGACCAATTAAGTATTGGTCGTGTCTCAATTTTCCTTTGACAATGTCTTCCATTTCGACTAACCTTCCTCCACCACCTGACCTTGCTTAACCATTTATTCCTCCTCGATAGGCGACTGAGCTTCAAACTCTTCAACCGCTTCAAACTCTTAAATTGAGCATCACTCCTCAAGATTTCGTTTTCAATCTCTCTCCTCCGTCTATCAATTTATGTCTTCCAATATTTGCATTTTTTACTGGTTCCCGATTTACTTTTTTAAGATGGAGTTTCGATTGCCACCGGTCATAATCGGGATAAGCTTGGGGATTCTCTTTTCTTTTTCTCCACAACCTGAATTTTCAGTTATTTTATCTTGGTTTTATTCTTTTCATGTTTTATTATCGATGTATTGATTTTATTACGCTGATTTGTTGACGACATGTTGTTTTAAATAAACTCTTTGTGTCGCATTCGGTTAAACATCGTTATACCGATGGAAATTTCTTTTGGAGAGTTGGTTTTGAATGTAAGATTTTCTCAAATTGTCACACATACATACTAGTTTCTTCCTTCACCACTTGCAAATGTTTTAAACCTCAAATATGACAAGAAGTAGCTATGGACATGTTGATGTTTAGATGTTCATTTTATCCGGAGAGCTGTCTTTGATTTAGATCTAATATGATTTATATCGAATATGTTCCTAATTCCTTCTCGGTAAATCACTGTGGAGTGAATGTTTTCCTGTGTGTTTTCTGTCTGATGTTAACATGTTAGTTTCTGCATCAATTGGGAGCGAAAAAACGATCCTTTTGGATTTGTGCATCTCGAGGCTTCTATCAAGATTCCTTGCAGAAGATGAAAAGTTTTTTCATGCAAAGGAAACTTCAGAAATCACCAACCGGTGATTTTTGAAGCTTATAAATTCCAAGTTCCTTCTCGACTTACAAATTCATGATAATGCTCTACTTTAACAAGTTTTATAAAGTTGACATGTTCAATGTTCTTCACAAATAGGTTCAATAGTTTAGCATTGAGCCTTCTTTCTCGCAAAAGCATCTACCACCAAATAATTTTCTGTTAATTTGTAGGCCATTATACTGCGTTTGTTGCAACGAATATGATAACTTGAATCAATATAGTAACTGATATGATCTCTATCTATAAATGAGACATTGACGTGATCTCATTATGAGGACACAACTTATCTCCATAAGCTTTCTCCTACTTGATACAAAATCGCCAACCGGTGTTTTTTATATTGATCTTATATATACATAGCCCCTTCTAAAGCGTTGGTGCAAGAAAAGCTTCAACATTGTAACCAAAAGTTTAGTTCATGGGGAGTAATTTGCCTAGAACTGACAAATAATAATGAAGCATATAGCATAAAGCATATTCAAGAAAGAATCTGCCAGTATATTTTATGAAACATGTCTCCTATATATAATTTCCCCCCTCAGGGATCAACAAAGAATCTGCCAGTATATTGCACTGCTAAATTCACACATGCTCAAGTAAAATTCTCTTTTCACTTTTTATAAACCAAAATTTTGATGTGAAAGTTAATATTGTAATTTGGTTGCATGGGTGCATGCCTTTTTTCCCACAATACCCAATTCAAGGGATGAAGACTCCAAAATTATCTCAATTGTCTAGGTAAAGGCCTACTACATTTGAGTTTCTTATCAAATCCATGAAATATGTGAAGGAATTGTGTTCTTTATCCAAGGTGCAATTACTGATGATGAGATATGACATTAAATATAGGGATATATATAATCCGATAATATTAGGGGTAATGGCGTTTTGCTAGAAGCTAACCATGATCGGTACATTTATATGATAAAATGTATTGCTAGTGTTATCGGGTCCTACGAGGTCACACCATAACGAGTAGGAGAACTGAATCAATTAATGAGAGAATTACCATATAGGAGTATATGGTGGAAAAGGATATATTTTGTAGGAGTACAAAATATATTTTGGAGTTGGTAATTAATAATAGATAAGAGATTATTTATTTATTAATTACTGAACATATATCTTATATTTTAAGGTCGGACTTTTTAATAGTTAAAAAGCCCAACCCTAATTATATATATTCGATCGATTAGAGGATTTGACGAAAGAAAACATTCAGCCGTGTATACACTTCTTCCTCTTCGATCCCTCTCTTAAAAGCTTCATCCTTTGTTCGATTGCTCCTTTGTTCTAGCAATCGAAGGTTAAGGCGATGGACCAACTAGAGCAATCGAAGGTTAAGGCGATGGACCAACTAGAGGAGTCCTTTGTTCTAGCAATCGAAGGTTAAGGCGATGGACCAACTAGAGCAATCGAAGGTTAAGGCGATGGACCAACTAGAGGAGTTACACTTGGGACTCTACATATCCTTGAAGGTATTCCTTTTCCCCCTTATATAATCTATTATGCATGCGATCCTTGTTTAGATGGTTAGGAAATTATTTCCTGAAATTCCGCTTTTACACATCTAAAAACCCAACACTGGTATCAGAGCCTCTTTGCATAAATTGATTAGATCAAATTAAAAAGTTTGCATAAATTGATTAGATCAAATTAAAAAGGCCATGTTTTGATGCATGTATTGATTGTTTTGTTTCAATTATGAAAGAGATTGTTTGTATGGATTAAATTGCATGAATAAGGTGTAAAATTGGATGCTTAATAATGATTAAGCAAAAGCAAAAGTAAAACATATTATAAATAATATAGATTACGGCATTCTAATGCATGATATATGCTACATCATTCTTAATGAAATTGGATGCTTAATTGAATCTTAATGATGTTTAATGATCTTTAAGCATTCTTAAAGATATAGGTTACGGCATTCCTAATGATTAAGTTTGGATACATAATGCGCTGCTATTGTTGAATGTAGCTTTTAGGGTTTTGTTTTATTATTTTGTTAATTATCTAATAGGATTAGTTAATTATCTAACTAATATATTTATTTCGAAAATATATTATATATGATATTATATTTAGATAAATATGATTTATCAAGTTGGAAATAAATAAATTTAATTTGTTAAGATATGAGATATTTTAACTTTTTTAAATTATACCCTAAAATAAAAAGATAAGATTTGATTCTTAAAAGATATTATATGAGATATTCTATCTAGATAAATATGATTTATTTTCCTTTTAAAATAATTTTTTTTTAGGATAAATATGATTTATCTTATTTGGAGATTATAATTTAATTATATTAGGATATATGATATCTTACTTAATTAAATTTTATCTTAAAATAAAAGATACCCACCTTTTATGGAAAATTGCTTATTTATGTATGAGGTCTTAATTTAGAAATGTTCTAAATTTTGACAAGTTACTAAAATAATAAATATGTCTAATCTTAACAATGATCTAACATTAGAAACGTTCTAATATTAGCTAGTTACTAATTTTAGAAAGTTACCATAAATAGAAAGATACTAATTTTGGAAAGGTTCCGAATTTAGAAATTTTACACCTTTAGCATTTTAATGATTAATATATGATATTAATACCATACGCAATATGATTGGTTAAAACAATACCGGAAAGGAGTTTCCAGTTCTATTTTCTCTCTTTATGTGATAAAGTGATTGTTATGTGCTTATGTGTATATTTTTTTTTTTTAAAATATCATATGTGCTATGCTTGTATGTATGTGTATGGTGATATGCTCGTGCAGACGGTTACTAGTATGGCCCCAATCTTAGGATAGTTAAATACGATCTGCGCATTGTTATGGTTTTATTGTACACGATCTGCGTATCGTTATGTATTTTTGTAATTTTCAATTTCTGCAAGAGTTATTTTAAATTCATTATACAAGAAGACTAAAGTCCTAAGGAGCCCGAAGGATGGAGATCCATGAAGGTTTAAGAATGAAGATTCTAGGGGTCATACTAGGAACCATTTATTTAATGCGTTTTTTGAATGCCTTAAATTCCCACTTGTATGCTTGTTTGTTATTTTTGCTATGAGTTCGCTTTAAAATAACAATCTCGCATGCTTAAAAACGCCCCTTAAAAGAATATTGAGAATTGTCTTCCCATATCATAACCGATCCCTATCTAGGAATTTGTAGGATAGGTTCTGTCAAAGCGGTGTGTCCTTACTTTGACCTAGATACATTGCGGGTATGCTCATACTAAGGGGCATGCTGCTTTGATATGGTTAACTCAACAAAAGACCAAAAGATAAAGTTTTGGATTTTGAGACATAAGGGTGAGTTCACATGAGATGTGTTCCCATCAACCAAGAATTATAAAGAGTTATAATTAGTAAAGGAGTTTACTTACCTTGATTATATGAGACTTAGGGCAGTGCCAAAGTACGCTAAGATTCATATATGATAGGATCTTGGAATCAATTTTGCTCACTAAGGGAATTGATAATATGAGTAGAAATGTGCAAAAACTTCAATTGTTTATAATTGTTATAACAGTTTAGAGCTTTTGCAAAATCAATCATAACTTATCTGCATTTTATTATTCTGTGTTTATTGTAGTCCACCATGTCAAACAAAAACCTCAAATCTTCTTTACGCTCCATACTCGACAAAAAGAAATTAAACGAACACAACTTCCTTGATTGGGAGAGAAATCAGAGAATTGTTCTCAGGTCGGAGAACCAAGAGGATGTCTTGGAACATCCAATCCCTAAACTCACATTGGACTCATCTGATGAGGACCATGTGATGAACATGGAGGATAAGAAGCAGGGGAATGTCTCCACTTCGGGTATTCATGTTGTTGAAATTTTGTCAACTAATTCTATTTCATGGGTATTGGATACCGGATGTGTTTCTCACATTACTTCGAATGTACAAGCACTAAGAAATAGAAGGACGTTGCGGAAGGGAGAGGCAGATCTACGAGTTGGTAATGGAGCAAGAGTTGCTGCTGTTTCCATTGGAGATTATTGCTTGACTTTACCTTCTGGCTTAGAGATAGAACTTAATAATTGTTATTTTGTTCCATGCATTACTAAGAACTTAATTTCAATTTCAGTTTTGAACCGTGAAGGTTATACATTTACCATTACTGATCACATGATGATGGAGATTTATAGGAATGGTATTTATTATGGTCGTGCGAATATGAGTAGTAATGGACTATACATATTAGACCTCAAAATCGAGATATATAACATTAATACAAAAAGGCAAAAGTCGAATGAAACAAACAAAGCAAACCTATGGCATTGTCGATTGGGTCACGTAGGCATAAAGCGCATTAAGGAACTCCAAACAGTTGGATTACTTAAGCCATTTGATTTGGAATCATTTGAAACATGCGAGTCGTGCCTAATAGGAAAGATGACAAGGTCACCCTTCACTGGTAAGAGTGAACGGACTTCTGAACTTCTAGCCCTCATACATACGGATGTATGTGGACCTATGAGTAAAGAGGCTAGGTCTGGCTATCGTTACTTCATTACATTTACTGATGATTTTAGTAGATACGGGTATATCTACTTAATGAAACAGAAATCAGAATCCTTTGAAAAGTTCAAGGAATTCCAGAATGAAGTGGAAAGACAAACAGGCAAGAAGATAAAAGTGCTTCGATCAGATCGAGGAGGTGAATATCTGAGCCATGAATTCGATCATCATTTGAAAAGTTGTGGAATTGTGACACAACTCACTCCCGCGGACACTCCACAACTAAATGGTGTGTCTGAGAGGAGGAACAGGACTTTGTTAGACAGTGTCCGTTCAATGATGAGTTTTGCGAATCTTCCATTATCCTTTTGGGGATATGCTCTCCAAACAGCTGCGTTCGTTCTGAACAGGATTCCGTCACGTTCAGTTGACAAGACACCATATGAGATATGGACAGGAAAGGTTCCTCACTTGTCATTTCTGAGGGTCTGGGGGTGCGAAGCTTATGCAAAACGTTTACAATCTGATAAACTAGCACCGAAATCAGACAAATGTTACTTCGTAGGATATCCCAAGCAAACAAAGGGGTATGATTTCTACCATCCCATAGAGAACAAAGTGTTTGTTGCTCGGGATAGTGTCTTTTTGGAAAATGGATTCTTTTCCAATAAGCCAAGTGGGAGAAAAGTTCAAATTAATGAGATTAATTGTGAGCAAGAAACGCAACAACACGAGGACATACAAGATGTCACTGAGGAACTTGACTATTTTAATGAACCTCTTATGAGGCAAGTTAATCCAGTTCAAGAATCAATTCCTACAGTAGATCAGGCTGAAGAGGAACCACATATTGATGTGGAGAACTCTACAAATGAGGAACTGCATAATGATGTAGGAAATCATACAGCTGAAATATCTCCTATTGTTGGCCCAAATTGGAGATCAAACAGGGTAAGACAACAACCTAGACATTTGGATGACTATGTGTTACATGCCGAGATCGAAGTGCTCCTCATGGAGCATAACGAGCCCGCTTCCTACAAGCAAGCTGTGACGGATCAGAACTCCGAAAAATGGCTTGAAGCCATGAGATCCGAAATGGAATCCATGTCTGAAAATCAAGTATGGGACTTGATTGATTTGCCTAATGGGGTAAAACCTATTGGTTGCAAATGGGTCTTTAAAGTAAAGACAGACAAGGATGGAAATATCTCTGTTTATAAAGCAAGGTTGGTTGCTAAGGGATTTAAACAAATTCATGGTATTGACTATGAGGAGACATTTGCCCCGGTCGTCATGATCCGGTCCATTAGGATAATCCTAGCGATTGCCGCCTTCTATGATTATGAGATATGGCAAATGGATGTCAAGACCGCATTTCTAAATGGCTATTTAGAAGAGGATGTATATATGATGCAACCTGAGGGTTTTGAGGATCCGAAATATCCTAGGAAGGTTTGCAAGCTTAAGAAGTCCATTTATGGACTGAAGCAAGCATCCAGGAGTTGGAATCTTCGATTTGATGAAGTGATCAAACAGTTTGATTTCATCAGATGTGAAGAAGAACCATGCGTTTACAAAAAGTTGAGTGGGAGCAAGGTGACTTTCCTAGTCTTGTATGTGGATGACATACTACTCATTGGGAATGATATTCCGATGCTGGAAACAGTAAAGGGATGGCTTAAGAAGCATTTCTCAATGAAAGATCTAGGGGAGGCCGAGTACATACTAGGCATCAAGATCTATAGAGATAGATCTAGAAGGCTTATTGGTCTCAGTCAAGGAACTTATACAGATAAGGTTCTATAGAGATTCAAGATGACAGATTCCAAGAAAGGATATATGCCTATGCAACATGGGATCCATCTCAGCAAGACCTAGTGTCCTAAGACACCTGGTGAGATTGAGAGGATGAGCAAGGTTCCCTATGCCTCTGCTATAGGATCCATCATGTATGCAATGACCTATACTCGACCAGATGTTGCATATGCTTTGAGTATGTGTAGCAGGTACCAGTCGAACCCCGGTGACATTCACTGGCAAGTTGCGAAGAACATCCTAAAGTACTTGCGAAGGACTAAAGATGATCTACTGGTATATGGAGGTGATGATGAGTTAGTCATCAAGGGCTATACCGATGCTAGTTTCCAGACTGACAGAGATGGCTTTGAGTCGCAGACTGGATACGTCTTCATTTTGAATGGAGGAGCGGTAAGTTGGAAAAGCCAAAAGCAGGACACGGTTGCGGACTCAACCACAGAGGCAGAATACATTGCTGCGGGAGAAGCGGCTAAGGAAGCGATCCGGATTAGGCAGTTTATAACTGAGCTCGGCGTTGTCCCTAGCGTGACGAGAGCAGTTGACGTCTATTGTGACAACAATGGCGCGATTGCTCAAGCGAAGGAACCTAGCTCAAGCTCCAAATCCAGACATGTTCTGCGGAAGTATCACATGATCAGACACTATGTTGATCGAGGTGATGTAAGGGTGTGCAAGGTGCACACAGATGATAACATTGCAGATCCACTGACTAAACCCATGAATAGGCCTAAGCATGATAGTCATACTCGGGCCAAAGGGCTCAAACACGTTAGAAACTTCTTTTGAACTTCTGTGTTTTGGATTGGGAAACATTTGTTTTTGTCATGGAGTTTATGATTGATTTATATATATGAGTTTTCAAATTCTTATTTGATTATTACTTGAATATTAAATAAAGTATCCAAACAATTTATTAATTATCAAATGTGCTTACTGGAAAAGTTCCGGTGAATGAAACCACATTAAGTGAACTAAAATTATTAAATTGAAAAGGATCCATGGTCTGAGTCGTTAACTTGGATACAAACGACTCTAAAGTAGACCATCTTGTGAGTGAATGATGAACGTGGGTTTCATAGTTCATAGGACATGGAGATGTCCAATCGCTTACATAGGTGAGTATGGTGATACTCATCGGATATACCGATCCTATGACTCTCATGACTTATTGAGGAGTTATAGCGATTATCATTATCAGTGAGTTCCTTAACATGAGCTTGATATAACTTTCATTTGAAGGATGACATATCTTAGATACTGTTTAGCGCTGACCGTAACAAGCAGTTATAAAGGCAGTAATCAGGGTGGTCAAAATTTGAGTGGGAGTTATAGTCGTTGCAAGATTGGATTAATCCTCCTATACCGGCATACTTTGATGTGTTGGGAAGGATTGGTGTCCCCGGCCACTTGAAGAGTGAGAACTGTGTAAACGCATGGCCATGCTCAGATTTGATCTGTACTGACAGTTTGATCTCAGGAGTTCAAGAAACATATCTGATGGCAAAGATGGTTTCCATCACATAGTTAGATAAGGACATTAAGCGATAAGGGAATTTTAACATTGCACACTTGTATGGAAGTACAAGTGGGAGACTGAAGGAATTGTGTCCTTTATCCAAGGTGCAATTACTGATGATGAGATAGAACATTAAATAGGATATATATAATCCGATAATATTAGGGGTCATGGCGTTTTGCTAGAAGCTAACCATGATCGGTACATTTATATGATAAAATGTATTGCTAGTGTTATCGGGTCCTACGAGGTCACACCATAACGAGTAGGAGAACTGAATCAATTAATGAGAGAATTACCATATAGGAGTATATGGTGGAAAATGATATATTTTGTAGGAGTACAAAATATATTTTGGAGTTGGTAATTAATAATAGATAAGAGATTATTTATTTATTAATTACTGAACATATATCTTATATTTTAAGGTCGGGCTTTTCAATAGTTAAAAAGCCCAAACCTAATTATATATATTCGATCGATTAGAGGATTTGACGAAAGAAAACATTCAGCCGTGTATACACTTCTTCCTCTTCGATCCCTCTCTTAAAAGCTTCATCCTTTGTTCTAGCAATCGAAGGTTAAGGCGATGGACCAACTAGAGGAGTTACCACAATTTCGTTAGCAGAAATCTAAGCAAACAATTTAGGTAAAGAGGAAAGCCTTCGAATGAATCTCATCTCAACAAGGGAATCTATTTAGGTAAAGAGGAATCTATTTAGCAAAATAAGGAATCAAAATCTCTTTACCCAACAATAATTGTTGCACTTAATTACTTAAAGTATATCCAACAACCTCTCTTATATGGCCATGTCTTATTGCATGAAAGCCTTCGAATGAATCTCATCTCAACAAGGGAAGATCCATCAATGAAGACGAAGGGTGCATTTGAAGAATATTCAGTTTGTCCGATCAAGAAAGTGGAAGTAACCGTTCCAAAAACCGACAATCCGAGCCTTCCGGTGATGACTTTTAGAATTTGGGTTCTTGGGATCGGTTCATGCATTATACCGTCGTTCCAATCGGCCATTTCATGGCCAAGACCATTACAAGAAGAGTTTTCTTTCAAGGGAGTAAATGAGAGTTTACACTAAATTCAGGTCCCTTTAGCGTCAAGGAGCATGTGCTGATCACTATTTTCGCCAATGCCGGTACCAGTAGGGTCTATGCTTCTAATGTGTTGGGTGCTGTTCGTTAACGTTTTGGTGGAAGGAGCATGTGGGCCGGTGCTAATATGGATAGCAGCGAAGATGCTTCCGAGCAAGAAGTGGATAAGGAAGATAAATATTCCGGTGTCATGTTTTATGTTGGAAATTCTCAAATATCTTATATCAGTTTAATTTACACAGGAATTACGCGGAAATACCCCCGGAGAAGAATTAAAAATTACAAGGAATGAAATAAAATATTTACATAGGGGGATTTTACCACAATTTCGTTATTTCATTTCAACAATAGTTTGTTGTATTGCTCCGTGATATCCTGGATTCAACGACGAAATCAATAATTCTTCAATCGCCAAATACGACGTCGTCTCATCTGGACCACGGCGCGGTCAGCCATGACTTTAGTTCTCTTCTCTTTGACTAACGCCGTTAGCATCCCACCACGTTTCACTCTCGTGTTCCGTCTCGTTCTCTAACGGTGATCTGGCATTTCTCACATCCCAAACCTTACCCTTCCCGGTGACGTCATCTCTTACGTACACCATATCAGCACCACCGCCGGCTTTGACCTGAACAGCCGGTCCTTCCGCCATTAACGACCACTCCGCCTTCGCCGCCGGTGATCTCCTCCTCACCCTCACATCCCACGAGCTTAGCCCCACCTTCCTATCGGATCCTGCATTCGCCGTGAAAACCACCGCTGATGACTCCGATACCGCCGGATTCTTTCCTGGAAATGAGCCAATATTTACTCTCCTCTCCAGATCTAGAATTGAAACCGAAGAAGAACAGCCGAATCCTAACCCTAGCCCATCCCAGAGATTCACCACGCTACTTCCATTGACTATTTCGGCCAACGAGAACATATTACATCCGGTTAGGCTCCTCTTCCGACGAATCTTGATTTTTCGCTTCCGATGGTCCGAATTTTCCGATCCTTTTCGAAAATCGTCGTAGAATGCGGCGAGATTGTCGTAGGAAATCGAAGCCGGATCATCGCGCATTTCCTTCTCATCCTCCGTAGAACACGAAGAGCTAACGCTATCTTCATCATCATCACTGATAAAGAAATCGTCGTCTCCGACTATCAGAGCCGCAGAAGAAGACGAGAAATCAACGGGTCTTATCCCATGTAGCTGTAAGACGAAAACCTTAATCACACGGTTGAAAGTGTAGATGAAAGCGAGGAGAAGAGCTCCCCATTTCCAATATCTGTAAGAAGGAAGCTCAAAGAAAGTGATCAATGGGATCTCCATTCGCTGTAACCAGAGATTTGGTAGTGTTTGATTTTGTTGTTCCCGAATGATTTGGAGAAGACAAAGATAGTTATTTATAAGGGTTTTGAGAGATGACGTGGAAAGAAGAATGAAGATAAAGATAGTCGAATTTTCTTCTCACAGCTGAGTCATAAGCATTTACCATTGGTGTTTTTCTACTAAACCCGCGTTGTGACTCAGCTGTATCCAAACTGGGATCAAGCTTGACTTTTCTTTTACGCATTAACCATTTTGCAACAATGAACACGAGTTGTCTGGATTTTACCCCAATTAATATTTGTTACAGCCATTATCGTTGAATTATAGGTTAGAAAAATAATATGAATTCTTATAATGACAATTATAACCTTGATTAGAGTTGGTGACGGCGGACCGGGTCGGGCTCCTATAAAGACGGAAACGAGTAGTGGAGAAAAGATACGAATTAAACAAAGGTAGAGCACGTGGAGATTTTGGTAGCTCGATTTGCGTTACTTTTGGTGACGTGGAATCTGGAGACGGCTTTCATCATTATTTAATTTATTTTGTTAAGTTATTTTATTTTATTGTTTTTCTTCCTTGTTTAGCACGTATCTTTTGATAGCTTACAAAAGTAAAGAAAATCTTAATAATTAAACAAAATTTTAAATAACTTAAATAGTAAATCGGTGACGTGAAGTTACACTTTCAAATCAAACCAATTTTCGGAACGGATAAAATAATAAAAATATTATTTTTAATCATTTAATTTAGAAAAAAGATTTTATGGTATAAATTGTGAGAGCTCAACTTTAATATTGTTTTCGCTACATGTTACATCAACGTCATTGCATACATTTTTAGTAATTATACTCGTTTTAATACATTTGTCTTATATAGGTTAGACGGTAATTGTGTTTATTAAAAAAATGCTTACTAATTCATTATATTGACAATTATCTTAGTGCTTGGTTAAACAATGGATTTACAATTTTCGGGAATTGACTTTCCAAGGAATTAAATTATTGGGAGTTACAATTGCTAAGAATTGAGAAAATATGTTTGGTAGCAGCAAAATATCTAGTAATTTGCAATATGTTAAATTTATAGGCATTATTAGTTAATGATAATCATAACCTTCATTTTCAAAATAAAAAAGGTGGAAGATGAAAATTTTAAGGATAATTGGGAGATTTGATATCAAAATAACGTTAATTGTTTTGTTATCTAAGAAGGAGTGGGTGATTGTAAATACTCCATTTGAGGTAATTGGAAAATATCCAGTAAATTAGATTAATGTGTTTATCATTTTTGATTTTGCAACCAAACACCCTAATTGGATCCCATTTAATGGATTAATTTAAGAGGAAACTACACAAAACCACCCTTAATAATCACTCTTTTGCAAAGAACCACCCTTTATAATTTTTTTTACCATAAACTACCCTTAATATTCATATTTTTGCAATAAACCACCCCTTATAATTTTTTTGGCATAAAACCACCTTTAATTTTACGGGTTTGCAACTAACCCCCTATATTATTTTAAATTACATCAAATAATTTGAAATTGAAGAATTGACAAGCTAAATTTTATTATTATATTAAATTAATATTGATATCATAATTAGTTTCAAACTTTCAATAGTTTAAAAGCTTTTCATTTTAAAATTTTCATTACTATTTTGAAAATTTTTTAACCCATATTTTTTCCCGGTTTTTTTTAAAATGAAAATTATGTTAACAACATGATTATTGGCCAACTGAAACAAGTGGAATTTTTTAAAAATAAATTAGATCCGGTAACAAATCATCAATTTAGTCGGAATTGAGGTTGTAATAGAATTGATTTTGTATTCGTTAGTTTGTATGAAGTTTAATAATTTTTAAAATTAAATTATTTTTTTTTATATAGGTAATAACTTATATTATTATTTTTGATTATTCTCTACTATAAATTATAATATTTAGCCAAATTATCGATACTATTAATGGTATTAATATTAATAATGTAAATATATCTTGTCTATGCTTCAATTTTAAATTATTTGATTTAATTTTAAGTAGTATAGGGTGGTTAATTGCAATTGTTTAAAAATTAAGGGTGGTTTTATGTAAAAAATATTATAAGGGTGGTTTATTGCACATAGATGAATATTATGGGTGGTTTCATGCTAAAATTTTTATAAAGG
Organism: Fagopyrum esculentum; assembly: GCA_033239045.1. Taxonomy (NCBI): domain Eukaryota; kingdom Viridiplantae; phylum Streptophyta; class Magnoliopsida; order Caryophyllales; family Polygonaceae; genus Fagopyrum; species Fagopyrum esculentum. The sequence continues at coordinate 9,100,787 of BSUD01000002.1, read as the reverse complement.
GTGGTTCCTTGCAAGATAGTGATTATTAAGGGTGATTTTGTGTAGTTTTCTCTTAATTTAATTTACTGGGTTTTTTACACCCAACCAAACAAGCACTTACTTGTTATGTAATGCTTGTTGTAAAATTGTATTTTCTTTCACATTATGAATAGAGATCAACAGTTCAACCCTTCACCAGTAATCAGAGATTGACTGGTCTCATACTTCAACAATGAGACAGACAAAGAGGGGGAGAAAAAGCGACAGACGGACTGCTGCAGGAGAAGAATACTTTGGCGGCGCAGGGAAGGCCTACTCCAGTAGGTAGACCGTTGCTCATATGTGTTTACGTGATTGGATTTAGGGTTATGAGATGAAGAGGAAAATGTGCAAAGGAAATGAAGAGACATGGGGTGGCTGTTTATCTATGTCGGGCAAGAAAAATTCAGTGAATCAATCAGAAGTAATGAAAGATGGATGAATGTGAAGAAAATTAATAAGGACTTTGATGGAATAAAGTTTTCCTTCATCTCCATCAACTACTATCACCCATTTCTTGAGAGCTTACAAATTTGGGAGAAAATCACATACCATAAGCTTCTTTCACCTCCTAGATCCTGGGCTCCCAAACACCACAAATTCTCTAATTTTCATCAATTTCATCTCCGAACGCTCCCAAACACCCCTAAAAGAGGGCTCCCGAATGGACCCTAAAAGTCTTAAAATGTCTTCTTCCAATAGTCAATACATATATAAGACACAAATGGCTCCTCACGTGTGCATGACTGCATAGGACATGCATGGGACATCTTCTACATATGCAAGGATCCGTCTTCTCCCTTGTACAAACTTCCTTAGGCAACAACAAAGTGTCTCCACTTCCTTCTATGGCTAAGATGGTCACTAAAGTCCTCTTGGATGCATCAATGAACATGGCTTGGTGAAACTTTCTAACTTGAGTCCTAGTGATTGCATCTCCATGGATGGGGCCATGGGTCTAGAGGACATGGAGACGGCCGTAGTAATGCTCCCGCATCAGAACCAAAAGGCAATCAACTTCTCATCGGTCACCTTTAATGGTCCTAGAGCAAATGACATACCTATAATCCGGTTAAATTATGAAAGTTTGAGAGTCCAGAGAGAGGGTTATTTTCCTCAACAGGGAGTTGGTAAGAATTAGGGGTGAGCATTTTCGGATATCCTATCCGATAATTCTATATGAGTCCGATTCAAATCCGATCCGAGAGTACCCAGATATCCGACACTTTTATCCGGATAGGATATCCGTTCCGAAATTTTATCCTTATTTCAGATACGATCCCAGTATTTATTACTAGGCTAGTCAGATATATCCGACCCGATCTAAAATTTTCTTCTTCTCAAAACCTCGATCCGTATTCGATCCAATGATCCGAAAAAATACTCCCGAATCGGATCGGACTCGGATAATCAACTACCGGATATTTTTGAATTTGGATATTTCCGGATCGAATCTTCGGATTAACGGATAGAATTAGGCGAAACCGAATTTTTTACTCACCCCTAGTAAAAATCAGGCTTACCTCCTTGTGTAGTGGTATCAAAAGTGTCGTTTGTGATGTGTAAGAATTTGTCACAACTGTCATTAAAGTTTTGAATAACGTCTCTTGCCTTTTCTGTTAGTAACGCTAGTTTGTCCAGATTCATACTCCGATCAATCTAACGTTTGGCGGTATGATTAGTCCAAGATAGAATATTTGAAGGAGAATAGCAACTGAAAGTTGGTGAAGAGGATATAGACATAGTAGGCATCCGAATCGTTCACAATTCTTATGCTTCATAAATGGGTTCCGCGACAAGTTGATGGAAATCGCGAATTTTCATCTTTAACTCCATCGATTATGTCCACCGACAATTTATTACGAAGCGATAAGTCCGAGCACAATACAGGGGCAAACTCCAGGCACACCACTAATACGCCACTCCACCCCCCACTCGCATTGTGAGTGCATCCGGGGACTTGATTGTGAGTGCATCCGGGGACTTGTAAACCCTAGAAAATGCTTCATGTAGACTTATGAGCGTTGCTCCAACGTTCGAATTTTGGCTAGTTTTTGGCGCCTGAGGCGCATTCCCAGTGAGTCCAAGAGACGTATCTATGGTGTGCCCGAAACCGAATCAAACATTCGAATATAACGGCTATAAATTTTTGACCGTTACTACAACGTTCAAAATTTTGTCAGAACTGAGGGCGCAAACCATATCAAACATTCGAATATAACGGCTATAAATTTTTACCGAATAAAACATTCGAATATAACGGCTATTTACCGAATCAAACATTCGAATATAACGGCTATAAATTTTTGGCGCCTGGGGCGCATTCCCATTGCACCTGAGGGCGCAAACCAAATAAAAACAGAAAACATAAAATAGAAACCAAAGTCTCAATGACAATGTAACTGCAGCATGAACAGCATAAACATTTTATTGTACGCGTTTTATTGTACGGGAACCAAATAGGAAATGACCTTCCAAACAAGAAAATTCAAAAGCATAAGGATCCTAGTTAAGCCAACAAATGTATGCTGACCTATTTAATAAATCCGAAAAGTTCAAAGGACTGATGCAGCCGCCTAAATCAGCTTGTGGATTTTCATATCAGCAGCTTCCTTCAGAGTGCCCTTCTCCACATGCTCCCACCATTTGAATAAGAAATTGTCGACAACTAACCTGAACCAAGGTGACAACTTCAGTCCTTGTTCACCTGCATCTACTTTCCTGCATAGTTCTTTCAACTCCTCCCGAGTCACGTATTTGATGTCTGCAACCTCATCAGGGTTAGGGCTCGTCCTCACATCTTTGATGATGAACAGCAGGTAATCCACTGTGTATAATTTTTTCCACAACAAGATTAATGCGTTAATCATGCAATCAACCAAGAGTCACTCAATAATTTGAAACAGGTATTTGAGAAATCTGTAGGACAACAAGTTAAGCTTTCCAAAAACTGTGTATGGAAGTCTTACATTCATGTTCTCCCCATTTTCCATCAGAAGGTGCCTTATACAGCATGCGACCAAGGGGTGCAAACTCATCAACTGGCACATCATCAGCTGGAATGCCCAGCTCATCCAAAAGCTTCCTTTGAGCAGCATTCCTCACCCCTGTAAAGTAATCAGCAAGAAGCTCAGAAAAATGCAGACGAATTTGCCGATAAAGGTGTTGACGCAGTTTACCAAGAGCATTCTCCTCGATTAGTTCAGACTCGCGGTACAGAGGATGACTGCAGCAGGTGTTGGTCCAAACCAATGGGAAAGTTACCTTAGTAGCAGACCGTTGCTGTTTAGGGAAGCAAAGATGGATGTTAATCTTGACATCATATTATTGAATATAAACAATCACCAATGCACAAATACAAATAAGGCAGGCGGCATAGTATCTTGTTCCATCCAGGCAAGAAAAACATAGGAATCCAGTTCAGAGATGATTGGGATGCCAGCATAATAAGCATTAGGAATTGATCAAATATATCATTTCAACCCATAACTTTGACAAGTTCTGAAGAGAAATTGGATTTCAAACAATTGCTTTCCACTACCTTATGGTTGGGATCGTCATTTGAAACACATCAGGTTGGGAACAAGGCAGATTTGATACTACTAGAATATCCAGTTCAGAGATAATTGGTTGAAAAGGAATAATGCATGTATTGACTGATAAATCTCAGCTAGCTCCTCAAATGTGGAAAGACAGATTTGATACTTCTAGAATATCAAAATAAAGTCTTTAATGAAGTCATTTATTCACATATATCAATGTTCACACCATATGCCTCTGTATAATCTCTGATAGATTAAGCTACCATAGTACCATGGACAGATGACAAACCTGAAGCAATAACTCATACTTGGAATTGAACAAAAATACACTAAAAGCTCTGTGAAGACACTTTCCCGTTTCAATATTTTCCATCAGGTGGCCTGCAGAATTTGTAAATTAATTGTCAAAATGCGCCCAGAGACCACACAAAACAGCCAAAAAAATGAAGCAGAAGGCTTAATAAAATTGTCTATCTGTGGAATAATTTCAAAACTTCCAGAAGGCAGATGCTTTGGTACAACTTACAGTTATACTTTGAATCATGACCAACGACCTGATCATTTTCATCAACTAAGATGCATCTGCAAATAGATCAATGCAACGAAGCCATGGAGTCAGGTCAAGGAAGTTCTAATAACAATAAAGTTTACTATACATAGGCAGATATCTGTATGTTTCTCTGAAGCATAGTTCAAAGGAACTCCGACATAGCAATCAGATACGGCACCAAACATACATATCGTTGTACAACAAGATCTTAGAAAAGGCGAAATACCGTAAGTAGATGTAGCAGATCGAAATACATGAAATGAAAATTTGCAAATTGTCAAGAATAAAGTTAGCAAGTGTGATGAGAAAGCTCGTTGACCAAGACAAATAGAGGAGGCTAATCGATTTGAGAAAACGCTAAACAAGTTCTATTCCATCGGAAATAACAAACAAAATGCTTCTCCGATTCAAAAAACCAATCACAAGCTTACAAATAATAAATGACAAACAAAATAAGCTCTACTGATCTATACACTCAATAAAACAATCGAAACAGTAAGGCTGAGAAAACTCGGATTCCATTCCACAACCAAATGACTATCAGACCGAGTTGGGAAAGCGGATGAACAGTTGAAAGTTCAATTGAAAACTTACTCGTCCTCAAACATGAGGCGACGCTGGACGGCATCCATGGTTGAGTCAGCATCGGCAGCCATGGGAGGAGAAGATAACCGGAACGAAGGGAAGAGAAAGAGTTGTTTGGGGAAAAATAGAGGACAGGGCAGGCAGTATTTGCAGGGATATATAAGCGATAATCTCAAAAATTAATAGCTGTCAATCTCAGTAAGGACTTCAACGACAGCGATGAGCCCACTGCCTTTGAACAAAGTCAACAACCATGTATATATTTTTTTACTTTCGTTCTAGTCGCCTGATGCGGGCTATCGTTTAAAGATTAATAAATAAATATTTTTTTTATGTAATGTAATGATTTAAATTAATTAATTGAGAGTGAAATTGAAATTAATTTTATAAGTTTTTTAAATTAATTATATTTTAGATAAAAAAAATAAAATAGTCTAATATATATCTAAATTTTCATATCATATATAATATAAGAGTGTACCAATAACTTAATATAAGATAGTAAAGTGAAATACACATTCTAAAAGTAAAATAAAAAAATTTAAATTCAAATTTGAAATGTAACGTATAAAATAACGTTGAATTAATAAAATGGTCTTAGGAATTTAAAATAAGATCCTTAAAAAGTAATATTTATATTGTAATAGTTTATATATATGTATATTTAGTGAGTAAATAATTGATAAGACTTATATATTTATATATTAAAATTAGAATACGAAAGTATTGAATTATCTTATAAATAAATGTGAAATTTTTTAAAAAAAAAATCGATAAGATATCTTAACATATATAGAAGATTATGGTAAATTTAAAAAGTAAGAGATTGATTTATTGTTAATTATAGAATTTTAACATATAAAGTATAATATAGATATTTAAAAATTATGTTTGGTAAGTAGATATCTATTATGGGATAGTTATATGAATATGAAATATGCCAACGATGTACATTTTTTCAAAAAATTAAAATTACGTAAAAATGACACGTGACAATAAATAGATGAGGAAGTGACACGTGACAAAAATTATTTTGACTTTAATAATAGTATATAGAATATATTTTTTAGATAAACAAAATAAAACGATCAAATACATATCCAAAATTTTCATATCTTTGATAATATAAGAGTGTCAAATAGTTTAATATCAATCTATTATTTACAAAGATAGTAAAGTGAAATAAACATTTTAAAAATAAAATAAAAAAATAATTTAATTTCAAAATTAAAATGTAAATGTTTAAAATAGATTGATTTTAAAAAGTTCAATTCAAAAAAATTATCTTAGGTAATTTAAAATACGATCCATAAAAACCAAATAAGATGTAATATTTGTATCTTTCTAGCTGGAATTCCTTCTTCTAAATTAAAAGCAAGAGGATTTCGACAATTGAAAACTTACTCGTCCTGAAACATATTTTTATAATTAGTTTTCAGATTAAAATAAAATATATAAATAATTCAATAATGAATAAAATTTACTATATTATTACTTTAAGTAAGGGTGCATAATTAGTTTTAATAAAACTTAAAGAATAATTTAATACGGGTATCAGATGAAGAGTTGGTGACTAAAAAACTATCAAATTCTAAAAAGATCGTTGGATTACTGACCAACCATTATATGATATAAAGACTAATGATATTATGATAGATGATAATATTTTGGTTGATGACTATATCACAAACAACAAATGGAATTATCAATTCCGAATTATTCTACCAAACTACAAACTTGAAAAAACAAAGAATTATAACCTACATAATAATGCATTACAAGATATAATCTAGTGGGCCCATGATGAAAAGGGTGTAGACCAAAATTTGAATTTCCTATGGAAGCTCTCACTTGATGGGATCCTCACGAAGAAAAATTTGGATATACAAAAAGTGATAGTAGTCATGCACGTTATAATTTTATCATTATAAATAGTATGTCAATATTTTTTTGATTGTTTATGTCGCTATTCTAAACTAGAAAGTATGTCAATACTTTTTATCCTTATCAATAGCTTCATTGGTGTATGGGCATTTAAACTAGAAAGTTGAGGATAAATTCCATATAATAGTCAACTAATTAGTAATTTTGTAAAAAAAGATGTAAAATAAATAAAAGATACATCAACTAATTTATGGATTAAAAATTATTTTAGAAAATAGATTTACTTAAAATTTAATAATTAAGTGGATAAGGGTATTCCATGCAATATGATGAAATACTTTATTTGAAATTTTTTTGAAAATAATATACACGTTTCAATTTAATGAAATACCTTTATAGGTGGTTTAACTTATAAAAAAAAAAGTTGGTCTGTTAAAAAAATCGTATTAAAAAGTTTTTTTTTTCCTTCAATTTTTTTAATATAAACTAATCACACCATCAAACAAAATATGATTAAATAGTTGAATCCGAAAAAGTACCTATAAATTTGAATAAGCTATTTGATTGTTATTGTACTAATTTTATATTAAAATTGGTCAATAATATTGTAGTTAATTCAAAAATAAATTTATTGTTATATAACCTATATATGTTTGAAGGAAAAAAATAAAATTAGAGTTTGTTAAGATCTCGAATTTGAGTGTGAATTGTTAATCAATTGTTCAAAATATATTGCTTCAAAGTGGGACGTGACTTAACAAAAAAACCGATACGTACAAGTTTGAAGATGTGGATTCACGAAATAATGTCATGTGTAAGTTTACGGGTTGCTTTAGTATGTAATATACTTATATACTAGTGTAGTTCCCGTGCCAAGACACATGTATAATTTTAAATTTTAATGAATATATATATATATATATATTTATAAAAAATTGATGTTACATAATAATTTTAATTAATTAAATAGTAATTAAAAATTTATTAATAAAATTAATTCTAATTTTAGATTAACAAATAAAATAGACTAATTTATACAATATTACATACCTTAGTTAAAGTTAATTAGTGTACTATTTATAAAGATGATAAAGGTGAAATTAAAAAAATTGAAGAAAAATAGAAGTAAATTAAAAAAAATAAATGTTATAAATAAAATACATTTAAAAAGTCCAATTATAAAAATTATCTTAGGTAGTTTAAAAAAAATTCTTAAATAACAAAGAAGATGTAATATTTATATTATAATAATTTCTATATTTTTTAAGTTAGTAATTTTTTCTAATTAATATAAAAACTATATATTTATACGTTAAAGTTAGAATGATAAACTATCTAACTATTTTATAATTAAAAGTGAAAAAAGATTCAAAAATAATTTTGAGAATATCTAATATATTGAAAATTGTGGTTAGACTAAAATGGAAACAATATATCTATTGTGGGTATTATAAATTTTTTTTAAAATTAGTTTAATTATAAAATTAAAAGAAAATGCATGAGAAGTTCTTATGAACATGACATATGATACAAATTATATATATATATATATATATATATATATATATATATATATATATCAACATAGAAAATGAATGTGGTTGGTTTTATTGACTCCTAATAAATTATCGACTATAAATAGAAATTTTAAAAGTGAATGGGGGTTGTTGAGAAAATCCAAGATCCAGTATCTTCAAATTATTTCTTAACAAATCATAGACTTCACTTTAACCGGAAAAAACAAACAAAAGATTCATGATTAGTCTAAAGTTTATTAACCATTTTATTAAACTAAATGATATATTGGTTTGGACACCTACCATCCTCGTGAATCAACTCACCCATTTCCAAACCTGACTCGACAAAATAGTTCCTACGATATCAGGTCTGGAAATCTTCTCCCGGCAATCGAGATCGTTGTTGGCCCAAATCAATTTTGGTTAATTAATGGAGCATTTAACCCAAAATCATTAGGTTAATTAATGGAGGAAGATGAAGAGTTGGTGAAATCCACTCTCCCACCACCAGATGGAGTAGCAATTACATCAACTCTTTTTTGTTAATTAAAAACTAGGGTTCTTGTTCTCAAGAGTCAGTCCCAAACTTGTATACCGGGATGGTGGTAGATTCGATCACGGAGTCCGCGTCAATGGAGGAGTTGATTAATCTTGTATATCATGGATTTTCTATTATGGAATGTGTTCGGAGTTTGTAGAAACGAGTTTCGATCTGCACTAAAAAAACCTTTGCAAACATCGTCATACATATCGATGTTATACCTATCTTTGCACCTTAGATGTCACTGAAAAATGGTAGAAGGGTTTGTGATCACATCATGTCCACATGATATTTTCAAGATAAAGATGAAGGTTTTGATAATATAAACTATGAGACATGGTTGGTTTGGAATTCAGAAGACCTCAACATCATTGTCATAAATCACACTAAAAATCCATTATGCATGTAACAATCAAATTCTCAGAACTCGGAGTGTTACGGGTTATGATCTCACAATGGGTTCCGACCTTAGTTTGTCAGCAACTTTACTAGATCTTACAACAAGACACAAATGTAAGTAAAGTAACTTGAAAACCATAAAACATAATGGTATGAATGTGTAACATATAACAACCTTACAAGACGCAAAATTAATGGTATCCTATGTACATGCAGAAATTTGGAACAATAATCCCCTTCCCAAACTATATTAACCTGCAAGCATTTACTCCAGATTTCTCTGCAACATTATTAACCTGCAAGCATCTAACAACATGACGGTAAAACCGTTAGCTAACAACTTACATATTAGAAGAATAACACAAGCACAAACACACACAATGCGGAAATGAAACACATATCATGCTCACACGAAATTAATTTATTATCTTCCATTTGGTCATTCACTTCTAATCCATTTAACTTTGTCTGGCGAGAAGTCTAAGACTCTCGCCTCCATCCTTTTATCCAACAGGAGTGGTTCGGCGCACCTCCCCGTATACCATGTGGAGTGGTTCAATACCCTCCCCATATACCATGTCTGACCTAGTCGCGGAGAAACTCCTAGTCTCCCTCCAAATATAAGTAGGTTATACTAATCCAATTATAATACTATAAACACATCAAACAAACACCACTCATGTCATTCAACCAATATAGGACTACAACTAAGTAAGCCCAAATGACATACCTGAATCGAGTCACGAACCTTGTTAACGCTATTACTCGATTTTGCACGAGTCAGGTCTCAAGTGCCTAGTTATAAAAGGAAAATTTGATCAATAACATATCCAAACTAGATGATTAATTGAGTTCGTCTTTTTTAGGTAAGTCGTATTGACTTACTTAGCTTCCAATCTGTTTCATGTTGAGTTTGTCGTTTATTGTGAGCAAGACTTATATTATTATTATTATTATTATTATTATTATTATTATTATTATTATTATTATTATTATTATTATTATTATTATTATTATTAACTAGTAATGTATTAATGAGACGTAGGAAAAACAAATTACACAAAGTTGGATGGAAGCCAACACATCCTTTTTGAATGGAAAACACAATTCTAGTCAAAATAAAACATGTAGTTCTACTATACCCGAAAACACTTGTCATCAGATCTCATCAAACAAATAGCCAATAATCTCCAAAATAAAATAAGGAGCATAATGAAAATTTCAATTATCCATTTTGACAAGCCTAAGGTCAATTTAGGCCAAATCGCAATACGAAAAACAAATAAATTCATAACTTATTCGTTCCTAACTCGATTGACGATCCGAAAGAAGATTCGGAATCACAACGACGCAGGCTACACTTGAACAAAATAATATAACGAGCATAATGAAATTTTCAATCATATGATTTTGATGGGTTTTAAGGTGATTAAGCAAGATCACAAACAATCAATAATGTCAACCAAACAACAAAGCAAACACAATATATAAGATCAAAGTATAGAAACCGGATTCTAGAGATTCGGACTTTCGGTTATGGTAAGGACTCAAGCTTCTAATCAACCTAGGAACGAGCTGCGGTATGTTGGCAAGGAATGTTTCTCTAATTGGATCAATCACCGGGTAGGTCTCATGGTCCACTAATCCCGCACCTAAGGTCCTATTACCGGGTAAGTCTCTAGAAATCTAAGGTTGGGAATTCTACACAAAACGGATTGCTATCTAAGGGTCAAACCTCTCCTTACCGGGTAAGTCTCGGGAAGGTAAGTCCTAAACAACAATCCTAGCACACTCAATCCAATAGCGGTTGTTGAGGCTCACTACTACCTAATGTTTGCCATATTCTATACCTAAGACCCGGAATTACCGGGTAAGTCTCATCCCTCACCTAGTTTACTAACATAGGTCACCCTAATGCTAGATTAGGCTCAACAAACACTAGGATTTCAACTCTCAAACTCCCTAACATGAAGATATAACACTATAGGAACTTTAGCTCACTCACCTCGGGTGGATCATAGACATCTCGGCCGAAATGGATGAAGAACAGGCCGAGATTGCAAGTTGAGCTAGGTATTTCGAGATGCAACTATCCTACGGTACATCTAAGTCCAATCTATCATTATCCTAGCCATTATGTTTCATCCTTCTCCCCAGAATCACACGCTACTTAGCCAACAACAATCATCTTAAGAACAATCATCATCATATCATCACAAATGCATGCCATAGCTAGATAAAGAGATAGGGAACAATATAAACCAAGAACAAGCTGAATATTAAGTTTAGAACAAGCTTACAACCATCCAAGAGTAGCTTCAAAACGAGGTCAACAATCTCTACAACTTTCCTCACTACAAGACTCTAAAAAACTCACTCTAAGACTATGAAAAATGAGTTCTTCTCTTCAATGGAGTCTCCCTTCTTACTCTATCCTCACTTGGGATTTCAAAACTTCGGAATGTTAGAGAATGGAAGGAATGGAAGAATCCCTGCAAAAGTGTGTAGGCTGCAAACAAGACACCACCCATCCATCATGAGAGAGAAAGGTCGTGGGCTAGAAGTTGTGTGCCAAGTGTCAAGGTGGTGCAACATGCGATCTCGGATGGTCTAGAAAGCATCTCAGCCAAGATGGGTGTGCCTTGGACCAATGTGAGCTACTGCATGGCTTGGATCATGGCTAAACACAAAGCCGGTGCATGGCTCGCGCCAACTAAGGTCAATTTCTTCTTCTTTTCTCCATGCTTGCTCCATTGGAACCTTGAATCCGGGCCGTCACGACTCTTGATGATCGGATATGATCAATAATGCATAAAAGCTCCCCAACATACCTACAAAACTGACAAATGCTCGTGTAGACGTCTATTCCGGAAGTATGACTCGATTAAGCATAAAACGTCCTGAACATAGGCAAAAGCATGCATGAATGAATGTGAAAACTACTTGAAAGAGTGTCTACACTAGTGTCATAAATCACGTCATCAGTCTTCTCTGATGCCGCGGAAACGTCTTTAGCCGCCGCCATCACCGGAGACGGCGATGACAGCGTAGCTAAGATTCGTGATCTAGGATTTGTTTATGCAGAAGTGTTTTTAAGGATCGTATGCTCTGATATCAAGAACAGATTTGTGAATCGAAAAACTTGTTTATTTCATTACTCAAATATTGTTTATATAGACACTTATAAAGAAAACAAAAGATAAGATAAAATAAATAAACTAACAAAATAAAGGATAAGCCCAACAATGTTGAACTGAGAAATTCTACAATATTTGAGTACACCAGCGTAGCCATAATGACCCCTCCATGAGATATGTGATCATAACATTTGATACCCCAATCTGCGTTCCAACTATTTTTGCAAATCCAGAATCTACGGCCTCCTTTGTTTTTTCCATATATACCGTGATCGTAATCTTTCTTATCGACAACTTTGTCGTAAGGCCGACGGTATATTCCCTGCAATAGGTTACTAAAATTAGTACACATATAATCAAATAATATAATATGTTAAAAATAAAAATATTACCCCTTTGTAGTTTTCGAAATCTTTAATGCAATGAATAGTTGTATATACAGGTTGACCATCGTCAATTTTATTCTTGTAACCTTTTTTCGTAGTGTCCAAGGTAGCGAAATTAAGAACAGAGACGACGGAGGGCGATAGGATGGGTTTGAGATACTGTATAATAGTAACATATATAGATTTAGTATATAAATTATAAGGGTTGAAATAAAAAAAATTGGGAAACGATGAAATACCTTCGACCTATCGAAAACTTTCTTCTTGTATTCTGGATTGACGGGGTAGTTTTCAATAATGATCAGGAATGGAAAATACGCGAGGAATCGCTTTATGGAATACACGGATGATTTTGTTCGTCAATCTTCGTGAAGTATTCGACATATCGCCGTCAATTATTGTTTAGTACGACAACTCTAAGATCTTTCCCATCATCTTGGCATGAGCTCCTTCCACAATAGCAAGCATAACAAGAGTAGCACAGATAAGAGTTGCAAAAAAAATATGTATAAAATGTCAATAATCTAACATTTGAATAAAAACTTAAGTAAACTTTACCTACCATGACGTTGATTTTTTTAACGGGCGTAATCAATCCTTGTGCTCTGAGATCCACCAGCGTTCCAGGATCAACCTCGTCATCATCTACGATGGGACCAACATTCACGGAACTCATATTTGAGAGATTTGAGAAAATAGAGAGAGGAATATGAGAGGTTTAGAGAATAGCGAATAAGATGAGAGGACTGAGAATTGAGAGAATGCAGAAGATAAGATATAATAGTTTGTTGACCTTATTTTGTTAATGAATTTTAAAATAAAAATCAAATTAAATAAGATTGACATTTAATATCACACGTGAAAATTTTGTGTGTAGCACTTAGATCAATAAAAATTCACCAACCACCTTATTGGAACAAACAATTATCTTTTTAATGTGATGTGATGTACATAGTAAGAATTGAGTACTCTACATTTCTTTATTGTCACCTGAGTATTGAAAATATAAAATGCTTCCAATAGAGTAGTTGTAATTATTATGGATATATATTAACATTTATCTGAAAGAAACAAAATGATATTACTTGTTCTAAACTTCTAATAATAAAAATTATAATTATTTCATATACCTACTCGGAAATTGATGACATGAATTATGATTTATATTTATGCATGCATTCATGTAGTTTTTCCCTTTATTTTGCATGCATAGACATACATTCATATCAATTATATTCACATATATTATTAGATAGAGATCTACACAAAGTTTTGTTGCAATTGTAGATAATTTGGCAAATTATGGAGCGGAATGACACATTTAAGGATTAAGCGTTGATGCAGAACAAAAAGGAACATAAAAGGAAGCTAGAAACATGCTATAATGGATTCTGATACCGTTAGAGTGGTTTATAATACTGCTAGTGATGCGGGGTTCCTGATCTAAATTGAAAGTCCTTAACTGAGATAAAAATCGGGATGTTCTATAGAGAAAATCGGTTGATTTTTTCAAGAACAGGTCGATTTTTTGACAAACTCAAAACACGGATTAGTGAATGATATAGAAAGATAAGAAGATGATTATCAAATGATTAATGAGAGAAATATAGGAAGATATGAACTAAGATAGTTCCGCAAAAGAACCTTGACCAATGATGTGTGAAAGCCCTTAAACGAGAAGATTACTGTAACACCCCGTAAAATTGCCATCCCGCATCATATGGATGGGGATTTATGGTTCACTTATAAGGATGGGTTGCTAGCCATGTTAACAAGAATTCTTCTTTTCCAGTGGTAGGGTGAGGACAAATAACTCTGGAGTTAAGCGTGCTCGTGCGGGAGAAATTTCAAGATGGGTGATCTACGCGAGCATGATTGACATGTGGAAAACGTCCCTAAAACCTCGGGTCTTACAAATGGTATCAGAGGTAACCCTAAATTACAAGTGTGCTCACCCTACTAGGCGGTCACTAGGCTCGGTGGACAGTCCTTCGGCCTAACGTGGACGTCAGGAGTTTAAGTTGGTGACCTCCTGGGAAGTTTCTGCGCGAGCATGGTTGGCATGGGGACAACATCCCTAAGACCTCGGGTCTTACAATTACCTTAATCCGTCCGTCTTTAACGTTACACGAGTCTTCTAATTAAAACAAGCACAAGGAGGAACTAATATTGGCCATGAGCATTAATCTTCAATAGGATTAACACACAACTACAATCTAGCAAGGACTTCACAATAATTTAACCAAATGCTCTCTTTTTGATTGAATAATTAGTTAATAAAATACAAACTTCGTAAATGAAACTGCAAGTCTCACAAAACTGTGAAAATATATCAAATATAATCTACTAAACAATCCCCCACTAAGGCTATTTATAAGGGAGACTAATCCTACGAAAACTAGGAAAATATACTTAAAGATAATCTCGCAAATATATCTTTAAGATATATAAAATATAAAATCTACAAAGATAAAATCTAATAAACCCTTAAGATAGTGTGAGAGCTTTAAGGAATTAAAACAAGATATAATCGCCAAAAGATAGAAGATCATGGCGGATCTCTTGCAAAGCTCGTTCCAGTGAAGGAAATCGGACACAAAAATCGGTTGATTCTTCCTACATGAAAATCGGTCGATTTTTTGTGGAAAATCGGTCGATTTTCCTTCTATGAGACTCTTCCTTGTTCTTATTCTTCTTCCTTGCTTGGTGAATCTTCTTGGTCGTGGCTTGGCTCTTCTATACCAGTCAGTAACGTCACCAAAGAACTCTTGAGAGTGAAGAGAGTTTCCTTGAGCGTACATTTCATGAGTATGTTCGTAACTTCATCTCGAATCGCCTTCGCTCTTGACCTTGTGATTGCTCCATCCATTGAATCCGAAGAAGGTGAAGGTGTTGTTGGTTTGTCCTTCAATGTCTTAGCCTTTGAGCGTGTAACTAGTCATTGTAAGATCCCAATTTTGACCTTCACCAACCCAACGGTGAAGGAGGCCGCCCCAACGACCTTGGTGCCTATCACCGCCCCTACGGTGACAAGGGGCCGCCTCTGCGGCACGGGCAATCCGCCCCTGCGGAATTGCCACAGATCACGAAGATCTTCTTTCCTTTTTCGGATCTATCTTGTTTCCCATCTTAGAAGATCCGATTTTATTATCTTTGGACGACTTTCCTGGATCTTCTAAACCCTAGAACGTTCTTCCTTTTATCTTTTCTTCCTCTTCTATAAATCCCCTTCTTTCCCCTCTTTTTCCCGTTTCTTGCTTACGCTTTCTTCAACCATTGAGTGTTGCAGGCTTGTTTCATAGTGATCTTGTTGAACGTGTAAGTTCTTCCTCCCTTGTTCTTCATCACATTCATGTTGTGGCTGTAGACCATCCTTCCGTTTCGTTTCCTTCTTTCGTTTTTCCTTTTCTTCTTCTCTAACAATCAAGTTTGAACCTTGATTCTTGTTTGCATCCCCGTTGTTCATGTGTTGTTGTTCTCAGGCTCTTTTGGTTGAGTCTTGACGTGGTTGGATCAAAGGTTCGAGCTTTGGATCCCTTGATGTGTGTTTCTGTCGAGAAGAAACCCCGACAATGCCTTATGTCAATGTACCACCCCCGCCCGTGCCTACACACTCCCGCCCCCACGGCAAGCCGCCCCTGCGGTTCCTTCTATAGTAACTCTCGTTCTTGTGAGTTGCTTCCTTCTTTGCCTTCCTCGTTCCTTTCCTTGTTCCTTCTGGATGTCCCTTATTCCTTGAGTATGCTGTAAGACTAAGGTTGTGTAAGAGCCTTAGTCTTTGGAGCCTAGATGAGCTAGAGTGTGTTTTAGCTTGACCAGTCAGCTGCCCCAGCGGACCAGGAAGGCCGCCCCTGCGTCCAGGCGCCCTTGCGCCTTAGGCTAGCCGCCCCTGTGGCTCTGTGGTTGGTGCAGCCGCTTTTATTGACTCTTGAACGTGCTTTGTGGCTGACTTCTCTTATAAACCTCCTTAGACTTCAGATGAGGGGTTTCTTCATCTCTCCTGTCTCTCTCTTCCTCCTCACGTTCTTCTTCTTCCTCTCTTCTCCCTTGAGCTTCCTTGATCTTCTTTGATCTCTCCTTGCTTGTGTGAGTGAGTTCTTGAGAGTTTGGAGGTGTTCTTGGCCATGGATGATCTTGAAGTGGTTGCTGAGAGTTGTTGATGTTGTGTTGAGGCTGAGAGATGTGTTGATGCTACTTAGTGCAGCCTAGGGCTTGTGTGGTAAACTTTTCCTCTTCATCTCTTTTCCTTTCTTCTTTCTTCTTCTTTCTAGCTTAGGACCACAAGCTGAGCTTGTGTGGATCCTTACCTAGCCTTTTGATGTTCCTATATGTGTATATGTTGCTGTGGTATGATGAAGACGTGAAGGGAATCGAGAAAGGGGTCGAAGAGAAGTCGGGACCAACTCTCTGCACAGTTGGCCGCCCCTGCGCCTTTGGTGAGCCGCCCCTGCGCCTCACTGGACCAGCCGTGTGTTCTTGCTTCTGTTGGTGCATACCTTGTTGGTATGTCTTCCTTCCTTCCTTTCCTTTGACCTTGGCTTAGTTGATAGCTAGGTTAGGATGGGTAGGATGAGTTGTAGGATAGAGATGTGCCTTAGGCACTTGTGTTGATGTTGAGGTTATGCCATAGGCATATGTGAGCTTGTTATGATCTTGAGGTTGTAGGTTGATTTTGGTTATGGAGACGAGTCTCCTAACCCTTCTAGGTTGTGATATTGTGTGCCTTGCTATTGCAGACGTTGGTTTCTTTCCCAAGGGGAAGCTGTGTGTTCGCTCCAAACGGTGTGTGCAAGCTTTAAATTTATAACCCTAGACTTAAGCTTAAAACAAGGATGCGAACCCGCAGTGTACGGGTCAATCGTAGTAAAAAGCAAAAAATTCCAGGGGTCGATCACAGGGACTCGGTGAAACAAAGTCAATAACGGTAAGCTTCGTGAATACTAACCACAAGAGCAATTAACACAATCAAAGATGAATAAGAAGTTAATAAAGCAAACATGCAATTATAGGGATTAAGGCTTCTAGTTGTGGATCCAACTCAAGATCTATAGATAAGCGGACAAAGCTGAGATTTTTGCATGGGGAAGGTGTTACTAAAGTAGAGTAGATCACCGGGTAAGTCTCACTACTCACTAATCCAAAACCGTAACTCCTATTACCGGGTAAGTCTCAAGGAATTAAGATAAAGAACTATAACCTCAAACTAACACACCATCTAAGGGAATAGAATCAACCTTTACCGGGTAAGTCTCAGGCTAACTCACAAATATGGGATGGAAGCACACTCAAACCCCAATAAAGGATAAACCTTTATTACCTACACTTATGATCGTTGGTACACAAACTAAGGAATTACCGGGTAAGTCTCATCCTAAGCTTGCCTTGAACCAGGAAAGGTGTAATAAGAATAGGATTTGGCAAACTCTAACACTTAACTCTCAGTTTAGGAACAGATAAGTCACCTCGGTCAGCCAAATTCCACCCCGGCCGAGATGTTCATCGACTGAACGAGATGCTTAGGGTTAAGGTTAAAGACTCGAACTTTCAGGATCCTACTGGAATCTAAGATTATTCTATCATTGTTTTTCCCACAACCTTCAGCCAATCACCCTAGAATCACACAAGGAAATTAGCCACTCATCATCATCATGAAAGTATTAAATATATGGGAAGAAGGTGAATATTCGAACAAGAAGAATTTAATGAAAAAGACTTCAATAACTGAATCAAATATCACAACAAAACGTTCCTTGGATAGCGATCCAACAAGACAAGACAACAAGTGAGGGAATTAAAGACAATCTTACAAAACCCTCCAATAAAGCTATAAAAGCTATAGACTTCAATCTTCCTTAACCTTCAAAAAGGTTCTTCGAATCTCCTCAATTGGAGTATGCTGCTGCTGCTGCGTGCTATAAACCCTAATCGACGGTATAGCGTGATCCGGATTTGTGGAAATCCAACCCTTTTTATAGGAAAATAACCCTCCAAAGATAAGATATCTTAGAAAGATCTTCTCCCATAAAAATAGGTAAAATATAAGATCTTCTTCCTTCCAGGAGCCAAGCCCAAAAAATATAAGATCACTTTCCAAATTTAAAAGATCTCAGCCAAGAATAAAATATTCTCGCCGCGTCCTAGGTGTTCGCCTCGGTCGAGTCGACGTCTCTGGATCACCTCGGTCGAGATGAATCTCTGGTGAACCGAGGTGAGTCACAACTGAATGTGAAATCTCTCAAAACTGGTCCAAAGTGAATCTTTAATCCATGGCTATGCTCCCTGGATGTAGCTCCAAATGACTCATGACTCCTTTTGCTCCTTTTTGATGCAAGACGTGCCATTTTACCTACAATTACAGCAAAACTAGGTGTAGACCTCGATTCTCGCAAAGGTAGATGAAATGGTAGTATAATCACATATAATACATACAAACATGCAGATTATTGAAGATAAAACGTCCAAACAAACCCTAAAATATAGACTATAATTCATGCTATCAAAATACCCCATACTTAGCCCTTGCTTGTCCCCAAGCAAGTTCCGCATATAGAAGACAAGATAGAATGGATTAATAGTCATGAAAATCAATGAAAAGTCTTTCAAAAACATTTTTATGGTGTGTTACAATCATAGATCACTCTAAGAGAATACTTCATGGAATTTAAAATCTAAACATGATTAAAACATTTTATAAATATAGGAAAATTGTTCATCTTTGCATAAAACCATAGAATGCATAATAAGTCATAATTATCAAAATTAATCATGTATAATCCAGTTTAAACCACTAAGTCAATCAACTAGCTCAAGGTCTCAAGGACTTCCCAAAAGAAAAGGTCAAGAAACGTGTAGGGTAGGGATGTATGTAAGGTAATGTGGTGCTAGAATCCGGGAAAAGGATGAACTTCAGTTTCATTTTGACTTGCAACATCTTCCACCAATAAGCTTTGCTTATTTCACACTTTTTCCTTTTTTACTTTACTTTTTGGGATGCATGGACAGAGGTGCACAATAACCGAAGCCTAGGAAATCAGCAATCATCAATTTCTTGAGATGCATCAAACCCTTGATGCACATACCATGACCCGTTAGGAATATCGCTCAATCCGACTTTGGCAAGACACAAACACCCGGCTATGTGAATGGTGCCGAGTTACTCATCTTCATGATTGACTTCCCCAAACCTAGAATTACTTTCTAAAACTTTCACTTCCAGCCACTTCTCAACTTTAACTTGCTTTCACCACTTCGCTTGCTTCCAAATTTCCGGATAGGTAAAGGGAGGCAAAATGTATATGAGGGGCTAAGCATGATTAAGAAGAAGAAGAAGAAGAAGAAGAAGAGAATGAATTGCCTTGGTCTTTCCAAGAAGAAAGTGAGAGAACTCAACCTGCGGTGTCAACCTTTAAATTCAACATAATTTGGATAAGAACAAAGTATTAAACATGCCAATAATTTCAAACAAAGCATTTAGCAACTTAAACATATTATAAAACCTTTCAAACACATAAAGATTTTAAAACCAGTCAGTAAACAAGATCTTCACTGAGATCATATTCAGATAAGAAACACAAAAAGTCGTTTTCGAAAACTCTCAGTTAACACACCTCGGTCGATGTGTTCTTGGTTCAACCGAGGTGAAACGCCTCGTTTGGCCAAGATTGACTCGGTCGAGGTCAAAAAAATTTTTTAAAACCATTTTTTTTTCAGTTTCGACGTTTTTCTCAATCAAATAACCTGTAGGTATGCATGTAATATCAGATAAATGCAGAAGTGAAGCATAAATAAAATATCCGATAATGTCATACATCAAAATAGTCGAATAAGTACATCAAATAGTCATCAAATAAATACAAATACCCCATACTTGGGACACACTGTCTCAGTGGGTCAATATAAGTCTGGAAATGAGAGTACTCACCGGATAAATAGCTGAACTGCATAAAAAGTATAATAAAGAAAATCTTGCAGCTCCTCAATAGTCTCGATCCGGTGGTGGTGGTGGCGGCACATATGGATACTACGTCGGGTCAAACGGGTAACCCATGACACGCTCGAACTGAAGTTGGGCCATGATATGCTGATAGTGCTGCCGCTCCTGCATCTCGCGGATATCCAGCGATAATGCAGCATACGAGTGTTCGCTCCAAACGGTGTGTGCAAGCTTTAAATTTATAACCCTAGACTTAAGCTTAAAACAAGGATGCGAACCCGTAGTGTACGGGTCAATCGTAGTAAAAGCAAGAAAATTCCAGGGGTCGATCACAGGGACTTGGTGAAACAAAGTCCAATACGATGTGCTAATGTCAATGCTAACCACAAGAGCAATCAATACAATCAAAGATGAATAAGATGTCAAATAAAGCAAACATGCAATTCTAGGGATTAAAGCATCTAGTTGTGGTTCCAACTCAAGATCTATAGATAAGCGGACAAAGCTGAGATTTTTGCGTGGGGAAGGTGTTTCTAAAGTGGAGTAGATCACCGGGTAAGTCTCACTACACACTAATCCTAAACCGTAACTCCTATTACCGGGTAAGTCTCAAGGAATTAAGATAAAGAACTATAACCTCAAACTAACACACCATCTAGGGGAATAGAATCAACCTTTACCGGGTAAGTCTCAGGCTAACTCACAAAGATGGGATGAAAGCACACTCAAACCCCAATAAAGGACAAACCTTTATTACCTACACTTATGATCGTTGGTACACAAACTAAGGAATTACCGGGTAAATCTCATCCTAAGCTTGCTTTGAACCAGAAAGGTGTAATAAGAATAGGTTTTGGCAAACTCTAACACTTAACTTTCTGTTTAAGGTCGGATAAGTCACCTCGGTCAGAAGAATTCCACCCCGGCCGAGATGTTCATCAACCGAACGAGGTGCTTAGGGTTAAGGTTAAAGACTCGAACTTTCAGGATCCTACTGGAATCTAAGATTATTCCATCATTGTTTTTCCCACAACCTTCAGCCAATCACCCTAGAATCACACAAGGAAATTAGCCACTCATCATCATTATGAAAGTATTAAATATATGGGAAGAAGGTGAATATTTGAACAAAGAAGAATTTAATGAAAAGACTTCAATAACTGAATCAAATATCACAAACAAAGCGTTCCTTGGATAGCAATCCAACAAGACAAGACAATTAATGAGGGAATTGAAGATAATCTTACAAAACCCTTCAAAAGCTATAAAAGCTATGATCTTCAACCTTCCTTCAACCTTCAAAAAGGTTCTTCGAATCTCTCCCAAATTGGAGTAGGCTGCGGCTGCTGCGTCGTATGCGAGATTGCTTGCGCTGATAGTGGGTTTCGATGATCCGAAGATGGTTGAATTGTGGAAAATCCAACCCTTTATATAGGAAAATTACCCTTCCAAAGATAAGATATCTTAAAAAGATAATTTCCTAATAAAATCTATCCATATTTCCTTAAAATAAATATCTTCCTAAGATAATTTTATAGGAAATATCTTAAAAGATAATTTCCTAATAAAATATATCCTATCTCCTAATATAAATATTTTCTTAAGATAATTTTATAGGAAATATCTTAAAAGATAATTTCCTAATAAAATATATCTTATCTCCAAAATAGATCTCCTAAATATATGATCTTCCTTCCAGAAATCCAGCCCAAAAATATAAGATCACTTTCCAATTTTAAAAGATCTCATCCAAGAATAAAATATTCTCGCCGCGTCCTAGGTGTTCGCCTCGGTCGAGTCGGTGTCTCTGGATCGCCTCGGTCGAGGTGAACCTCTGGTCAACCGAGGTGATCAGAATGTGGAATCTCTCGAATTTGCTCCAAAGTAAATCTTCAATCCATGGCTGTGCTTCCTGGATGTAGCTCCAAATGACTCTTGACTTCTTTTGCTCCTTTTTTGATGCAAAACGTACCATATTACCTGCAATTACAACGAAACTAGGTGTAGACCTCGATTCTCGCAAAGGTAGATGAAATGGTAGTAAAATCACATAATGTACATACAAACATGCAGATTATGAAAGATAAAACGTCCAAACAAACCCTAAAATATAGACTATAATTCATGCTATCAAAATACCCCATACTTAGCCCTTGCTTGTCCCTAAGCAAGTTCCTCATATAGAAATCAAGATAGAATGGATTATAAGTCAAGAAAATCAATGAAAATTCCTTCAAAAACATTTTATGGTGTGCAACCATCATAGATCACTCTAAGAGGATACTTCCTGAAATTAAAAACTCAATATGCTCAAAACATTTTATAAATATAAGAAAGTTGTTCATCTTTGCATAAAATCATAGAATGCATAGTAAATCATAATTATCAAAATTAATCATGTATAATCCAGTTTAAACCGCTAAGTCAATCAACAAGCTCAAGGTCTCAAGGGCTTTCCAAAAGAAAAGGTCAAGAAACGTGTAGGGTAGGGATGTATGTAAGGTAATGTGGTGCTAGAATCCGGGAAAAGGATGAATTTCGCTTCCACTTTGACTTGCAACACCTTCCACCAATAAGCTTTGCTTATTTCACACTTTTTTCTTTTTCTTTTACTTTTTTACTTTACTTTTTGGGATGCATGGACAGAGGTGCACAATAACCGAAGCCTAGGAAATCTGCAATCATCAATTTCTCGAGATGCATCAAACCCTTGATGCACATACCATGACCCGATAGGAATATCGCTCAATCCGACTTTGGCAAGACACAAACACCCGGCTATGTGAATGGTGCCGAGTTACTCATCTTCATGATTGACTTCCCCAAACCTAAAATTACTTTCTAGCACTTCCACTTCCAGCCACCTTCAACTTTAACTTGCTTTCACCACTTCGCTTGCTTCCAAATTCCCGGATAGGTAAAGGGAGGCAAAATGTATATGAGGGGCTAAGCATGATCAAGAAGAAGAAGAAGAAGAGAATGAATTGCCTTGGTCTTTCCAAGAAGAATGTGAGAGAACTTAACCTGCGGTGTCAACCTTCAAATTCAACATAATTTGGATAAAAACAAAGTATTAAACATGCTAATAATTTCAAACAAAGCATTTAGCAACTTAAACATATTATAAAACCTTTCAAACACATAAAGAATTTAAAAACAGTAGGTAAACAAGATCTTCACTGAGATCATATCCAGATAAGTAACACAAAATCGTTTTCGAAAACTCTCAGTTAACCCACCTCGGTCGAGATGTTCTTGGTTCAACCGAGGTGAAACACCTCGTTTCGCCAGAACTGTCCCGGTCGAGGTCGAAAATTTTTTTTTTAAAACCATTTTTTTTTTTCGGTTTCGACGTTTTTCTCAATCAAATAATCTGTAGGTATGCATGTAATATCAGATAAACATATAAATGCAGATAAAGCATGAATATGAAAATATCCGGTAAATAATACATCAAAGGTCAAATAATACATCATGAGTCGAATAAGTCAGATAATACATCAACTAAATACCCCATACTTGAGACACACTGTCCCAGTGGGTGTAAATAAAGTCTGAAAGAAAGGAGGACTCACCGGATAAAGAGCCGAACTGCATAAAAATAAAATAGATAAAATCCTGCAGCTCCTCAGAAGTCCTGATCCGGTGGTGGTGGTGGTGGTACATAAGGATACTGGGTCGGATCGAATGGATAGCCCATAGTCTGCTGGAACTGTAGCTCCATCATCCTCGGTCGAGGTGTTCTGACAGTGACCGAGGTGCCTCTTTCTTCTCAGAATCTCGAACTTCTCCCTTTCCTGGAGTGCTCCTTCCTGTTATCTGTCCAGAACGCCAAAAACAAAGCAAAGCAAAGCAAAACAAAAACAAAGCAACTATCTAAACTAAACTAGAAAAGGGAGAAGAAAGCAATACCTTGGGTTGCCTCCCAAGAAGCGCTTGGTTTAAGGTCGCTAGCTGGACCCTACGGCATGGGATTACTCAATGCACTTCGAATGTCGTGGAGTGCTCATCACATCCGTAAAAATCTTCCAAGAAGGTTCCGGTTCCTAATTTCACCGGCAAATGGTAAGATCTCCCACGTACAAGCTTGTACGGTTTGATTCTCACCGGAATCCTTCTAGCTTTCCTGCACTTCAATGGGACATAATCTAGCCTTGCGTCCCATCCTTTCCTCGATCGAGAAAACAACTTCTCGAGAATCCTAGTAGCTTCCCCATCTTTAGCATGGGGATGGTACAAGGTCCTGAGCATGCGAGGGACCCCATACAAGAGACACTTCATCGCCTTAACGGTGTAGTGCTTGCAAACTCCACTCCTTATAATCCAAGGAGTATCTTCTTCCAACAGTTTCAAGGGAGGTTTCATCTTGATCTTAGGAGGTTCTTTCGGAAGAGACCTCCAACTCTCCGGTGCATTCCTAAAAAATTCAAAAATTTTAATAGGGATTTCAAATAAAGTAGGAGAATGTACCTTGTAAAGTTCTCCATAGCTAGAGACAAGTTTCATGTTGGGTTGATAATCCACACACGAAATCTCTCTCAACTCAGCTGATCCGTCATCCGCCTTGGCCGCAATCTCAGTAATTTGGCCAAAGTTCTCTGCATCTTCCTCTTCCGGTTCTGCAGATTCTTCTTCCATCTCGGCCGAGGTCTCTTCTACCTCGACCGAGGTCTCAACAGTTAGATCGAAAACTTTCACATATTCTTCCTCAAAATCTTTAGGAGAAACTTCTGGTTTGGTTGGAGGGGTGCTGGGAACTTGCAGTACTTCCTTATGCTCCTCTTCCAGCTTAGCATAGGATAGGGTGCTTTCCTTGAGCTCCTCCACCTTCTTCATCAACTTCTCCAATCTTGATTCGAGAGAGTCTTCAAAAGGTTGCTCATAAATGTTTTTAGGGACATTCTTCTCATCCCATATCGCAAGTTCATGTTGAATGGCCTCTTCTCTTTCCCATTCATTGTTGAACCAATAGAAGGAGTACTTTTCCTCCAAGTATTCATAATGGTCCGCCCTAGCACTTTGTCTTGCTATCCAGGCTGGATCAAATGTAGTCATCGGAAATCCTGAAAGCTACAAAACTCATAGAAAGAGTAGTTAGTATCACGGGGGCAAGTGCCCCAAAAGCAAACCGTACCGGCTCGGTCTAGACCAAGTCCCCGGCAACGGCGCCAAAAACTTGTTCGCTCCAAACGGTGTGTGCAAGCTTTAAATTTATAACCCTAGACTTAAGCTTAAAACAAGGATGCGAACCCGCAGTGTACGGGTCAATCGTAGTAAAAGCAAGAAAATTCCAGGGGTCGATCACAGGGACTTGGTGAAACAAAGTCCAATACGATGTGCTAATGTCAATGCTAACCACAAGAGCAATCAATACAATCAAAGATGAATAAGATGTCAAATAAAGCAAACATGCAATTCTAGGGATTAAAGCATCTAGTTGTGGTTCCAACTCAAGATCTATAGATAAGCGGACAAAGCTGAGATTTTTGCGTGGGGAAGGTGTTTCTAAAGTGGAGTAGATCACCGGGTAAGTCTCACTACACACTAATCCTAAACCGTAACTCCTATTACCGGGTAAGTCTCAAGGAATTAAGATAAAGAACTATAACCTCAAACTAACACACCATCTAGGGGAATAGAATCAACCTTTACCGGGTAAGTCTCAGGCTAACTCACAAAGATGGGATGAAAGCACACTCAAACCCCAATAAAGGACAAACCTTTATTACCTACACTTATGATCGTTGGTACACAAACTAAGGAATTACCGGGTAAGTCTCATCCTAAGCTTGCTTTGAACCAGAAAGGTGTAATAAGAATAGGTTTTGGCAAACTCTAACACTTAACTTTCTGTTTAAGGTCGGATAAGTCACCTCGGTCAGAAGAATTCCACCCCGGCCGAGATGTTCATCAACCGAACGAGATGCTTAGGGTTAAGGTTAAAGACTCGAACTTTCAGGATCCTACTGGAATCTAAGATTATTCTATCATTGTTTTTCCCACAACCTTCAGCCAATCACCCTAGAATCACACAAGGAAATTAGCCACTCATCATCATTATGAAAGTATTAAATATATGGGAAGAAGGTGAATATTTGAACAAAGAAGAATTTAATGAAAACACTTCAATAACTGAATCAAATATCACAAACAAAGCGTTCCTTGGATAGCAATCCAACAAGACAAGACAATTAATGAGGGAATTGAAGACAATCTTACAAAACCCTTCAAAAGCTATAAAAGCTATAGTCTTCAATCTTCCTTCAACCTTCAAAAAGGTTCTTCGAATACTCCCAAATTGGAGTAGGCTGCGGCTGCTGCGTGTGTGCGAGATTTTATCGATGTATGCAGCCTCCTCAAATTGTAGAAAATCAACCCTTTTTATAGGAAAAATAAACCTCCAAAGATAATAAATCTTAGAAAGATCTTCTCCCATAAAAATAGGTAAAATATATGATTCTGCATATCTCCTTCCTTCCAGAAGCCCAGCCCAAAAATATAAGATCACTTTCCAATTTTAAAAGATCTCAGCCAAGAATAAAATATTCTCGCCGCGTCCTAGGTGTTCGCCTCGGTCGAGTCGGCGTCTCTGGATCGCCTCGGTCGAGATGAATCTCTGGTCAACCGAGGTGAGTCACAACTGAATGTGGAATCTCTCAAAACTGGTCCAAAGTAAATCTTTAATCCATGGCTGTGCTTCCTGGATGTAGCTCCAAATGACTCTTGACTCCTTTTGCTCCTTTTTGATGCAAAACGTACCATATTACCTGCAATTACAACGAAACTAGGTGTAGACCTCGATTCTCGCAAAGGTAGATGAAATGGTAGTAAAATCACATAATGCACATACAAACATGCAGATTATGAAAGATAAAACGTCCAAACAAACCCTAAAATATAGACTATAATTCATGCTATCAAAATACCCCATACTTAGCCCTTGCTTGTCCCTAAGCAAGTTCCTCATATAGAAATCAAGATAGAATGGATTATAAGTCATGAAAATCAATGAAAAGTCTTTCAAAAACATTTTATGGTGTGCAACTATCATAGATCACTCTAAGAGAATACTTCATGGAATTAAAAACTCAATATGCTCAAAACATTTTATAAATATAAGAAAGTTGTTCATCTTTGCATAAAACCATAGAATGCATAATAAGTCATAATTATCAAAATTAATCATGTATAATCCAGTTTAAACCACTAAGTCAATCAACAAGCTCAAGGTCTCAAGGGCTTTCCAAAAGAAAAGGTCAAGAAACGTGTAGGGTAGGGATGTATGTAAGGTAATGTGGTGCTAGAATCCGGGAAAAGGATGAATTTCACTTCCACTTTGACTTGCAACACCTTCCACCAATAAGCTTTGCTTATTTCACACTTTTTTCCTTTTTTACTTTACTTTTTGGGATGCATGGACAGAGGTGCACAATAACCGAAGCCTAGGAAATCTGCAATCATCAATTTCTCGAGATGCATCAAACCCTTGATGCACATACCATGACCCGATAGGAATATCGCTCAATCCGACTTTGGCAAGACACAAACACCCGGCTATGTGAATGGTGCCGAGTTACTCATCTTCATGATTGACTTCCCCAAACCTAAAATTACTTTCTAGCACTTCCACTTCCAGCCACCTTCAACTTTAACTTGCTTTCACCACTTCGCTTGCTTCCAAATTCCCGGATAGGTAAAGGGAGGCAAAATGTATATGAGGGGCTAAGCATGATCAAGAAGAAGAAGAAGAAGAGAATGAATTGCCTTGGTCTTTCCAAGAAGAATGTGAGAGAACTTAACCTGCGGTGTCAACCTTCAAATTCAACATAATTTGGATAAAAACAAAGTATTAAACATGCTAATAATTTCAAACAAAGCATTTAGCAACTTAAACATATTATAAAACCTTTCAAACACATAAAGAATTTAAAAACAGTAGGTAAACAAGATCTTCACTGAGATCATATCCAGATAAGTAACACAAAATCGTTTTCGAAAACTCTCAGTTAACCCACCTCGGTCGAGATGTTCTTGGTTCAACCGAGGTGAAACACCTCGTTTGGCCAGAACTGTCCCGGTCGAGGTCGAAAATTTTTTTTTTAAAACCATTTTTTTTTTTCGGTTTCGACGTTTTTCTCAATCAAATAATCTGTAGGTATGCATGTAATATCAGATAATCACATAGAAGCAAACTGAAGAATACATATAAATAAAGATCCGATCAAGTAGAGTCATCCATCACATAAGTGTCAAATAATACACAAATACCCCATACTTGGGACACACTGTCCCAGTGGGTTAAAATAAGTCTAAGGACAGGATACTCACCGAACATAGCTAAACTGCATGAAGAAGTAAAAAAATAGTTCCCAGATAAGACCATCTCGGTTGGCGAAGTACATCTCGGTCGAGGTGTTCTGACAGTACCCGAGATGTATCTCAGTAAAGCTCGTTTCCTCAACTTCTCAAAATTTCGTTCTTCTAGTGTAGCTCCTGAACTGTGATCCTTCCTTTTGGAATACCTGGTTGTTGTCTAGGAAAACAAAAACAAAGCAACTATCTAAACTAAACTAGAAAAGGGAGAAGAAAGCAATACCTTGGGTTGCCTCCCAAGAAGCGCTTGGTTTAAGGTCGCTAGCTGGACCCTACGGCATGGGATTACTCAATGCACTTCGAATGTCGTGGAGTGCTCATCACATCCGTAAAAATCTTCCAAGAAGGTTCCGGTTCCTAATTTCACCGGCAAATGGTAAGATCTCCCACGTACAAGCTTGTACGGTTTGATTCTCACCGGAATCCTTCTAGCTTTCCTGCACTTCAATGGGACATAATCTAGCCTTGCGTCCCATCCTTTCCTCGATCGAGAAAACAACTTCTCGAGAATCCTAGTAGCTTCCCCATCTTTAGCATGGGGATGGTACAAGGTCCTGAGCATGCGAGGGACCCCATACAAGAGACACTTCATCGCCTTAACGGTGTAGTGCTTGCAAACTCCACTCCTTATAATCCAAGGAGTATCTTCTTCCAACAGTTTCAAGGGAGGTTTCATCTTGATCTTAGGAGGTTCTTTCGGAAGAGACCTCCAACTCTCCGGTGCATTCCTAAAAAATTCAAAAATTTTAATAGGGATTTCAAATAAAGTAGGAGAATGTACCTTGTAAAGTTCTCCATAGCTAGAGACAAGTTTCATGTTGGGTTGATAATCCACACACGAAATCTCTCTCAACTCAGCTGATCCGTCATCCGCCTTGGCCGCAATCTCAGTAATTTGGCCAAAGTTCTCTGCATCTTCCTCTTCCGGTTCTGCAGATTCTTCTTCCATCTCGGCCGAGGTCTCTTCTACCTCGACCGAGGTCTCAACAGTTAGATCGAAAACTTTCACATATTCTTCTCTCTCAAAATCTTTAGGAGAAACTTCTGGTTTGGTTGGAGGGGTGCTGGGAACTTGCAGTACTTCCTTATGCTCCTCTTCCAGCTTAGCATAGGATAGGGTGCTTTCCTTGAGCTCCTCCACCTTCTTCATCAACTTCTCCAATCTTGATTCGAGAGAGTCTTCAAAAGGTTGCTCATAAATGTTTTTAGGGACATTCTTCTCATCCCATATCGCAAGTTCATGTTGAATGGCCTCTTCTCTTTCCCATTCATTGTTGAACCAATAGAAGGAGTACTTTTCCTCCAAGTATTCATAATGGTCCGCCCTAGCACTTTGTCTTGCTATCCAGGCTGGATCAAATGTAGTCATCGGAAATCCTGAAAGCTACAAAACTCATAGAAAGAGTAGTTAGTATCACGGGGGCAAGTGCCCCAAAAGCAAACCGTACCGGCTCGGTCTAGACCAAGTCCCCGGCAACGGCGCCAAAAACTTGTTCGCTCCAAACGGTGTGTGCAAGCTTTAAATTTATAACCCTAGACTTAAGCTTAAAACAAGGATGCGAACCCGCAGTGTACGGGTCAATCGTAGTAAAAGCAAGAAAATTCCAGGGGTCGATCACAGGGACTTGGTGAAACAAAGTCCAATACGATGTGCTAATGTCAATGCTAACCACAAGAGCAATCAATACAATCAAAGATGAATAAGATGTCAAATAAAGCAAACATGCAATTCTAGGGATTAAAGCATCTAGTTGTGGTTCCAACTCAAGATCTATAGATAAGCGGACAAAGCTGAGATTTTTGCGTGGGGAAGGTGTTTCTAAAGTGGAGTAGATCACCGGGTAAGTCTCACTACACACTAATCCTAAACCGTAACTCCTATTACCGGGTAAGTCTCAAGGAATTAAGATAAAGAACTATAACCTCAAACTAACACACCATCTAGGGGAATAGAATCAACCTTTACCGGGTAAGTCTCAGGCTAACTCACAAAGATGGGATGAAAGCACACTCAAACCCCAATAAAGGACAAACCTTTATTACCTACACTTATGATCGTTGGTACACAAACTAAGGAATTACCGGGTAAATCTCATCCTAAGCTTGCTTTGAACCAGAAAGGTGTAATAAGAATAGGTTTTGGCAAACTCTAACACTTAACTTTCTGTTTAAGGTCGGATAAGTCACCTCGGTCAGAAGAATTCCACCCCGGCCGAGATGTTCATCAACCGAACGAGGTGCTTAGGGTTAAGGTTAAAGACTCGAACTTTCAGGATCCTACTGGAATCTAAGATTATTCCATCATTGTTTTTCCCACAACCTTCAGCCAATCACCCTAGAATCACACAAGGAAATTAGCCACTCATCATCATTATGAAAGTATTAAATATATGGGAAGAAGGTGAATATTTGAACAAAGAAGAATTTAATGAAAACACTTCAATAACTGAATCAAATATCACACACAAATCGTTCCTTGGATAATAATCCAACAAGACAAGACAATTAATGAGGGAATTGAAGATAATCTTACAAAACCCTTCAAAAGCTATAAAAGCTATGATCTTCAACCTTCCTTCAACCTTCAAAAAGGTTCTTCGAATCTCTCCCAAATTGGAGTAGGCTGCGGCTGCTGCGTCGTATGCGAGATGCAATCGATGTATGCAGCCTCCTTTTTGGTGTAAGCGGGGTTTCCAGCTGTAAGCGGATGTCGGAATTATGGGAAATCCGACCCTTTTTATAGGAAAATAAACCTTCCAAAGATAATAAATCTTAAGAAGATATATTCCCATAAAAATAGGTGAAATATATGATTCTGCATATCTCCTTCCTTCCAGAAGCTCAGCCCAAAAATATAAGATCACTTTCCAAATTTAAAAGATCTCAGCCAAGAATAAAATATTCTCGCCGCGTCCTAGGTGTTCGCCTCGGTCGAGTCGGCGTCTCTGGATCGCCTCGGTCGAGATGAATCTCTGGTCAACCGAGGTGACTCATAACTGAATGTAGAATCTCTCAAAACTGGTCCAAAGTAAATCTTTAATCCATGGTTGTGCTTCCTGGATGTAGCTCCAAATGACTCTTGACTTCTTTTGCTCCTTTTTTGATGCAAAACGTACCATATTACCTGCAATTACAACGAAACTAGGTGTAGACCTCGATTCTCGCAAAGGTAGATGAAATGGTAGTAAAATCACATAATGTACATACAAACATGCAGATTATGAAAGATAAAACGTCCAAACAAACCCTAAAATATAGACTATAATTCATGCTATCAAAATACCCCATACTTAGCCCTTGCTTGTCCCTAAGCAAGTTCCTCATATAGAAATCAAGATAGAATGGATTATAAGTCAAGAAAATCAATGAAAATTCCTTCAAAAACATTTTATGGTGTGCAACCATCATAGATCACTCTAAGAGGATACTTCCTGAAATTAAAAACTCAATATGCTCAAAACATTTTATAAATATAAGAAAGTTGTTCATCTTTGCATAAAATCATAGAATGCATAGTAAATCATAATTATCAAAATTAATCATGTATAATCCAGTTTAAACCGCTAAGTCAATCAACAAGCTCAAGGTCTCAAGGGCTTTCCAAAAGAAAAGGTCAAGAAACGTGTAGGGTAGGGATGTATGTAAGGTAATGTGGTGCTAGAATCCGGGAAAAGGATGAATTTCGCTTCCACTTTGACTTGCAACACCTTCCACCAATAAGCTTTGCTTATTCCACTTTTTTTCTTTTTACTTTACTTTTTGGGATGCATGGACAGAGGTGCACAATAACCGAAGCCTAGGAAATCTGCAATCATCAATTTCTCGAGATGCATCAAACCCTTGATGCACATACCATGACCCGATAGGAATATCGCTCAATCCGACTTTGGCAAGACACAAACACCCGGCTATGTGAATGGTGCCGAGTTACTCATCTTCATGATTGACTTCCCCAAACCTAAAATTACTTTCTAGCACTTCCACTTCCAGCCACCTTCAACTTTAACTTGCTTTCACCACTTCGCTTGCTTCCAAATTCCCGGATAGGTAAAGGGAGGCAAAATGTATATGAGGGGCTAAGCATGATCAAGAAGAAGAAGAAGAAGAGAATGAATTGCCTTGGTCTTTCCAAGAAGAATGTGAGAGAACTTAACCTGCGGTGTCAACCTTCAAATTCAACATAATTTGGATAAAAACAAAGTATTAAACATGCTAATAATTTCAAACAAAGCATTTAGCAACTTAAACATATTATAAAACCTTTCAAACACATAAAGTCATTAAAACCAGTCAGTAAACAAGATCTTCACTGAGATCATATCCACATAAGAATCACAAAAATCGTTTTCGAAAACTCTCAGTTAACCCACCTCGGTCGAGGTGTTCTTGGTTCAACCGAGGTGAAACACCTCGTTTGGCCAGAACTGACCCGGTCGAGGTCGAAAATTTTTTTTTTAAAACCATTTTTTTTTTTCGGTTTCGACGTTTTTCTCAATCAAATAATCTGTAAGTATGCATGTAGTCTCAGATAAACACATAGATGCAAAAGTGAAGCATAAATATAAGTATCCGGTCAATACAGTCATACATCAAAAGTGTCAAATAATACATCAATAAACACCCCATACTTGGGACACACTGTCCCAGTGGGTCAAAATAAGTCTAAGGACAGGATACTCACCGAACATAGCTAAACTGCATGAAGAAGTAAAAAACTAGTTCCCAGATAAGACCATCTCGGTTGGCGAAGTACATCTCGGTCGAGGTGTTCTGACAGTACCCGAGATGTATCTCAGTAAAGCTCGTTTCCTCAACTTCTCAAAATTTCGTTCTTCTAGTGTAGCTCCTGAACTGTGATCCTTCCTTTTGGAATACCTGGTTGTTGTCTAGGAAAACAAAAACAAAGCAACTATCTAAACTAAA
The DNA here is from genome assembly GCA_033239045.1 of Fagopyrum esculentum. Lineage (NCBI taxonomy): Eukaryota > Viridiplantae > Streptophyta > Magnoliopsida > Caryophyllales > Polygonaceae > Fagopyrum > Fagopyrum esculentum. The sequence goes on along the minus strand of BSUD01000002.1, from coordinate 9,066,999 downwards.
CTAGAAAAGGGAGAAGAAAGCAATACCTTGGGTTGCCTCCCAAGAAGCGCTTGGTTTAAGGTCGCTAGCTGGACCCTACGGCATGGGATTACTCAATGCACTTCGAATGTCGTGGAGTGCTCATCACATCCGTAAAAATCTTCCAAGAAGGTTCCGGTTCCTAATTTCACCGGCAAATGGTAAGATCTCCCACGTACAAGCTTGTACGGTTTGATTCTCACCGGAATCCTTCTAGCTTTCCTGCACTTCAATGGGACATAATCTAGCCTTGCGTCCCATCCTTTCCTCGATCGAGAAAACAACTTCTCGAGAATCCTAGTAGCTTCCCCATCTTTAGCATGGGGATGGTACAAGGTCCTGAGCATGCGAGGGACCCCATACAAGAGACACTTCATCGCCTTAACGGTGTAGTGCTTGCAAACTCCACTCCTTATAATCCAAGGAGTATCTTCTTCCAACAGTTTCAAGGGAGGTTTCATCTTGATCTTAGGAGGTTCTTTCGGAAGAGACCTCCAACTCTCCGGTGCATTCCTAAAAAATTCAAAAATTTTAATAGGGATTTCAAATAAAGTAGGAGAATGTACCTTGTAAAGTTCTCCATAGCTAGAGACAAGTTTCATGTTGGGTTGATAATCCACACACGAAATCTCTCTCAACTCAGCTGATCCGTCATCCGCCTTGGCCGCAATCTCAGTAATTTGGCCAAAGTTCTCTGCATCTTCCTCTTCCGGTTCTGCAGATTCTTCTTCCATCTCGGCCGAGGTCTCTTCTACCTCGACCGAGGTCTCAACAGTTAGATCGAAAACTTTCACATATTCTTCTCTCTCAAAATCTTTAGGAGAAACTTCTGGTTTGGTTGGAGGGGTGCTGGGAACTTGCAGTACTTCCTTATGCTCCTCTTCCAGCTTAGCATAGGATAGGGTGCTTTCCTTGAGCTCCTCCACCTTCTTCATCAACTTCTCCAATCTTGATTCGAGAGAGTCTTCAAAAGGTTGCTCATAAATGTTTTTAGGGACATTCTTCTCATCCCATATCGCAAGTTCATGTTGAATGGCCTCTTCTCTTTCCCATTCATTGTTGAACCAATAGAAGGAGTACTTTTCCTCCAAGTATTCATAATGGTCCGCCCTAGCACTTTGTCTTGCTATCCAGGCTGGATCAAATGTAGTCATCGGAAATCCTGAAAGCTACAAAACTCATAGAAAGAGTAGTTAGTATCACGGGGGCAAGTGCCCCAAAAGCAAACCGTACCGGCTCGGTCTAGACCAAGTCCCCGGCAACGGCGCCAAAAACTTGTTCGCTCCAAACGGTGTGTGCAAGCTTTAAATTTATAACCCTAGACTTAAGCTTAAAACAAGGATGCGAACCCGCAGTGTACGGGTCAATCGTAGTAAAAGCAAGAAAATTCCAGGGGTCGATCACAGGGACTTGGTGAAACAAAGTCCAATACGATGTGCTAATGTCAATGCTAACCACAAGAGCAATCAATACAATCAAAGATGAATAAGATGTCAAATAAAGCAAACATGCAATTCTAGGGATTAAAGCATCTAGTTGTGGTTCCAACTCAAGATCTATAGATAAGCGGACAAAGCTGAGATTTTTGCGTGGGGAAGGTGTTTCTAAAGTGGAGTAGATCACCGGGTAAGTCTCACTACACACTAATCCTAAACCGTAACTCCTATTACCGGGTAAGTCTCAAGGAATTAAGATAAAGAACTATAACCTCAAACTAACACACCATCTAGGGGAATAGAATCAACCTTTACCGGGTAAGTCTCAGGCTAACTCACAAAGATGGGATGAAAGCACACTCAAACCCCAATAAAGGACAAACCTTTATTACCTACACTTATGATCGTTGGTACACAAACTAAGGAATTACCGGGTAAGTCTCATCCTAAGCTTGCTTTGAACCAGAAAGGTGTAATAAGAATAGGTTTTGGCAAACTCTAACACTTAACTTTCTGTTTAAGGTCGGATAAGTCACCTCGGTCAGAAGAATTCCACCCCGGCCGAGATGTTCATCAACCGAACGAGGTGCTTAGGGTTAAGGTTAAAGACTCGAACTTTCAGGATCCTACTGGAATCTAAGATTATTCCATCATTGTTTTTCCCACAACCTTCAGCCAATCACCCTAGAATCACACAAGGAAATTAGCCACTCATCATCATTATGAAAGTATTAAATATATGGGAAGAAGGTGAATATTTGAACAAAGAAGAATTTAATGAAAAGACTTCAATAACTGAATCAAATATCACAAACAAAGCGTTCCTTGGATAGCAATCCAACAAGACAAGACAATTAATGAGGGAATTGAAGATAATCTTACAAAACCCTTCAAAAGCTATAAAAGCTATGATCTTCAACCTTCCTTCAACCTTCAAAAAGGTTCTTCGAATCTCTCCCAAATTGGAGTAGGCTGCGGCTGCTGCGTCGTATGCGAGATTGCTTGCGCTGATAGCGGGTTTCGATGATCCGAAGATGGTTGAATTGTGGAAAATCCAACCCTTTATATAGGAAAATTACCCTTCCAAAGATAAGATATCTTAAAAAGATAATTTCCTAATAAAATCTATCCATATTTCCTTAAAATAAATATCTTCCTAAGATAATTTTATAGGAAATATCTTAAAAGATAATTTCCTAATAAAATATATCCTATCTCCTAATATAAATATTTTCTTAAGATAATTTTATAGGAAATATCTTAAAAGATAATTTCCTAATAAAATATATCTTATCTCCAAAATAGATCTCCTAAATATATGATCTTCCTTCCAGAAATCCAGCCCAAAAATATAAGATCACTTTCCAATTTTAAAAGATCTCATCCAAGAATAAAATATTCTCGCCGCGTCCTAGGTGTTCGCCTCGGTCGAGTCGGTGTCTCTGGATCGCCTCGGTCGAGGTGAACCTCTGGTCAACCGAGGTGATCAGAATGTGGAATCTCTCGAATTTGCTCCAAAGTAAATCTTCAATCCATGGCTGTGCTTCCTGGATGTAGCTCCAAATGACTCTTGACTTCTTTTGCTCCTTTTTTGATGCAAAACGTACCATATTACCTGCAATTACAACGAAACTAGGTGTAGACCTCGATTCTCGCAAAGGTAGATGAAATGGTAGTAAAATCACATAATGTACATACAAACATGCAGATTATGAAAGATAAAACGTCCAAACAAACCCTAAAATATAGACTATAATTCATGCTATCAACGAGTCAATAACCTGATCCGTCAGGTCATCGATCCGTCTGTGGGCAGCTCGATCTCTCACTCCGCGCCTCCTGCGTCTAGCAGGTCTGACTGGAGAAGTCTCAGCTGGTGCAGGCTCAGTCTCGTCGTCATCATCAAGATCTGTGATCGGCGGCGCGCTCATCCCTGCAGTATCTGTCCCTGTATCCATCGGGACTCCACCATCTCTCTCATCGACTGTATCCTCGTCATCGTCAGCCTCCTCCTCCTCATCCTCAGCTGGGGCAGCTGCAGCCTCCCTATGATCCTCCATCAGCGGAGCCCAAGCTGTTTGCCAATAATGTGGATCAAAAACTGTGAACTGGGCAGACCAGCGGATCCCCTGAGGCGCAGTCCGCTCCCAAGGCATAGCAACATACGGAGTGGTCAAACCGCGGGGAACTAAAATCCTCCGTGTGATCATCTCCTGAAGTCCAAACGGCTTCGGAGCCGCCGCCAACGTACAAGCACTGAGGTCCATCCCGTGAAAAGTAGCTATGTGGGTGACTAGACCTCCACAGCAAATGTCTCCCTTCGCTTTAGCCTTGATCTTGTGCAGGTCCTCTGCCAAGATCAAGCCAAAGTCTGGGAAACCCCCCATGACCATACAGTAAAGGCTGAAGAGCTCGCCCTGTCGGATCTTCTGGGGCGTCTCAGTACGCACCAGAAGTGTCTCGCTGAATATCCTATGGGCTAATCTGAAGGTTGGGTGGAAGATGACCTTCTCCCTGGAATCTCCAGGGCGCCATCTGTTTGCATGCTGTAATATGGGCAATCTGCCCCCAGAACTCCCTGGCTACAGATCGGGAGGGGAAATCAGTGGCGGTGGGCTCAGAAAAGCCGAAAATCTCTCTTCAAACCTCTAAAGGAACTATGAAGTTCCGGTTCATCAACCGGTACTTCACAGACTACTCTGTGGGAAGGTAGGAAAAGGAGCTAACGAACTCTAAGGTCGGCTCCAAGTAGGCTGGGGCTCGGATCTCAGCAAACTGATCCAGCCCAACAATGGTAATCATCCTCCTAAGGTCTCCATCTAACCCTAGGCAATCGAAGGCTGACACGTCCAGAAAACGTGGTGCAATAACTGGACGGCTAGCTATGCGCTCATAATCTACCCGGCATCTCTCGTGGATCACCGGGCGGTAGGGTCGGGAAGAAGAAGAAGAAGGAGGGGAAGGTGAGGATCTATCTCTGAGGGCTAGGCGACGATCGGAACTCATTTTCTCTCAAACACTGTCAGGTCACCTCGGTCGCTGACAACCCTCAAGAATCACCTCGGTCGAGATGCAGTTCGACTGGACCGAGGCGCAATAGTCGCGATTCCAATTCTCAAAAATTCAGTTCTTTTCCCCCAAAAATCACTACAATTGCTTCCTATGGGGTACTTAAGCCTTTTCTCAGCAGAATCAGGGGCAACCAAAGCCCAAATCGAAGCGAATGAACGAGTTAGGGTTTCGACTGTTTTTACCTCGTTTCGGTCGATTCGTTCGATTTCTTCGCAGATCTGTAGTTGCAATAGGTTCCTCTACCCTTCAATCGCAGTTTGGAAGCGGAAATCTTCGGAAACGAGCAAAAACGGAGGAAGCGAGGTGATGAAGGCGCCGCGGTCGAAGAAGGTAAAAAAAAGTGAAAAAATAAATTTCCCCCCTTTTTATACTGTTCCTGGATCTGCTGTCACCTCGGTCGAGATGGTATCGACTGGACCGAGGTGGTACGGACCGAGGTGGTTATGCAGAAACCCTAGTCGCCTCGGTTGCTCAAGAATCAACTCGGTCGAGGTGGCCTCGACTGGACCGAGGTGTCTCAGTCAAACTTCGTCTTTCTCGAATTCTCGAACTTCTGTCCTTCCAGTTATGCTCCTTCCTTAGATATTCCCTGTTGTCTGTCCAGAACGCCAAAAACAAAGCAAAGCAAAGCAAAAACAAAAACTATCTAAACTAGACTAGAAAACGGGAAAAGAAAGCAATACCTTGGGTTGCCTCCCAAGAAGCGCTTGGTTTAAGGTCGCTAGCTGGACCATGATGCATCTCAAATGAGGTATATTGGTGCAACCTCCTCAACCGGAGTTTCCGGTTGGTACTTCTTAAGTCTATGACCGTTGACCTTGAAGCTTCCGCTAGTTTCGCCCCATATCTCAACTGCACCATGAGGAAAAACATGTTTCACAACATAAGGTCTGGTCCATCTAGATTTCAACTTACCTGGAAAAAGGCGGAGGCAGGAGTTGAAGAGTAGAACTAAGTCTCCTTCGTTAAGCTCCTTTGGGACGATACGCTTGTCATGCCATCTCTTCGTCCTTTCCTTGTAGATTTTGGCATTCTCATAAGCGTTCAAACGCAGCTCTTCCAGCTCGTTGAGTTCCAATAGTCGCTTCTCACCAGCCTCTTTGATGTCGAAATTCAACCATTTGATTGCCCAATATGCTTTGTGTTCTAATTCGACGGGCAAATGGCAAGACTTCCCATATACCAAATTATAAGGGGTGGTACCTATGGGAGTCTTGAATGCGGTCCTGTACGCCCAAAGAGCATCGTCCAATTTCATGGACCAATCCTTCCTCGTTCTAGAGACGGTCTTCTCCAAAATTGCCTTGATTTCTCTATTTGAGATCTCGACCTGTCCACTAGTTTGAGGGTGATAAGCAGTTGATACCTTGTGGGTTACCCCATACTTCGATAGAAGTGCCTTGAACTTCCGGTTGATGAAATGCGTTCCTCCATCGCTAATGATGATGCGTGGAGTTCCAAATCGTGGAAAGATAGTTCTATTCAAGAACTTCACAACCACCTTGGCGTCGTTAGTGGGAGAAGCAATGGCTTCAACCCATCTAGAGACGTAATCAACTGCAAGGAGAATGTAGAGGTTTCCTCCGGAGGATGGGAAAGGTCCCATGAAGTCAATCCCCCTTACATCAAAGATTTCCACTTCTTGGATGTTATTAAGTGGCATCTCGTTCCTCCTTGATAAATTCCCTGTTCTTTGGCATGCATCACAAGAGACAACAAAAGCTTGTACATCTTTAAATAATGTAGGCCAAAAGAAACCGGAACGCAATACCTTAGCGCATGTTTTATCGGTGCTAGCATGTCCTCCACAAGGGAGTGAATGGCAATGTCGTATAACGCTATTAACCTCATCTTCCGGAATGCACCTTCGAAGCATCCCATCCGGTCCGCGCTTAAATAGCAGCGGCTCATCCCAGTAATAATGTCGTACTTCCTTGAAGAATCTCTTCTTTTGAGAGTACGTCAATCCGGGCGGTGTTTCCTGGCAAACAAGATAATTTACAATATCAGCATACCAATGTCCGTTTTTATCAGAAAGTTGGTGGATGGAATGTTCCACCAATTGAGGATGAATGTCAGAGAAGTGAGTAAGAAGATTAATATTCTCAGTAGTCTCAGTTGACATCATCTCGCCGTCGACCTCGGTCGAGGCGCAGAGGCGTTGACCGAGATGTTCTTCAGTCGCCTCGCTCAGTCCAGAAAGTGCCTCGGTCGAGGTACTGCTACTGGAACCGAAACCGGAGATCTTCGTCTCTTGGATTAGCTTCTCAGTTTTAGCTCCTGGATCCTCTTCCAGTGCCTTTAAGCTCCGTATATCTGCATCACAAGAGGCATCTATACCTTCCTCCATTAAACTGAAGCTAATAACTCTTTCGAGTGGATCGTTAATAAGGATAGAGCTCACCAATTCCCTTGATTCTTCTTCATTGTAGATGTTGAAGATATCATCAGTTAGCTGCTCCCCTTTCATGGCTGCAAGTAGTGCGAACTCCACCTCATCGCCACCAACGTTGAATTTCAACTTGGCGTTCTTGCAATCCACGTTGCAACCCGAAGTTGCTAGAAATGGCCTCCCGAGAATAATAGGAACAGGATAATCTGCGGGAATGTCAAGTACAACAAAATCTATAGGTAGATAGAAGTTACCTAACTTGACCGGAACGTCCTCCAAGATGCCCACGGGATGGTAATGGAGCGATCCGCCATATAAAGTTGAATCTTGACCGGCTTGGGCTCTCCAAGACCGATCTTCGTGCATAGCTCCAGCGGGATGATGCTCACGCTGGCTCCTAGATCACAAAGGGCTTCACAAGTGACATCCCCAACTTAAATGGGAATGCAAAATGAGCCGGGATCTCTTAATTTAGGTGGCATCTTCTCCTTCATGATCTTGATAAGCTCCGAAGATTTAGATGTCATCCTAACTTCACCAACATCCTCCAACTTCCTCTTCCTTGATAAGATTTCTTTTAAGAACTTCCCATAGGCGGGCATACCTAAAATAGCATCAAGGAAATGAATATTAATATGTAGCTTATTCATCAAGTCAAGGAACTTACCAAAGTGCTTGTCTAGATGTGCTCTGGCCCTCGACTGGGGGAATGGAAGTGGTGGTTTGTATGCAGGAGGTGGAATATAAGTTTCAGTTGTCCCTCCTGCTTTCTGTTGCTCCGCCTCGGTTGGCATCTCGGTCGAGGTGTTCTTCGACTGGATCTGGACCGAGGTGGTCTGCGTCGAGCGAGGTACTGTATCTGCAGTTTTGAGTCCACTCCTCGTCGTTATGGCCATGCACTGGCCCTTAGGGTTGCTTTCCGTCTTTGCTGGAAGCTTCCCTGGATCTCTTGGCGCTTCATTCGCCCTATTAGCAAGTTGTTGTTCGAAGGACTTTTGGGCCTTCGAAAATGAAGTCATAGAATTCTCCATAGCGCTAAGCTTGATCAAGATAGCCTCCAAAACTGCATCTTTCTTTTCCGGCTGAGACGAACTTGATCCTTGCCCTTGACTTTTTAATGGAGTAGAAGAAGAAGAAGGGGAAGAGAGGAAAGGGTTAGAGGAATTATTAGAGTTGGAGTTGGAATAATTGTTACCAGGATTTTGGTTGTTTTGATTGTTCGTCCTCCAATTGTTGCTATATGACCCTCTATTGTTGTTGTTGTTGTAGTTGTTGTTTCGGGGACCGTTGTTGTTGTTACGGTACCCGTTGTTGTTGTTGTTGTTCCTTTGCCCTTGCTCTTCCTTCTTGGTTTGAGCCATCAAGAGTTCCTTCAATTGCTTCACGTCATTCTTCAAAGACGTGAGTTGATTGTTGTTGGATTGAGTCTCTTGAAAGTTGACTCTTTTAACTCCACCTTCAGCTCCTTGGTGGGTGTATTTCTCCATGTGCAAGGCTTGCTTCTCAATGAAGTCCCCGGCAACGGCGCCAAAAACTTGTTCGCTCCAAACGGTGTGTGCAAGCTTTAAATTTATAACCCTAGACTTAAGCTTAAAACAAGGATGCGAACCCGCAGTGTACGGGTCAATTGTAGTAAAAAGCAAGAAATTCCAGGGGTCGATCACAGGGACTCGGTGAAACAAAGTCAATAACGGTAAGCTTCGTGAATACTAACCACAAGAGCAATTAACACAATCAAAGATGAATAAGAAGTTAATAAAGCAAACATGCAATTTTAGGGATTAAGGCTTCTAGTTGTGGATCCAACTCAAGATCTATAGATAAGCGGACAAAGCTGAGATTTTTGCGTGGGAAAGGTGTTACTAAAGTAGAGTAGATCACCGGGTAAGTCTCACTACTCACTAATCCAAAACCGTAACTCCTATTACCGGGTAAGTCTCAAGGAATTAAGATAAAGAACTATAACCTCAAACTAACACACCATCTAAGGGAATAAAATCAACCTTTACCGGGTAAGTCTCAGGCTAACTCACAAATATGGGATGGAAGCACACTCAAACCCCAATAAAGGATAAACCTTTATTACCTACACTTATGATCGTTGGTACACAAACTAAGGAATTACCGGGTAAGTCTCATCCTAAGCTTGCCTTGAACCAGGAAAGGTGTAATAAGAATAGGATTTGGCAAACTCTAACACTTAACTCTCAGTTTAGGAACAAATAAGTCACCTCGGTCAGCCAAATTCCACCCCGGCCGAGATGTTCATCGACTGAACGAGATGCTTAGGGTTAAGGTTAAAGACTCGAACTTTCAGGATCCTACTGGAATCTAAGATTATTCTATCATTGTTTTTCCCACAACCTTCAACCAATCACCCTAGAATCACACAAGGAAATTAGCCACTCATCATCATCATGAAAGTATTAAATATATGGGAAGAAGGTGAATATTCGAACAAGAAGAATTTAATGAAAAAGACTTCAATAACTGAATCAAATATCACAACAAAGCGTTCCTTGGATAGCAATCCAACAAGACAAGACAACAAGTGAGGGAATTAAAGACAATCTTACAAAACCCTCCAATAATGCTATAAAAGCTATAGACTTCAATCTTCCTTAACCTTCAAAAAGGTTCTTCGAATCTCCTCAATTGGAGTATGCTGCTGCTGCTGCGTGCTATAAACCCTAATCGACGGTATAGCGTGATCCGGATTTGTGGAAATCCAACCCTTTTTATAGGAAAATAACCCTCCAAAGATAAGATATCTTAGAAAGATCTTCTCCCATAAAAATAGGTAAAATATAAGATCTTCTTCCTTCCAGGAGCCAAGCCCAAAAAATATAAGATCACTTTCCAAATTTAAAAGATCTCAGCCAAGAATAAAATATTCTCGCCGCGTCCTAGGTGTTCGCCTCGGTCGAGTCGACGTCTCTGGATCACCTCGGTCGAGATGAATCTCTGGTCAACCGAGGTGAGTCAAAACTGAATGTGAAATCTCTCAAAACTGGTCCAAAGTGAATCTTTAATCCATGGCTATGCTCCCTGGATGTAGCTCCAAATGACTCATGACTCCTTTTGCTCCTTTTTGATGCAAGATGTGCCATTTTACCTACAATTACAGCAAAACTAGGTGTAGACCTCGATTCTCACAAAGGTAGATGAAATGGTAGTATAATCACATATAATACATACAAACATGCAGATTATTGAAGATAAAACGTCCAAACAAACCCTAAAATATAGACTATAATTCATGCTATCACTGTGACGTGGTAGAGGATACGAGTGTATCAGGTAAGTCCATAGGACTTACTTAGCATGCAGTTATGGATTTGTATGATTGTGATGGTTGTGTGTGTTCATATGATTGTGCATTTATAACCTAAACCGGACTAGGACGACCATATATTACATTTATTTAGCCCAAGTGTATTATAACGGGTGGTAACCACTGGCCTGAAGCTCGCCGAGAGTGGAAGGAGGTGCTCGGAAGCCAGTAGCTCAGGGGGGAGGTAGATCCCCATGCAACACTTGGGTTAAAGGGGGAAGAGACGGGGTTCTTTAGGCTCCTCGTGTTACAAAAGAAGTTGAATTAGTAATGGAATAACGTAATAAAAGATAATAAATGAATGTGTGTGACATTGCATGTATGAGATGTTGATATGTGTTTGTGCTATTACCTTCATGCTTATCTATTGTTGTAGCTAACGGTGTATACCGTGTTGTAGATGATCTGCAGGTTAGGAAGACAGTAGAGTGAGCTAGATGGTGTGACCAGCCGAGGACTTATGTACATTAGGATGTGTGGGTTGGGATCTTTTGTATCAGATGTTGTTGTTGTTATGGTTTTGTACTCGGCTTTGAGTTTGTAAACTCTTTTGATGTATCATACAACTTTTATGTATTTATTTTTACTCTACTTGTGCCTTGTTGTAAGATCCAGTGAACTTGTTGTCAGGCTAGGGTCAGGATCCATTGTGAGATCCTAGCCCAATGTAGCATCCCGAGTCCGCAAATTCGGGGTGTTACAGAGCTGGTATCAGAGCCTTAGGTTGACAACAATGACACTTGCTATCTGCAAAAAGGTAGAGTAGATAAATAAACAGAACCCACAAGGGGTCTGACTTTTTAATAGGTTTTGGTTTTAAAGCGAGTATAGATGTTTTCAGGATAGTGTGTACAGAAGTCGTCACTCATCTGAGGATATATATATATATATATATATATATATATATATATATATATATATATATATATATATATATATATATATATATAGATACCTCTTATGTGTTGATTTGTGTGCATGTATTATTAAGTATATATATATATACATATGGCTTATATAGAGCCTTATACGTTAGGTATGCATACCCCGCAGATGGCTCGGACTTGAGCTACTGCTGCTGCAGGCAGAGATAGATGTAGACCACCTCTTCCTCCAGGAGGGATAGGACAGGGACCAGCTCCCGTTGCAGATCCACCAGTGGTGGAGGAGGTTCATGAGGAAGTTGTTGAGAGCATAGTTCCAGCGACGAGGAGTGGTGGGTCCAGGAGACAACAGACCCATCCAGGCCAGTCTGATAGCTCAGACCGCGTTTCTATGGGCTGATCAGAGTTCAGAGATTACCTTCGGCATTTTGAGGAGGCCATTAGAGCGGGCAGACGAGCCCTAGATCTGCCAGGGCATGAGGGATCATCTGGGAGATCCCATGGAGCTACTCAGGTGCCAGTTGCACCAGTTCGTGTAGTTGAGCCAACTCGAGTCATGGAGGAGACTAGAGGGCCTCGACCAGATACCTAGTTGAAGGCATTCCACCAGCAGGGAGTACCACACTTCTCTGGGGAGATCGGCCTAGAGACTGAGGTGTGGATCGGGCATGTAGACTCAGCTTTAGAGTCTATTCATTGCCTAGAGGACAAACGGATAGAGCTAGTACGGTCTCTATTCCGTGACCTGGCACATCAGTGGTGGAGGACAGTTAGAGCACGAGTCACCATCTGTGAGCAGATGAGGACTATGTTGAGAGAGCAGTTCTGCCTTGCCTCACTGAGGAGAGAGAAACTGCAGGACTTCGTGGAGGCGGATTTTGAGGATGTACCCATTACTGACGCCATTCGCCGCTTCCAGACTGAGCTAGCATTGTTGGGTCCAGCTGCACCATCTGAGGACCAGCATGTATACCTTTTCGCCTGTCGTCTGAGGGAGAGCACACACTCATACATGGCGGGATTTCACTATGACTCATTGACAGACTACCAGGATCGGGCCTCTACCTATGAGAGAGAGAGAGACCTATCCAGAGGAGGACTTTTCAGACAGGACGGTCTGAGAAGAGGCAGCGTACCGCACCTACTGGTGCAGGAGCATCTGGATACGAGCGAGGTCAGACTCAAGGTCGCTCGATTGTTCCAGTGTCTGCACAGACAACTGAGAGAGGCCGGCAGTGTTACAACTGTGGGGCCTATGGGCATGTGAAGACTGATTGCCCCAGAGCACCACTAACTTGCTTATCGTGTGGGAAGCCAGGACATAGAGCTACATTTTTCCGACAGGGCAAGGCGTCATCACATCAGGGTTCTTCCCCTGCAGGAGCAGCAGGAGGTGGGCAAAGACCGCCTCAGTATCAGACACAAGGACAACAGAGAGTCCCAAGCACGCCTGCTACTCAAGGGTCAACTCCAAGACCGAGTAGAGGTAGAGGTAGAGAGGCTGATATCAGTGATAGCCGAGGAGGTCGAGGTAGAGTTTTTGAGCTGAGGTTTGATGAGGAGCCGCCATCACCAGCTGCTACAGGTACTATTTTGTTACATGGTTTACCTGTTAGAGTTTTATTTGATACGGGTGCTACGCATTCATTTATTTCTGCTTCTTGTGTTGAGCGTTTGAGTTTGTCTACCATAGAGGGGACACCCTTTACTATAGGGTTACCAGATGGTAGTAGGGTCAGAGGTACCCAGGAGATACGTAGTTGTCCCCTACACTTAGGGACTCGTGTACTACTTGTTGACTTCTTACTTTCTTAGTTATGCCTTTGATGCATGAAGAAGTCATATTAGGTATGGATTGGATACGTAGACACCGTGCGGTGTTAGATGTGGGTAAGAGAACTGTTACAGTCTCTACCGACTTAGGTCCGATAGAGGTCTTCCGGGGTTGGGACCTTGGGAAGACAGGATCTGTTATCAGTGTTGTACGAGCAGCTAGACTGATTACACAGGGATGTGATGCCTTCTGGTGCTACGCCATGAAGGATGGAGAGAGTCCAACTTTGGAGGACATACCCGTGGTCTGTGAGTTCACAGACGTATTTGCAGAGCCATCTATCTTGCCACCTCAGAGGAGCGTAGATTTTGGCATTGACTTAGAGCCTGGCACGAGACCCATATCGAAGGCCCCATACCGTATGGCACCTGTCGAGATGTTGGAGTTGAAGAAGCAACTCGAAGAGTTGGCTGAGAAGGGCTTCATACGCCCTAGCGTTTCACCATGGGGTGCACCGGTCCTCTTCGTGCGGAAAAAGGACAGATCGTTGAGACTGTGCATAGATTACAGAGAGCTGAACAAGGTGACCATCAAGAACAGGTATCCACTACCTCGTATTGATGATCTACTTGATCGGCTGCAGGGAGCGACAATCTTCTCTAGGATTGACTTGCGTTCAGGATATCACCAGCTGAGGGTGAGAGAGGAGGATGTGCACATGACGGCATTTCGTACCCGTTATGGACACTACGAGTTTGTAGTGATGCCATTTGGGCTGACGAATGCCCCAACAGTATTCATGGAGTTGATGAACATCATCTTCATCGACTTCCTGGATCAGTTTGTGGTGGTCTTCATTGATGACATTTTGGTATACTCTCGTAGCAGAGAGGAGCATGCGGGACACTTGAGGACGGTTTTGCAGATTTTGAGAGATAGAGAGTTGTACGCCAAGCTCTCTAAGTGTGAGTTTTGGATGTCCGAGGTTGCATTTCTCGGACACATAGTCTCCGTCGATGGGATCATGGTTGATCCGGCAAAGATCGAGTCTGTTGCTACATGGACGACACCGACGAACGTCAAGGAAGTGTGTAGCTTTCTTGGCTTAACCGGTTATTACAGACGCTTTGTGGAGGGATTTTATGTGATTGCCCGTCCACTAACGAGTCTTTTGAGGAAGACTACCAGATTTGTATGGACCGACCAATGTGCTCAGAGTTTTGAGGAGTTGAAGAGGCGTTTGCCTTCTGCTCCTGTCTTGGCACAGCCAGAGGGTTTTGATGATTTTGTGGTCTATAGTGATGCATCCAAGCTAGGCTTGAGATGTGTGCTGATGTAGAGTGGCAGAGTGATTGCATATGCGTCTCGACAGCTGAAGACGTATGAGGAGAACTACCCGACTCATGATCTGGAGTTGGCAGCGGTAGTTCATGCTTTGAAGATCTGGAGACATTACTTGTATGGTGCTACATGCTAGATCTTCACAGACCATAAGAGTCTGAAGTATATTTTCACTCAGCGTGAATTGAATAACCGCCAGCGTCGATGGCTTGAGTTGATCAAGGACTTTGACCTTGAGATTTTGTATCATCCTGACAAGGCGAATGTGGTAGCTGACGCCTTGAGCAGGAAGACGCCTCGAGAGAAGGCGATTGCCAAACTTACTGTACAACCTCAGCTTCAGAGGGATCTAGCCTGGCTAGAGATGGACATCCAGTTCCCTGATGAGGATGCCTAGTTGTTTACTTTAGAGGTTCTACCTGGTCTGTTGGATGAGATCCAACAAAAGCAGGGGACCTGACCGACCTTGGCGAGGATCAGAGATAGGATATCTCGTGGAGAGGCACCCCAGTTCACTATTGGGGCAGATGGAATTATGAGGCGACATGATCGTATCTGTGTTCTTGCAGATACAAAGCTAAGATAGTGGATATTACAGGAGGCTCACTGTACACCTTACTCGGTACACCCTGGTACGAGTAAGATGTACCATGATGTGAGACGTTCATTTTGGTCGGAAGGGCTAAAGCCCGATGTATCCAGATTTGTGGCTCAGTGTGCGACCTGTCAGCAGGTCAAGATAGAGCATTTCAGGCCTGGAGGTGAGCTCCATCCACTGCCAGTACCGCAGTGGAAGTGGGAGGACGTCTCCATGAATTTTGTGACTAGATTGAGGACCAGTAGGAGCTTTGATGCCATCTGGGTAGTCGTGGATAGATTGATGAAGACGGCACGTTTCATCCCCATCAGAGAGACGTGGCCCGTAAGCAGACTGGCTGAGGAGCACACTAGACAGATAGTAAGACTCCATGGGGTACCGAGGACGATTGTTTCTGATCGTGATGGACGATTTACATCGAGATTCTAGCAGTAGATTCAGACTGCTTTGGGGACGAGTCTACACTTCACGACTGCGTTTCACCCCCAAACAGATGGTCAGTCAAAGAGGACCATCCAGACCCTAGAGGACATGCTGCGAGCCTGTGTGTTGGATTGGGGACAGGGATGGTCTGACTACCTCCCACTTGTTGAGTTCTCATACAACAACAGCTGACATGCATCTATAGGGATGACTCCTTATGAGGCATTGTATGGACGTAGATGTCGTACACCTTTATGCTGGGGTGAGCCTAGCAGTGTCAGTGGGATAGCGCCAGAACAGATTCAGGATGATATGGCTCGAGTAGCGCTGATCAGAGAGAGGATGCTGGCTGCACAGAGTCGCCAGAAGTCGTATGCAGACAAGAGATGTGGACCTCTAGAGTTCAGAGTAGGAGCCCATATTTGGTTAAGAGTATCTCCGACGTGAGGCGTCCGACATTTTGGCATAAAGGGGAAGTTGAGTCCCCGATATGTCGGTCCTTTCGAGATACTAGATAGAGTTGGGCGAGCAACTTACAAATTAGCTTTGCCTCCGAGGCTAGAGGGTGTTCACCCTGTATTTCATGTGTCTCAGTGTTCGCTCCAAACGGTGTGTGCAAGCTTTAAATTTATAACCCTAGACTTAAGCTTAAAACAAGGATGCGAACCCGCAGTGTACGGGTCAATCGTAGTAAAAGCAAGAAAATTCCAGGGGTCGATCACAGGGACTTGGTGAAACAAAGTCAACACGGTATGCTACGTTAATTCTAACCACAAGAGCGATTAACACAATCAAAGATGAATAAGATGTCAAATAAGCAAACATGCAATTCTAGGGATTAAAGCATCTAGTTGTGGTTCCAACTCAAGATCTATAGATAAGCGGACAAAGCTGAGAATTTTTTTGCGTGGGGAAGGTGTTGCTAAAGTGGAGTAGATCACCGGGTAAGTCTCACTACACACTAATCCTAAACCATAACTCCTATTACCGGGTAAGTCTCAAGGAATCAAGATAAAGAACTATAGCCTCAAACTAACACACCATCTAAGGGAATAGAATCAACCTTTACCGGGTAAGTCTCAGGCTAACTCACAAAGATGGGACGGAAGCACACTCAAACCCCAATAAAGGATAAACCTTTATTACCTACACTTATGATCGTTAATACACAAACTAAGGAATTACCGGGTAAGTCTCATCCTAAGCTTGCATTGAACCAGGAAGGTGAAATAAGAATAGGATTTAGCAAACTCTAACACTTAACTTTCTGTTTTAGGTCGGATAAGTCACCTCGGTTAGAAGAATTCCACCCCGGCCGAGATGTTCATCAACCGAACGAGATGCTTAGGGTTAAGGTTAAAGACTCGAACTTTCAGGATCCTACTGGAATCTAAGATTATTCTATCATTGTTTTTCCCACAACCTTCAACCAATCACCTTAGAATCACACAAGGAAATTAGCCACTCATCATCATAATGAAAGTATTAAAATATATGGGAAGAAGGTGAATATTTGAACAAAGAAGAATTTAATGAAAAGACTTCAATAACTGAATCAAATATCACAGCAAAGCGTTCCTTGGATAGCAATCCAACAAGACAAGACAATCAATGAGGGAATTGAAGACAATCTTACAAAACCCTTCAAAAGCTATAAAAAGCTATGATCTTCAACCTTCCTTCAACCTTAAAAAAGGTTCTTCAACAACTCCCAAATTGGAGTGTACTGCGGCTGCTGCGTGAATTCAGCTGTAAGCGGATTGTATGCGGCCTCTCAAATTGTGGAAATTCAACCCTTTTTATAGGAAAATAAACCTCCAAAGATAATAAATCTTAAGAAGATATTATCCCATAAATATAGGTAAAATATATGATTCTGCATATCTCCTTCCTTCCAGAAGCTCAGCCCAAAAATATAAGATCACTTTCCAAATTTAAAAGATCTCTTCCAAGAATAAAATATTCTCGCCGCGTCCTAGGTATTCGCCTCGGTCGAGTCGGCGTCTCTGGATCGCCTCGGTCGAGGTGAACCTCTGGTCAACCGAGGTGATCTCACGACAGAATGTGAAATCTCTCGAATCAGCTCCAAAGTAAATTTTTAATCCATGGCTGTGCTTCCTGGATGTAGCTCCAAATGACTCTTGACTTCTTTTGCTCCTTTTTGATGCAAAACGTACCATATTACCTGCAATTACAACGAAACTAGGTGTAGACCTCGATTCTCGCAAAGGTAGATGAAATGGTAGTAAAATCACATAATGTACATACAAACATGCAGAATATGAAAGATAAAACGTCCAAACAAACCCCAATAAATGGACTATAATTCATGCTATCACTCAGCTGCGGGAGTATATACCAGATCCGAGGCACATTGTGAGTTATGATGATCTGGTGGTTGAGCCGGACAACACGTTTGCAGAGCACCCTATTGCAGTTCTAGAGCGAGGTGTGAGACGCCTGCGTTCGAAGGACATTCCTATGTTGAGGATACAGTGGTCTAGACGAGGACCAGATGAGGCCACCTGGGAGACAGAGGATAGTATCCAAATGAACTATCCATAGTTTTATGTTGAGTTAGATGCACCCATAGGATCCACGAGTAGATCTTAGCGCCTTCTTGGTGAGTGCATGTTATATGCTTATGTGATATATTGTGCTTCCGTGCTAGATGTGATATGTGCTTATGATTTGTTAGATCTGGTTGCTAGTACAAGATTGGTATAGCTGGAGATGGTTCTTTCCTCCATGCTTTGGTGTGTGTTAGGATTAGCTGGAGATGGTTCTTTCCTCCATGCTTTGGTGTGTGTTAGGATTAGCTAGAGATGGTTCTTTTCTCCATGCTATCTTCGATGGACATAGTGTGAGTGGAGATGGTTTTCCTCCACATAGTAGTGATATGTGTACGTTGTGGCTGGAGATGGCTTTCCTCCATGCCCGTGTGATGTGGTTAGTATTTGGGTAGAGATGATCTTCCTCTAGGCCTTGTGTAGAGTTGTTATGCTGGAGTTGTGATTCCTCCATGCCGTGTTGAGGATATAGAATGTTATAGCTTATGACCTGACGTTCTTGAGGAGAGTGTTTTACCTCGACTTACAGGTCCGAGAGGCTTTGGGATTTTGCAAGTTTCGGGACGAAACTTGTTTTTATGGGGTGAGATGTAAGAGCCTTAGTCTTTGGAGCGTAGATGAGCTAGAGTGTGTTTTAGCTTGACCAGTCAGCCGCCCCAGCGGACCAGGGAGGTCTCCCTTGCGTCCAGGGGCCCCCGAGCCTTAGGCTAGCCGCCCCTACGGCTCTGTGGCCGGTGCAGCCGCTTTTGTTGACTCTTGACTGTGCTTTGCGGCTGGCTTCTCTTATAAGCCTCCTTAGACTTCAGATGAGGGGTTTCTTCATCTTTCCTATCTCTCTCTTTCTCCTCACGTTCTTCTTCCTCTCTTCTCCCTTGAGCTTCCTTGATCTTCTTTGATCTCTCCTTGCTTGTGTGAGAGAGTTCTTGAGAGTTTGGAGGTGTTCTTGGCCTTGGATGATCTTGAAGTGGTTGTTGAGAGTTGTTGTTGTTGTGTTGAGGCTGAGAGATGTGTTGATGCTCCTTAGTGCAGCCTAGGGCTTGTGTGGTAAGCTTTTCCTCTTCATTTCTTTTCCTTTCTTCTTTCTTCTTCTTTCTAGCTTAGGACCATAAGCTGAGCTTGTGTGGATCCTTTCCTAGCCTTTTGATATTCCTATATGTGTACATATGTGTATATGTTGTTGTGGTCTAATGAAGACGTGAAGAGAATCGAGAAAGGGGTCGAAGAGAAGTCAGGACCAACTCTTTGCACAGTTGGCCGCCCCTGTGCCTAACCTGAGCCGCACCTGCGCCTGGTGTGGAGCTGCCCCTGCGCCTTTGGTGAGCCGCCCTTGCGTCTCACTAGACCAGCCGTGTGTTCTTGCTTCTGTTGGTGCATACCTTGTTGGTATGTCTTCCTTCCTTCCTTTCCTTTGACCTTGGCTTAGTTGATAGCTAGGTCATGATGGGTAGGATGAGTTGTATGATAGAGATGTGCCTTAGGCACTTGTGTTGATGTTGAGGTTATGCCATAGGAATATGTGAGCTTGTTATGATCTTGAGGTTGTAGGTTGGTTTTGGTTATGGAGACGAGTCTCCTAACCCTTCCAGGTTGTGATATTGTGTGCCTTGGATTGCCGGCGTTGGTTTCTTCCCCAAGGGGAAGCTGTGACGTGGTAGAGGATACGAGTGTATCAGGTAAGTCCATAGGACTTACTTAGCGTGTAATTATGGATTTGTATGATTGTGATGGTTGTGTATGTTCATATGATTGTGCATTTATAACCTAAACCGGACTAGGACGACCATATATTACATTTATTTGGCCCAAGTGTATTATAACGGGCGGTAACCACTTGTCTGAAGCTCGCCGAGAGTGGAAGGAGGTGCTCGAAAGCCAATAGCTCAGGGGGAGGTAGATCCCCATGCAACACCTGGGTTAAAGGGGGAAGAGACGGGGTTCTTTAGGCTCCTCGTATTACAAAAGAAGTTTAATTAGTAATGGAATAACGTAATAAAAAATAATAAATGAATGTGTGTGACATTGCATGTATGAGATGTTGATATGTGTTTGTGCTATTACCTTCATGCTTATCTATTGTTGTAGCTAACGGTGTATACCGTGTTGTAGATGATCTGCAGGTTAGGAAGACTGCAGAGTGAGCCAGATGATGTGACCAGCCGAGGACTTCTGTACATTATGATGCGTGGGTTGGGATCTTTTGTATCAAATGTTGTTGTTGTTGTTATGGTTTTGTACTCGGCTTTGAGTTTGTAAACTCTTTTGATGTATCATACAACTTTTATGTATTTGTTTTTACTCTACTTGTGCCTTGTTGTAAGATCCAGTGAACTTGTTGTCGGGCTAGGGTCAGGATCCATTGTGAGATCCTAGCCCAATATAGCATCCCGAGTCCCGCGGATTCGGGGTGTTACAGGTTGAGCCTTAACTTGTGAAGATCTCTTAGAGATCATTGAGACTAGAAGTTATAGACTTCTAGCAACCGTTTCATTTCTGATTCGTGATGCTTGTGTGAACAGGCTTTCTTGCTCTTTTACTAAGGGAAACTGAGTCTTCTCTGAGTTGTTTGCTGAGTTTTAGATTACCTTCGAGTGAAGTAAGTTCCTTGGACTTACTTAGCTTCATTCCGCGTATTAGTTGGATTGTATTGGCTTGTTTGTGTTGTTTATCATGTTATAATGGATAACCGGAATAGGATTCACCCTTTATATCCTTAAGTGGCTCAAGTGTATGATAACCGGGCGGTGACCACTTGTCTAGTTCTACATGAGACTAGAATGTGCTCTTGCAACCTAAGACCGTAGATAACGGATAGTACTGATCTATTCCTATTGGTAGACGGAAGCGGATGCGAGTTTTAGGAGATTCTCGTGTGACAAAAGAAGTTGAAGTAGTAATAATAACCATTTGAGTGTGAGCATGCTGTATGTTTACTTTTACCTTATGTGTGTTTGTGCCTTTACGTTCTTTCTGATATCTAAAATGTAAGCTAACGGTTTATACCGATGCTGTAGATGTTCCACAGGTTCAGGATGCTGCTGAGTGATCCGGACGGTGTGGTCATCCGGGGTTCCTGCACATTATAGGACGGGATCGGGTTTATGTTTCGGTTGTTGTTTTCGTCTTGTTTTGAACTCGACTGCGAGTCTTTTACGCTTCCTTTTATATAAACCTTTGGATTTATATTGAGTTTTGGTTTTCATTCGCTTGTGCCTTGTTGTAAGATCCGTTGTGTTGTTGCTACTCTGAGGGTCGGGACCCATTGTGAGGTCCTAACCCGTAACGCTTCGAGTTCCCATAACTTGGGGTGTTACAATCCTGATGTTGGAGATGGTCCCACATCAGCCAATGTGGATTCTGATACCTCGGAACAAATTGGGCTCTGATACCTTGGTACCCATTGTGAAGAGGTTTGTGAATCGAAATTTTTTTTATTTCATTGATCAAATATTGTTTATATAGATACTTATAAACAAAATAAAAGATAAGATAAAATAAATAAACTAACAAAATAAATGATAAGCCCAACATATAACCCAATATATTAGGTTCATACTCTAACAGTGTTGAATTAGGGAATTCTGCATTGTCTGAGTACACCAACGTAGCCGTAATGGCCCCTCCATGAAATATGTAAAAATAACCTTTGATACCTCAATTTGCATCCCAACTATTTTTGCAAATCCAAAATTCACGGTCTCCTTTGATTTTTCCATATCCAACTATGCAAATACCGTGATCGTAATCTTCCTTATCTATAGTATTGTCATAGGGCCGACGGTATATTCCCTGCAATATATTATTAAAAATTTGTATACATGTAATCAAATAATATAATATGTTAAAAATAAAAATATTACCCATTTGTAGTTTTCGAAATCTTTAGTGCAATTAATAGTTGCATAGCTAGAGTGAATTCTGATACCGCGGAGTGAACTCTAATACTACGGAGTGACTCTCATACCACGAAGAGATTTAAGAATCGAAAACTTGTGTATTTCATTGATCAAATATTGTTAATATTGACACTTATAAAGAAAACAAAAGATAAGATAAAATAAATAAACTAACAAAATAAAGAATAAGCCCAACATATGACCCAATATACTAGGTCCATACTCTAACACTGTTAAATTAGAGAATTTTGCATTGTTTGAGTACACCAACGTAGTCGTAATGACCCCTCCATGAAATATGTGAAAATAACCTTTGATACCCCAATTTGCGTCCCAACTATTTTTTACAAAATCCAAAATACACGGCTTCCTTTGTTTTTCCATATCCAACTATACAAATACCGTGATTGTAATCTTCCTTATCGATAGCATTGTCATAGGGCCGACGGTATATTCCCTACAATAGGTTATTAAAAATTTGTATACATGTTATCAAATAATATAATACGTTAATAATAAAAATATTACCCATTTTTAGTTTTCGAAATCTTTAGTAGAATTAATAGTTGCATAGCCAGAGTGAATTCTGATATCGCGGAGCGAACTCTAATACTACAGAGTGACTCTCATACCATGAAGAGATTTAAGAATCGAAAACTTGTTTATTTCATTGATCAAATATTGTTTATATAGACACTTGTAAAGAAAACAAAAAATAAGATAAAATAAATAACAAATAAAATAAAGGATAAGCCCAACATATGACCCAATATACTAGGCCCATACTCTAACCGTGTTGAATTGGAGAATTCTACATTGTTTGAGTACACCAGCGTTGACCCCTTCCATTAGATATGGGAACATAACATTTGATACCCCAATATGCGCCCCAACTATTTTTAAAAATCTAAAATCTACGGCCTGATTTTCCATATCCAACTATGCAAATACCGTGATCGTAATCTTCCTTATCGACAACTTTGTCATAGGGCCGCCGGTACATTTGGTTATTAAAAATTAGTACACATGTAATCAAATAATATAATATGTTAAAAATAAAAATATTACCCCTTTATAGTTTTCGAAATCTTTAGTGCAATTAATAGTTGCATAGCCAGAGTGAATTCTGATACCGCGGAGCAGACTCTAATACTACGGAGTGACTCTCATACCACAAAGAGATTTAAGAATCGAAAACTTGTGTATTTCATTGATAAAATATTGTTAATATTGATACTTATAAAGAAAACAAAAGATAAGATAAAATAAATAAACTAACAAAATAAAAGATAAGACCAACATATGACTCAATATATTAGGCTCGTACTCTAACAATGTTAAACTAGGCAATTCTGTATTGTTTGAGTACACCAGCGTAGCCGTAATGACTCCCTTTATAATATATGTGAATATAATCTTTGATACCCCAATCTACGCCCCTGAATATTTTTGCAAATACAGAATTCACGGCCTCCTTTGATTTTCCATATCCAACTATGCAAATACCGTAATCGTAATCTTCCTTATCAACAGCTTTGTCATAAGACCGGCGGTAGGGCTGAGCAAAATCGGATATCCGATCCGATCCGAACCTCCGGATATCCGTGTAATAACCGGAATTTTTAAATTCCGTTAAACCTGAATTTAACCGTTTTCCGAAACGCCAATCTTAAATAAATAAATACATAAATTAAAAGTAAAATAAAACGAGTGTTATTTCTATCATTTTATGTGACATTAATTCACATAAAATGACGAAACCTTGTAATCGGAAATAAAGTACGCACCTAAAATAAAAATAATAGTAATTTAGATAATACGGAATTTAATTCCGTATTATATAACCTTCCGTACCTAACCAGAATCCGAGCGAGCAACGAGTTCCTATTTCCGTTCTAGTAAGAGAGCAAGCTGAATGGCCCATTAGCAAGCCCATCATTAACCTTTAATTAAAATCTAATTAAACTAATCTAATTTAACCCTAATCCTAACCTAATTATTCTAAACGTATCTCACCCCTGCCGTCTCCTGCTTCTCCTCTTGCGGCACGAAGAAACGACACACAGCCGGCGAGTCCACCGGAACCCTCGCGTCTTCTGCACAGGCCGCTGAGGACGCTTGCACTCGACCTTCTGCACAGGCCGCCGCGGATGGTTGCATTCGGTCTTCTGCACAGGCCGCCGAGGACGTTTGCACTCCGTCTTCTGCACAGGCCGCCGCGGATGGTTGCACTCGATCTTCTGCAAAGGCTGCTGCACTCGACCCTCTGCACATGCTTCCTGGAACGACTGTACTCGACCAACTTCGCCAGCCCTGCGTTTGACGATCATCCAGGGGACTGCACGCCTACAGCGGGTAAGCCAGTGCACCGTTGTTAACTTCCCTCTCCTCTTGAATGTGCAGTAACCTCCTATCCTCCTTCTTCCCTTCTGTTTTCACGTAGCAACAGACAAAGGCTTGGCCTCCCTCTAATCCATGTGGTGACAATCCAAGATGAGTTTTGCAATTGTGGGAGTGCAATTGGACCAAGGTACGAGCAGCCGGTCCAGGACGTCCGAACTACGGACCACCCGACCGAATCAGACCGGGCTGGTGAGTCCCCTGCACCCCAAGCCTTCATGCCGTACTGTTTTTTTTTTTCTATTGGTGTAACATCATAGATGAACTGCTGTAGAGTGTTATAGTGGATGAGTTGGGAGGGAGTTAGAAGTAGAAATGTTTGTCCCTTAGGTAACATGGTGAAAGAATAAAGAGTGTCAATGGTTGTATGTAAGGATCTTGTTTAGTTGAGAATTGAAGAAAAATCTGCGAGGTAGAGTAGTGGAAAAATGGTGTTGACTTGAAACTTGAATCTAAGATCCCAAAACCAACCCAGAAATTTCAGTTTTTGTGAGCTGAAACTACTGACTTTGAACCCGTATTTAAATAGCTTAGGTTGAACATCCACCGTTGAATTTTTGATATATTGTAGATAGAAATATGAAGTTTATTGTGTTAAAAATTGGGAAAAAGTTAACGGTCGGATTAGAAATTATAAGGACTCAAAGTAGGACAGTTGAGCTGTTTTTACAGCATAGGAAATTGGCTAAGTATGGGAACTTTTCAGCTTTCTTTCCAACTTTGGAGATTTATGGGAGAATTTTGGTTAAGTGTTTTTGTGAGATCTTTACACTATAGTTAGTAGGTATATCATAGAGGAGTTAGGATTTTATCTTGGGATTTTATATCCTTTTCCAAGCCGTGTATATGAACCCAAAGTCGGACAGTAACGACTTTTGTGTAAGCTAAGAATGTTGGATAACTCTTACAAAAAAAACCTTACTAAATCCTTACCAAACTTTTCAATGAGAACTAAATTATGGACATAGGTTCTAAAAGAAAATATTAGAACTAAATGATAGACTTTGAGAATTTTCGGCACTAAGGGTAAAATGGTCTTTTACCGTAAGAGAGCTTTTTCCGTAATTCCTTCGCATGAGGTTGGACATCTGGATGTGATTGTGATCCACATGCCTTATTTGATAGGCGTTTGAGTTACCACGGGTTCGGACCGAGTTGAGATTTGAGAAAGCGATTTTGATCAAGGTAAGTCCCTGCGACTTACTTAGCCGGTTTCTGGATGTTAGTTGAATGATAATGGTGGTGTGTGCGATGTGTGTTTATAATAACAACTTGTTAGGACGACCGTTGTTGTTATGTGTTAAGGCCCAAGTGTATGTATAACGGGCCGTGACATCACTGCCCAGCTCTGCCAGGAGACTGGGAGGTTCTCTATACCCAGACCATACAGGTACACGGTGAGATGCATCGGATCCACTCCTGATGGGTACACGGGGGCGGAGGCGAGGTTTGGGAATCCCTCGTGTCACAAAATAAGTATCATTAGAGTGAATGACTTAAATGAAGATAATAAATGGATTGTTTGAAAGCATGATGAGTGTTTATTGTTTTATGTGTGTGTGTGCTATTATTATTCTGCTAATGTTTAGATAACTAGCTAATGGTTGTTTTGTTGTGGTTTTAGTTTTATAGCAGGTTAGAACAGCAGCTGAGTGATCCGGAAGTAGTGGTCAGTCGGGTCTCCGTACTCCTTAGAGTGGGGGTTGGGGTTATGTTTGTCTTTCCTTTCGTTTGGTTAAGACAGTTGTTCTTTTCTTTTGTTTAAGTACTTTAGGCTGCTAGACAGTGTTGCATTCATTACCCTAAAAATATTATTTTTATGAATTTCGGTTTCTTTATTTGTGTCTTGTTGCAAGATCCTAGTAATGTTGTTGTCAAACTGAGGTCGGGACCCATTGTGAGGTCCTAACCAGTACTACTCCGAGTTCTGAGAATTCGGGGTGTTACAATCCGATCTGGGAAATTCCTAAAATCACTATCCGAGTCCGATCCGAACATGGCCGGATATCCGAAGCTTCGGACTCGGATCGGATCGGATATCCGATCCGGGTATCCGAAACTCAGGGAGAATGAAGAACCGAGAGCGTAGCACCAAGCACCGCACAAAAGAAACGCAAGAAATGAAAAGGAAGGAAGAACATTACGCAGCAGAAGTGAAATGAAGAAGAAAGAAGAACGAAGAACGTAGGCTCGTAGCGCCGCAGAAGAGAAACGAATTGGGAAGAGGAAACTAGGGTTTTAGTCTTCTATTTTTTTGTGTGTAAAATCCCATTTTTACCCTTAATATTGTATGAAATTAAAATAAAAACATACTCCAACCAATGACCAATAGGAAAACAAACCTTGCCTCTGAACACACTCAACCAGTTGTGCTAAGTGGTGTTTATTAACCTATATCTTAAAACATATAATATACCTTCAATATACTCGGATATCCGACCAAAAAAAATTCATTCCAAATCCGATCCGAGTATCCGGAAAAATGACCCGGATCGGATCGGATTTAGTCAACAATTTGTCGGATCTTTTCGGATCGGACCTTTTTTACGTCGGATCATCGGATAGTCGGATCGGATTGATTGGATCGGATTCTTTTGATCACCCCTAACCGGCGGTATATTCCCTGCAATAGGTTATTAAAATTAGTAAACATGGAATCAAATAATATAATAGGTTAAAAATAAAAATATTACCCCTTTGTAATTTTCGAAATCTTTATTGCAATGAATAGTTGCATATACAGGTTGACCATCGTCAATTTTATTCTTTTAACTCTTTTCCGTAGTTTTGAAGGTAGCGAAATTAAGGATAGAGACGACGGAGGGCGATGGGATGGGTTTGAGATACTGTACAATATATATATATATATATATATATATATATATATATATATATATATATAGAGAGAGAGAGAGGGGAAGATGAGATGTTGAGATAATAGCGAAAAAAAAGGCAAATTTTGATATACTAGGCTTTTTTAAGTTTTTATAAAAGAAACTATACCCCTAATTTAATTACTGTTAATTGACCTTATTTTACCTAATTAGTTTACCTTACTAATTTACCCAAACAAACTATCCGCTCATTCACTCACTTAACTACCAGAGAAAAACACTTCGCCATACCCTTCGCCATACCCTTCGCCTGTTCGACTCCTCAACTTCTTCAATCTCTGGTTCATCATCTCTCTCGTAATCTCTCTCGTAATCTCTCTCGTAATCTACATTTTCTTCATCTCTGATTCATTCTTCGTCACTTTCCGGCCATCTCCTCACTTGTCACCTGTGTTTCGTCATCGTTTTTACCCCAAACACACCACAATCCTTTCGAGTTTTTGTAAACCCTAAGAAATTGAAAATGTCGACTCGATCAAAGGTTGCTGCCAACAAATCTTCTTGTGATGCTCCTACCTTCAACCTTCTGACTCCTACGCCTCCTTTACCTGTTGAAGATGCCACACCAAACGAAGGCGATGATTCTGCTGTCTCTCATGATGAATCAGGCCTTCAGATTGTAGTATCTAGTGGTCCTCGACCAGTCGATATACCTATGGTTAGTATTGCTTTGATACTCTTTCAGGTTTTATGGTATTCTAGTTTCTAGTGATTGTTCATATTAGGGTTTGTAAGTTTAATCATCGTTTCTGGTATCTGTTTTGATATGGTTTGTTCTATGTTTGTTTCGTTTTTATATTTGCATGACTTTTCTGGTATGTTTGTATGTTATTACATTTTCTGGTATGTTATTGGTTTCAAGTTTTCTGGTATTTGCTTTAGTTTAAGTTTCCGGTAAGTGTTTATTAGAAGTTCTGGTATGTTATTCTGGTAAGTTTAAGTTTCTGGTAAGTTTCTGTTATTTGTTCATATGAAGTTTAATGTTTTCTGGTATTAGAAGTTCTGGTATGTTATTCTGGTATGTTATTTGTTTCTGGTATTAGATGTTGTAGTTAGGGTTTCTGGTATTTGTTTTATTTATTAATGTTTTCTTGTATTTGTTCATATGAGGTTTTTATATTACTTTCTGGTATTTCATGTTGATTTATATATTGACATTATTTTCTGGTATGTTTACACAGGCTGCTGAGGAAAGTGTTAGTTATGGACATGAAGAGTCCAATGTAAGTTGAATGGCTGATATGAGTTTCTGGTTTGTTGTTGACTGTTTTTCTTATATTAACAATCTTATTTCCTTTACTAGTTAATGTACAGATTTGATGAAAACCCACAGTACGAGGCAACACGTATAACTATCTTGTCTCGTGTCAACATGGTTAAATTTTTACTTGAAGGGTTGGATGTCAATGGGCAAGAAATGTTCAAAAACTCTATTTTTTCATCTGTCATCTCCCTCTGTACCAATCTTAAACCTTCAAACCAATTAATACACTTCATGCTTCTGAATGAGGTTCAAACTGACCGCAAACACTCAATGTGGTTTGCAATCAACAAAACCTTGCTTAGGTATATATTAACTATACACCTAACCTTTTCAGTTCAGATTGTTACCTCTATTCTACTTTCTATTGTTAATGTGTTTCTATCTTTTTTTGTTGTGTATTTTTGTTCATAAGGTTTGGCTTAAGCGAGTTTTCAGAAATTACCGGCCTTGAGTGTCGGTTCCATGTGTACAACGAAGAAGAAAATGTCGACATCAAGGAGTTATTCGGCATGCCCAAGTGCAAATTGGATCAATTGGAGGAAAAATATTCAAAGCTGAAAAAAAATGATGAAAGGAAATTCAAGATGGCTCTGTTGCTGTTTATTGAATTTGTTTTGTTTGGCAATGACAAGAAGAAGTTCGTCTCCAATCTTCCTCTATCGCTTCTGAAGGACATGGATGCCTTTAATTCTTATTCATGGGGGCGCCTTGTCTTTAATAAGACACTTGAAAA
Organism: Fagopyrum esculentum; assembly: GCA_033239045.1. NCBI lineage: Eukaryota > Viridiplantae > Streptophyta > Magnoliopsida > Caryophyllales > Polygonaceae > Fagopyrum > Fagopyrum esculentum. Next base: position 9,037,973 of record BSUD01000002.1, on the reverse strand, counting down.
CCTGAGGGATTGCGAGCCAACAAAGTATAGGGCATCCGGAAATTACTGCCTTTCTGGTTTCCCTTTGGCATTCCAGGTATGCTTCTGGTTTTCCATTTATGTGCCTTTGGTATGTTTATATTTGTTATTTTTGTTATGGTTTACGTCTCTGGTATGCTTGTTATTCATTTATTTTCCTCTGGTATAAGTAATTAGTTACCAGAAATGATACTTTTGTGATTTTATGGTATGCTTTATTGCATTAGCATTTCTGGCTTTTGTTTCTGGTTTTTGATTCTTGTATTTTGTTTTAATGTATTAGATTCTGGTATGATTGTGTATGTTGTATAATTGAGTTCTGTGAAGTATTGTTTTGTTTCTGGTATGTTCTGAATTTTATACTTTCTGGTATGAGTTTACTTGCTTTCTGGTATGAGCAATTAGCTACCAGAAATATTAAGTTTGTGATTTATGGTATGCTTTATTTCAATAGCATTTCTAGTATATCTTTCTAGTTTGTGTTTTATAATTGAGTTTACTTGATTTCTGGTTTTCTGATATGCATTTGTGGTTTCATTTTCTGGTATGATATTATTTTATTAGTATTATATTATTTATTGGTTTGAGTTTCTGGTATGGTTTATTCATTTGTTTCCTGTCTATATTATGCAGGTTTTCATCCTTGACTCTCTCCCCACATTGGCATCTTTGTTTGCCACATGTGTTAATGAAGAAGCAACCCCACTTTGTCTTAAGTGGGTTTCATCAACAAAGGGGAAGATGAAATGCAGCTTCCAGACAATAAAGGATACAACGTCATCGGTGGCTCAAGATGACATCAAAACTATCCCCCTCAACCTAGAAGACCCAGAAACTGAGGATGACTGCAAATGGTGGGGGGATGAAGTTTTGGACCCAGCTGGCTATCTTTGTCATCTTTTCAAAGTAGGGTTCCACGATGTACGTGTATCTAGGCCTGGAGGGCATAATGTCAAGGCTATCAAGGAAGTCCCAATAAAGGAGGAATCCGAGAGTGATGACTTTGCTACTCCTCCTCCTCCTCCTCCTCGTCATATTTTGAGGTTGCCAAGACCACAAAAGGTTGTTAAGAAAGAAGATGTCCCAAAGAAAAGGAAAATTGAAGAGGGAAGGAAAAGGTATCTCAATACATTTCATACTCAATCTATATTTTAATAATGTTGCATTAGTTTCTGTTATACTAGTTTCTTTAGTTTTATTGTATGACTGCTTTTTTGCTTTCTGGTATGTGCCTGTTAGTTTCTGGTATGCTTATAATATAACTTCTGGTATTAGTTTCTGTTTTATTTTTCTGGTATGCATGCTTTGTTACTTTCTGGTATGTATCTTTTTGTTTCTGGTTTTTGTTTTATGTTAATTCTGGTATACTTTTTTCCTTCCATTCTTTTATTATATTTAATATGTTTTCTGGTATGATATTTTTAATCTTTGTTTCCTGTGTATATTGTTATGTTTTATTTGGTTTTTGTTTCTGGTATGTTATTGATTTACTTAATAATGTTTGTTTTTCCTAATGTAGGGCTGCATCTAAGAAGCCTAAGACAGAACAGATTGTAGAGGAAGTATCATGGTAAACTGAAGTTGATTATGTATTTATATTATCATACCAGAATACTTAATATTTACAAAATTTGTTCTATTGTTTTAGCCCTGAAGAAGACATGCTGGCATTGGCTACAACCCCAGTTGTTGGTGTTGCACCTTCTAGCACTGTTGGGATTGTTGTTGCTCCAGAAATGGATAGCATTGTCCCTACAGATGCTTTGGTTGCACCACCTCTGCCTGATCCCACCACCTCCAATTCAGAAGCTGTGGTTGAACCAACTGTCCCTGATCCGACCACTTCCAACACAGAAGCTGTGGTTGCACCACCTGTCTCTGATCCCACAACCTCCACTATTTCTACCACAAAAATGTAGTTGATATTTTACATACCATAATTTATTAGTTTCATATGCTTATTTGATATCGCATTTTTAAGCTTTTACTGTGTTAATGTATAGTGTGCCTGATTGGGTTGAAGACTTAAAGAAACAACTACAAATCCAAAATCAATTGATTTCTGAGTTGGTCAAGAAGGTTGAGCAACAAGATGCCACTATCAACCAAGTTGTAATGAGGCAGAAGACACAAACGATGACACAACACAGAATAGAAAGTCAATGTTTCAGGATTGTCACTAATGTATAAAGGTTGGCCGGTTCTTCTAAAGGTACCAAAGCCTCTAAAAAGCCGGCCTCCCAACCTCCAGCTGATGCTCCTAAGTTAGAAGTTCTTGGGGTTTCTTCAAGTTCTGAAGAGACGGTATCTACAGACGGTATCTACAGAAGTTCTTGAGGTAGATGTGAAAGGGAAAGGGAAAGTTAAAACCAGAGGACCGAGGAGAATGGGTTTACGTGAAAAGAAACCCAGCGACCTTGTTGTATCACCTTATGTTGTTCCAGTAAAAATCCCCAAGCCCCCCAAGCATGGTTTCTTGAGCAAGAAGGATAGAGATGCTTTTTATGCTTGGTACCTTAACCCGAAGACTAAAAAAGAATTTATTACTGGATTTCAACATTCGGAAAATAAAGAACACTTCAAGCTCTTACTCCAAAAAAACTGGCTGGTTGTGGGATTATGTAAGTTAACACTAACCTTACTTTTGTTTAAGTTAATAATTTCTGGTATTATGTTTTCTGGTATGACTTTCTGAAACTAGCTACTGATGTGTTTCTGGTAAGATGTTGTTTGTACATTTTGTTTTTACAATTTCTTGTATGCTGTGTTGTACTGCTTTCTGGTATTAGCTACTTGTATAAGAGTCTGGTATGATTGTATTTTTGCTTCTTTTTTCTGGTATTATGTATTTCATTAGTTTTATGGTATGTAATTCTTTCATTTTGCCATAAACTATCATTTGACTTCCTTAGATGATTTATTACTTGAGCCTTCTGGTATTTGTTTATTTTTTGTGTTTCTGGTATGATGTGTTTTCATGTATTTGTATCTTGCCTGATGGTTATCATGTCTTGAATTCTGGTATGAACTTTTTATGTTTTTCTGGTATTAATCTCATATTTGCTCTGGTATTGAATTATTAGTTTTTTTTCCTACTTTACAGCAACTGGATGAAATGATTACATACCTCTGAAAAGCTGTAATTGAGTATCCAGATGTTTATCGCCGTATTACCATTGTTCCCGTACCCTTCGTCGACTAGTTCAACGATGTGCGTTATAAACAATACTTGGAGTTGAAAGAAACAGGGACTTTTAATTACGGTGAAGAAATTTCATGTTATATACATGGACTTGATCCTCCCTTTTTTAGCAAGAGCTTTTATGAAGTCGATACAATATACACTGCCATCAACACCTGTGGTAAACACTGGATAGCACTACAGATTGATTTACTTAAATGGTGTGTTGTTGTATATGACTCAATTGTGGACTGTATGTCTGATGGGGACTTGAAAGCTTTGCTCACCCCATTCCTTGTTATGTTTCCTTATATTCTGAAACTTAATGGAGAATTTGGGAGGTTTGGGGACAATCTTGATAAGCCATTGGATTATGTTCGAAAGACAGCCAAAGAAGTTCCACAGAACAATCCAAGGTGATTTTTACAATACTAGTCATATGTTTCTGGTATGTTCATTAGTATGATGTTTTGGAAAAACACTTATATTATCTGTTGTCTACATTTGCAGTGGAAGCTGTGGTGTATTCACAATCAAGCACATTCAGTATTTGTCGTCTGGACGAACTGATTTGTCAAACATATGTCAAGAATGGGTTCCAGCTTTCAGGGAACAATTCTGTTCTATTTTGTACCATAGGGAGTGGGTGAAACCCCACGAGTCCCTTTGAAACTTAATCTGTCCAAAATGATGTATTTGACTCTTGCTAAACTTGTACTTTTGGTATTGACTAACTCTGTTGTAATATATTAACTCTTTTGTAATATAATTTACCAGAAGTTTTTATGTTGCTATTTACCAGAAGTGTTTATCTTAATATAGTTTCTTTACCAGAAGTGTTTATGTTGCTATTTTGGATTCTGGTATTTCATTTAAGTCCCTCTGGTATGATTATATCTGGTATTTCTTTGTTATTTTTTATGCTTCTGGTATAATTGTTTTTCACATATGTGCCTCTGGTATGAGTAATTGTTTACCAGAAATGTTTATTTTGTGATTTTCTGGTATGATATATTGCTTTTGTATTTCTGGTATGTGTTTCTGGTATGTGTTTCTTGTAGTTTGTTTCATATATTTGATTCTAGTATGATTATTTGTTTACCAGAAATATTCAATTTGTGATTTTCTTTCCTATGCTTTCTGGTATTCATGTAAATAGCCTAATGGTATACTTTTATTTAATTCTGGTATGAGTTTTTTTATTTAGTTTTTGTTATTACCTATTGTTTTGATTCTGGTAAGTGGACATTTACACATAAAACAAACATATAGTTATATAGTAACTGTTTTCTACATATCTGATAATGACAAATAAGCAAAATTAGTATTTCTGGTATGTGTCTTCATTCTTTCTCCATTGGTTGATTTCGGCAAGTTTTTTTGTTATGGCCTATCCTGTCGCAACAGCTGCATTTCTTCTTCTTGCTTCCTTCCATTGATCCCCGTATCCTAGCTTTAGGCAATCTTCCTGTTCTCTTCCTCTTTATTGGAGGGTTGCATTCAATATATGTAATGCAACTTGGAATCTCACAATGCTCATGATCTACAATTGGGTATATTGTCTCCTCATATGCAGTGTTCCAATATTCAGTGCTGTAATATTTACTTATCAGAGAAGCCGGATTCATTTTCGCCATCTTTGTTGCAGCTATTGCATGAACACATGGTATTTCCTCAATATCAAATTCCTTGCAAGTGCAACTCCTATCCACTAAACACACAACTTCCCTTTCCTGGTTCCATTGTATCTCAAACAACAGCCTTTTCGCATCAAGCACATAGCATCCATACTTTGTTGCCTCTCCATATTTAGCTTGTATCAGGGCATCAACGTTTGGTGTTGTCATTTCTGTACATGATTCAGCACTTTGCCTTCGCGTTGCAAACCATCCACCCACTTTCTGTCTGATAACATCAATGAGGGCAAGCACTGGATAATCTCTTGCATCACACAGTACACTATTTATACATTCTGCATTGTTGCTTGTCATAATGTTATAACGTTTCGCGTTGCAAAAAGCTCGGGACCAAGCAGCAAATCCAATTTCTTCCAATAGTTGTGCAACTACTACCTTCTCCTACAAACATTAGCAGGTACACATGAAGTTATATACAATACCAGAAAAAACATACCATACATCTAACATATTTCAATACCAGAAAAAGGTAATACCATAATCATTGCTCATCAATAATATTGTTGAATACCAGAAACATATCATGTATGATACCAGAAACGATCACAAAAAGCATACCAGAATTCATACTAGAGATTAAATTTAATACCAGAAACTATAATTTTCATACGACAAACCTAACCTGCGTTCATACCAGAAACATTCATACCAGAAACACTATATATGAGAGATAAGGGACAATACCAGAAATAAAATAAACCACCAGAATTGAAATACCAAAAGCATAATGTGATTGCATACCAGAAAATAATAAAAACCAGAATAAGCATACCATCTTTATATTTTCAAACAGTTGAAGACACTTATCCTTTTTGTAGCACCTAGCCGCATCCACGAACATTTGTTGAACTATATTCTTGGTTGATTTTTTCTTGATGTTCCCTTTCAAGTGGTACATGCAAACTCCATGAGATGCTTTTGTGTAGTGCTTAGCAATACCATTCTTGATTGACATGTGTCTGTCCGATATAAATAGTTGTTCCTCGGTATCAGGGACAAACTTGTGTATATGATAGAAGAAGAAATCATACGAGTCATCACATTCACGGTCAACAATTGCAAATGCTAGGGGGTATATTTGTTGGTTTGCATCTTGTGATGTTGCAAGCAATAGCACCCCACCATATCGTCCTTTTAAAAATGTTCCGTCAACTGATATGACCTTAAACAACAACAACCAAAAATCAATTAGTTTTCTGGTATACCAGAAATTGATAATAGTCATACCAGACACTTAATTGTTCAAATATATAATACTATACCAGAAAAGAGCATACCAGAACGATAATTCTACTACTTACTAGAAACACAACATAACTACCAGAATCTAACAATACCAGACACTGGTTATACAAACCAGAAAAGAGCATACCAGAAAGATAATTCTACTGCTTACCAGAATCTAACAATACCAGACACTGGTTATACAAACCATAAAAAAGAGCATACCAGAACGATAATTCTACTGCTTACCAGAAACACAACATAACTACCAGAATCTATATCATTCATGCATAATTTATAATACCAGAGGCATAACTTTATTACATACCAGAAGAAGGATAATACCTTTCTCATTAATGAATATCCTTTGATTGATTGTCCCAAAGCAAAGAAGACATACTTGAATTTGTTTTCATCATCCAATTGCAGTGCTACAATAGTGTTCGGATTTGCCTCTTGCAATCGATGTAAGTACACTGGCACACCCTTGTAGTTCTCTTCATTTGTTCCTCTTATATTGTCCTTGACAGCCTCTTGTGTCATCCAGCATTTCCAGTAGCTAGCTTCTAAGCAATGCTCGTTTCTCAAAATTCCAATAATTGTCTTAGGCTCGAGGAGTTTATGTGTATTAGCATACCTGAATAACATAAACAATATGATTTGAATGTATTACATACCAGAATGGAAAAAAAATATTGAATTGAATATTATATGTGATAATAAGGAATGGACTTACATTTTTGCAACTATTTCAGCAATGACAGGATATGAGACCTTTCTGCGATAATTTCTTCTGGTATGGAATGAACAAGTGTGCTCTCTGGTATACTTTGTTAGTGTAAACACTTTCGATTTCTTGATTTTTGAGAACCGCACACGCCACTTACAATCTTTATCCAGACATCGCGCAAGAATAGCAAGCTTGATAGACTTTGTTATTCTGTATTGTGTACATTCGGCAACAGCATTCAAACACAATGCATTTTTCACTGCGTTTTTATCCTTGAACTTTTGTCCAAGCTTAAGACCCCATTGAGTTTCTTCAGGTTCAACTTCAGTGATTGCATAGCTATTCTCTGTTTCTATTTCAGTCACACTAGGAGCAGGAACAATGGCAGTGTGTGGATGATATTCATTAATTTCTTCAATTTCTGGTATAATAATTGTAGACTTTAATCTCACACACAATGGCACACTCCAGCATGGTTGAGTCATTTGATTAACTTCAACAAAATCCTCGAAATCTTCTACCGTCTCAATATCAAACGGTTGCAACGCTTTATTTAAGGTATTCTTGTATGTAAGTTCCAATTTGTTCAGTGTCTCATCTACTTGAAAACGTTTGGCAATCAACATCCTAATTTCTGGTATGCTAACTGGATCTCCCACAGTTATGGGTTTGCACATTACTTTATCCCCTAAATATGTCCATTCATTTCCCACAGATTTCCACTCTCCTCCACAATAAACTACAATTTGTAACTGAGCCATGGCTAACAAGTTCTGTATATACCAGGAAAAAAAAAACTAGTATAAGGATACCAGAAGTTAAAAGTATACCAAATTATGCACAACATCACAAATACCAGAAATTAAATTGTACCAGAATTATGCACAGCACCACAAATACCAGAAGTTCAAGTATACCAGAAGTTAAATTATACCAGAAATTATACCAGAACTCATTAATTCATACCAGAATTATTCATAACACACAAATACCAGAGTATTAATGATACCAGAAAAACATTTATCATACTACAAAAGAAAGTATACCAGAACTCATTGATTGATACCAGAATTAATGATAACAGAAAGATAATTATCATACTACAAAGGAGATTATACCAGAACTCATTAATTCATACCAGAATTATGCACAACACCACAAATACCAGAATTTCAAGTATACCAGACGTTGAAGTAAACCAGAATTATGCACAAGAACATAAATACCAGAAGATCTTATATACCAGACGTTCAAGTATACCATAATTATGAACAACTCGACAAATACCAAAGAATTAATGATACCAGAACTCATTTTTTCATATCTGAATTAAGAAAACAAACTAGCAACAATGATCATACCAGAATCGTAACACACTCATTCATACCAGAAACATACTAGAAACATAATTTAAAACAAAATCAAATCTGTCAATACCTTATACCAGAAAAACAAGAATCTGATTAAAATGTCACAATGGTGAACAAAATACCAGAATAATACTGAAGAAGATGTCGAGAGAGAGAGAGTAGAATATTGTTAAAGAGATACCTGTTAGATCGAAGCGAATTCTGGTATTTGAAGTCTTGGATCCCAAGTCGATTGCGTTGTATTCGTTTCTGGTGTTTGATTGATTGATACGAGAGAAGATTACTCGATCGATGTCGATTGTGAGAGATAAGAGAGAAAGTAATTGTGATACCAGAGAAGCTTGCGAGAAGGGCGAGATCGAAGGAGGAGAATATTGGATTCTGAAATCGAGATCGAGAGGAGGAGGAGAGTGGATTTTGAGATCGAGATCGAGATCGAGAGAGGAGGAGAAGAAACCAGATTTGGTTTCTTTGCTTGTAACAGAAAAGAGAGAGAAAGAGGGGATTTACCTAATTATTATGGTAATTAATTATCCTTGAACGGTAAATATGGTTTTGGGTATATTTTGTTGATGGAAAATATGAAAAAGCCTACTTTGTATCCCTATTTCTTAATAAAGCCTAGTTAGCAAATTTGTCCGAAAAAAAATGAGAGAATGAAGAAGATGAGAGGATTGAGAATTGAGAGAATGCAGAAGAAGATGATTTATAATAGTTTGTTGACCTTATTTTGTTTATTGAATTTTAAAATGAAAATCAAATTAAATAAGATTGACATTTAGTATCACGTAGGAAGTTGCGTGTAGGACTTAAACTAATAAAAATTCGCCAACAAATATAATCTACAACACAACTACAATCTAACAAGGACTTCACAATAATTCAACCAAAGATTCTCTTTTTGATTGAATAATTAATTAATAAAATACAAATTTCGTAGATAAAGCTGAAGTCTCACGCTATCAAATATAATCTACAAAACAATTCCCCACTAAGGCTATCTTTAAGATATATAAAATATAAAATCAACAAAGATAAAATCTAATAATCCCTTAAGATAGTATGAGAGCTTTAAGGAATTAAAATAAGATACAATCCCAAGATATAGAATCATGGCCGGATCTCTTGCAAAGCTCGTAATCGAACACAAAAAACGGTTAATTTTTTCTACATGAAAATCGGTCGATTTTCCTTCCTCTAAAACTCTTCATTGCTCTTATTCTTTTTACTTCCTTGGTGGATCTTCTTGATCGTGGCTTGCCTCTTCTATACCAGTAAGTAATGTCACCAAAAAACTCTTGAGAGTGAGGAGAGTTTCCTTGAGCGTGTAACTGGTCGTTGTTGTTGCAGATGGTCGCACATCAGCCAGATTGGATTCTGATAGTGCGGAGCGAACTCTAATACTACGGAGTGTGCTCTGATACCATGAACAGATTTGTAAATCGAAAACTTGTTTATTTCATTGATCAAATATTGTTTATATAGACACTTATAAAAAAAACAAAATATAAGATAAAATAAATAAACGAACAAAATAAAGAATAAGCGTAACATATAACCCAATATATTAGGTCCATACTCTAACAAGATGAAATGGAGAATTTTACATTGTTTGAGTACACCAACGTAGCCATAATAACCCCACCATGAGATATGTGAGTATAACCTTTAATACCCCAATCTACGCCCAAACTATTTTTACAAATCTAGAATCCACAGTCTCCTTTGATTTTTCCATATCCAACTATGCAAATACCGTGATCGTAATCATTCTTAACGACAACTTTGTCATAGGGCCGACGGTATATTCCCTACAATAGATTACTAAACATTAGTACACATGTAATCAAATAATATAATATGTTAAAAATAAAAATATTACCCCTTTGTAGTTTTCGAAATCCTTAGTGCATTGAATAGTTGTGTAGTCAGAGTGAATTTTGATACCGCGGAGCGAACTCTAATACTACGGAGTGAGTTCTGATACCCTGAAGAGATTTGTGAATCGAAAACTTGTTTATTTAATTGATCAAATATTGTTTACATAAACACTTATAAATAAAACAAAAGATAAGATAAAATAAATAACTAACAAAATAAAGGATAAGTCCAACATATGACCCAATATACTAGGTTCATATTCTAATAGTGTTGAGCTGGGAAATTTTGCATTGTCTGATTACACCAGCGTAGCCGTAATGACCCCCTCCATGAGATACGTGAACATAATCTTTGATAACCAAATTTGCGTCCCAACTATTTTTGTAAATTTAGAATCCACGACCTCCTTTGATTTTTCCATATCCAACTATGCAAATACCGTGATCGTGATCTTCCTTATCGACAACTTTGTCATAAGGTCGACGGTATATTCCTTACAATAAGCTATTAAAAACAAGTAAACATGTAATCAAATAATATAATAAGTTAAAAATAAAAATATTACCCCTTTGTAGTTTTCGAAATCTTTAGTGCATTGAATAGTTGCATATCCAAAGTGAATTCTAATAACGCGTAGCGAACTCTAATACTACGGAGTGGGTTTTGATACCATGAACAGATTTGTGAATCGAAAACTTGTATATTTCATTAATCAAATATTGTTTATATATACACTTGTAAAAAAATACAAAAAATAAGATAAAATAAATAAACTAACAAAATAAAGCATAAGCCCAACATATGACTCAATATATTAGATCTATACTCTAACCTTGTTGAACTGGAAAGTTTTGTTTTGTTTGTACTCTAACCGTGTTGAACTGGGAAATTTTGCATTGTTTGAGTATATCAGCGTAGCCGTAATGAACCCTTCCATGAGATATGTTAACATAACATTTAATAACTCAATATGCGCCCCAACTATTTTTACAATTATAGAATCAACTGTCTCTTTTGGATTTTTCATTTCTAACTATGCAAATACCGTTATCGTAATCTTCCTTATCGACAACTTTGTCATAGAACCCCAAATATTTTTAGTTTTCGAAATCTTTAATGCAATAAATATTTGTATAGCTATAGTGGATTCAGATACCGCAAAGCGAACTATAATCATACGGAATGGAATACGATACCATGAAGAGATTTGTGAATCAAAAATTTGTTTATGTCGTTGATCAAATATTGTTTATATATACACTTATAAAGGAAACAAAATATAAAATAAAATAAATAAACTAACAAAATAAAGGATAAGCCCAACATATGTCCCAATATACTAGGTCCATACTCTAACAGGTTGAAGTAGAGAATTTTGTATTGTTTGAGTACATCAGCGTAGCCGTAATGACCCCACCATGAGATATGTGAAAATAACCTTTGATACCCCAATCTACCCTTAAACTATTTTTGCAAATCCAGAATACGCGGTCTCCTTTGACTTTTCCATATCTAACTATGCAAATACCGTGATCGTAATCTTTCTTATCGACAACTTTGTCATAGGGCCGATGGTATATTCCTAGCAATAGGCTACTAAAAATTAGTACACATGTAATCAAATAATATAATATGTTAAAAATAAAAATATTACCCCTTTGTAATTTTCGAAACTCTTAGTGCAATGAATAGTTGTATAGTTAGAGTGAATTTTGATACCGCGGAGCGAACTCTAATACTACGGAGTGAGTTCTGATACCCTGAATAGATTTGTGAATCGAAAACTTGTTTATTTAATTGATCAAATATTGTTTATATAGACACTTATAAATAAAACAAAAGATAAGATAAGATAAAATAAATAAACTAACAAAATAAAGGATAAGCCCAACAATGTTGGGTTGAGAAATTATGTATTGTCTAAGTACACCAGCGTAGCCGTAATAACCCACTCCATGAGATACGTGAACATAATCTTTGATAACCAAATTTGCGCCCCAACTATTTTTGTAAATTTAGAATCCACGACCTCCTTTGATTTTTCCATATCCAACTATGCAAATACCGTGATCGTAATCTTCCTTATCGACAACTTTGTCATAAGGTCGACGGTATATTCCTTACAATAAGCTATTAAAAATTAGTAAACATGTAATCAAATAATATAATAAGTTAAAAATAAAAATATTACTCCTTTGTAGTTTTCGAAATCTTTAGTGCATTGAATAGTTGCATAGTCAAAGTGAATTCTAATAACGCGTAGCGAACTCTAATACTACGGAGTGGGTTTTGATACCATGAACAGATTTGTGAATCGAAAACTTGTATATTTCATTAATCAAATATTGTTTATATATACACTTGTAAAAAATACAAAAATAAGATAAAATAAATAAACTAACAAAATAAAGTATAAGCCCAACATATGACTCAATATACTAGGTCTATACTCTAAACTTGTTGAACTGGAAAGTTTTGTATTGTTTGTACTCTAACCGTTGAACTGGAAAGTTTTGTATTGTTTGTACTCTAACCGTGTTGAATGGGGAATTTTGCATTGTTTGAGTACATCAACGTAGCCGTAATGAACCCTTCCATGTGATATGTGAACATAACATTTGATAACCCAATATGCGCCCCAACTATTTTTACAACTATAGAATCAACGGTCTCTTTTGGATTTTTCATTTCCAACTACGCAAATACCGTTATCGTAATCTTCCTTATCGACAACTTTGTCATAAAACCCCAAATATTTTTAGTTTTCGAAATCTTTAATGCAATAAATATTTATATAGCCATAGTGGATTCAGATACCGCGGAGCGAACTATAATCATAAGGAGTGGAATCCGATACCATGAAGAGATTTGTGAATCAAAAACTTGTTTATTTCATTGATCAAATATTGTTTATATATACACTTATAAGGAAACAAAATATAAGATAAAATAAATAAACTAACAAAATAAAGGATAAGCTCAACATATGTCCCAATATACTAGGTTCATACTCTAAGAGATTGAAGTAGAAAAATTATTGTATTGTTTGAGTACACCAGCGTAGCCGTAATGACCCCACCATGAGATATGTGAAAATAACCTTTGATACCTCAATCTACGCTTAAACTATTTTTGCAAATCCAGAATCCACGGTCTCCTTTGACTTTTCAATATCCAACTATGCAAATACCGTGATCGTAATCTTCCTTATCGACAACTTTGTGATAGAGCCGATGGTATATTTCTAGCAATAGGCTACTAAAAATTAGTATACATGTAATCAAATAATATAATATGTTAAAAATAAAAATATTACCCCTTTGTAGTTTTCGAAACTCTTAGTTCAATGAATAGTTGTATAGTTAGAGTGAATTTTGATACCTCGGAGCGAACTCTAATACTACGGAGTGAGTTCTGATACCCTGAATAGATTTGTGAATCGAAACCTTGTTTATTTAATTGATCAAATATTGTTTATATAGACACTTATAAATAAAACAAAAAATAAGATAAAATAAATAAACTAACAAAATAAAGGATAAGCCCAACAATGTTGGGTTGAGAAATTATGTATTGTTTAAGTACACCAGGGTAGCCGTAATGACCCACTCCATGAGATAGGTGAACATAATCTTTGATAACCAAATCTGCGTCCCAACTATTTTTGTAAATTTAGAATCCACGACCTCCTTTGATTTTTCCATATTCAACTATGCAAATACCGTGATCGTAATATTCCTTATCTACAACTTTGTCATAGGGTCGACAGTATATTCCTTGCAATAGGCTATTAAAAATTAGTAAACATGTAATCAAATAATATAATATGTTAAAAATAAAAATATTACCCCTTTGTATTTTCGAAATCTTTAGTGCATTGAATAGTTGCATAGTTAAAGTGGATTCTGATAACGCAGAGCGAACTCTAATACTACGGAGTGAGTTCTGATAGCATGAAGAGATTTGTGAATCGAAAACTTGTTTATTTCATTGGTCAAATATTATTTATATATACACTTATAAAAAATACAAATTATAAGATAAAATAAATAAACTAACAAAATAAAGGATAAGCCCAACATATGACCCAATATACTAGGTCCATACTCTAACCGTGTTGAACTGGAGAATTTTGTATTGTTTTGTACTCTAACCGTATTGAATTGGGGAATTCTGTATTGTTTGAGTACACCAGCGTAGCCGTAATGGCCCCTTCCATGAGATTTGTGAACATAACATTTGATATCCCAATATGCGCCCCAAACTATTTTTACAAATCTAGAATCCACGACCTCATTTGGATTTTTCATATCCAACTATGCAAATACCGTGATCGTAATCTTTCTTATCGACAACTATGTTATTGGGCCGCCGGTATATTCGGTTATTAAAAATTAGTACGCATGTAATCAAATAATATAATATGTTAAAAATAAAAATATTACCCTTTTTAGTTTTCAAAATCTTTAGTGTAATAAATATTTGCATAGACAGAGTGAAGTTGAGCTAAATATAATCGTACGGAGTGGGCTCTGATACCATGAAGAGATTTGTAAATCAAAAACTTATTTATTTTATTGATCAAATATTGTTTATATATACACTTATAAAGGAAACAAAATATAAGATAAAATAAATAAACTAACAAATTAAAGGATAAGCTCATCAAATGTTCCAATATATAGGTCCATACTCTAATAGTGTTGAACTAGAGAATTTTACATTCTCTGAATACACCAGCGTAGCCGTAATGACTCTTGCATTAGATATGTGAAAATAACCTTTGATACCCCAATCTGCGCTCCAATTATTTTTGCAAATCCAGAATCCACGGCCTCCTTTGGTTTTTCCATATCCAATTATGTAAAAACCGTGATCGTAATCTTTCTTATCGACAGTTTTATCATAGGGCTGACGGTATATTCTCTGCAATATTTTATTAAAAATTAGTACACTTGTAATGAAATAATTAATATGTTAAAAAAATAAAAATATTACCCTTTGTAATTTTCGAAATCTTTAGTGCAATGAATAGTTGCATATACTGGTTGACCATCGTCAATTTTATTCTTGTAACCTTTTACCGTAGTATTGAAGGTAGCGAAATTAAGGATAGAGATGACGGAGGGCGATGAGATGGGTTTGAGATACTGTATAATAGTAACATATATAGATTTAGTATATAAAAATTATAAGAGTTGACATAAAAAAAAAGAAACGGTGAAATACCTTCGAACTATCGAAAACTTACTTCTTGAATTCTGGATGGACGGGGTAGTTTTTAATAGTGATGAAGAAGGAAAATACGCGAGCAATCGCTTTATGGAATACACAGATGATTTTTTTTTTGTCAATCTCCGTGAAGTCTTCCGATATATCGCCGTTAATTATTGTCTCGTATGACAACTTTAAGAGCTTTCCCGTTATCTTGGTATGAGCTCCTTCCACAATAGCAAGCAATTCATGAGTAGCACATATGGGATCTACAAAAAAAATATGTATAAAATGCCAGTAATCTAACATTTGAATAAAAATTTAAGTAAATTTAACCTACCATGACTTTGATTTTTAACAGGCGTAATCAATCCTTGTGCTCTGAGATTCATCAGCGTTCCAGGATCAACCTCGTCCTAATCTACGATGGGACTAACATTTACGAAATTCATGTTTGAGAGATTTGAGAGAATAGAGAGAGAGGAAGATGAAATGTTGAGAAAATAACGAAGAAGACTAAGAGAGTGAAGAAGATGAGAGGGCTGAGGATTGAGAGAATGCAGAAGATCAGATATAATAGTTTGTTGACCTTATTTTGTTAATGAATTTTAAAATAAAAAAATCAAATTAAATAAGATTGACATTTAGTATCACACGTAGGAAGTTGCGTGTAGGACTTAAACTAATAAAAATTCGTCAACAAACTTATTGGAACAAACAATTATCTTTTTAATGTGATGTATGCGGTAAGAATCGAGTACTCTACATTTCTTTATTATCAGCTAAGTACTGAAAATATTAAATGCTTCGTGGAGAGTAGTTGTAATTATTATAAATATATATTAACATTTATTTGAAAAAATAAGGGTAATATTGGTAACTAGGTATTTTTGAAAAACTATAGCAGTAAGTAGGCTTTTTAATATTTCAATTAAGTAAATATACCTCCAACATTTTGTATTTATTCTCAAATTCTACACACTATTCTCTCAAGGGGTACATTTACTAAACACAAAACTAAAAAAAGCCTAGTAAACCAAATTGTTTCAAAAAATAATGAGTAATCAACATTAACATTTATTTCAAAGAAACAACATGATATTGCTTGTTTCAAAACTTCCAATAATAAAAATTATAATTATTTCATATATTTACTCGGAAATTGATTACATTAATTATAAATTATATTTAAGCATTCATTTATATAGTTTTTCTCTTTATTTTGAATGCATAGAAATACATTCAAAGCAATTATATTCACATATATTATTAGAATATAAATCTACGCAATGTTTTGTTGCAATTGTAAGTAATTTCGCGAATTATGGAGCGGAATGACACATTGAAGTATCAAGCATTGATGCAGAACAAAAAGGAACATAAAAGGAAGCTAGGAACACGCTAGAGTGGATTCTGATACCGTTAGAGTGGATTCTGATACCGTCAGAGTGTATTCTCATATAATTGATGCGGGATTAAGCCGAAGTTTCCGATCTAGATAGAAAGTCCTTAATTGGGATAAAAATCGGGATGTTTTATATTGAAAATTGGTCGATTTTTCTTAAGAACGGTACTTACTTATCGACAGTTTTGCCATAGGGACGACGGTATATTCTCTGCAATAGTAACATATATAGATTTAGTATGTAAAAGGTAGCGAAATTAAGGACAGATTTAGTGTAATGAATAGTTGCATATACAGGTTGACCATCGTCAAATTTATTCCTGTAACCTTTTAGCGTAGTGTCCAAGGTAGCGAAATTAAGGATAGAGATGACAGAGGGCGATGAGATGGGTTTAAGATACTGTATAATAGTAACATATATATTTTTAGTATGTAAAAATTATAAGGGTTGAAATATAAAAAAAAGAGGAAACGGTGAAATATCTTCGACCTATCGAAAACTTCCTTCTTAAATTATGGTTGGACGGGGTGGTTTTCAATAGTGATCAAGAAGGAAAATACGCGAGAAATCGCTTTATGGATTACATGGATGATTTTTTTCCCGTCAATCTCCGTGAAGTCTTCCGACATATCGCCGTTAATTATTGTCTGGTACGACAACTC
The DNA here is from genome assembly GCA_033239045.1 of Fagopyrum esculentum. Taxonomy (NCBI): domain Eukaryota; kingdom Viridiplantae; phylum Streptophyta; class Magnoliopsida; order Caryophyllales; family Polygonaceae; genus Fagopyrum; species Fagopyrum esculentum. The sequence goes on along the minus strand of BSUD01000002.1, from coordinate 9,020,590 downwards.
TAAGAGCTTTCCCGTTATCTTGCCATAAGTTACTTCCATTATAGCAAGCAATTCAAGAGTAGCACATATGTGATATGCAAAAAAAATATGTATAAAATGTCAGTAATCTAACATTTGAATAAATAGTTAATGAAATTTAACCTAGCATGACTTTGATTTTTAACATGCGTAATCAATCCTTGTGTTGTGAGATCTATCAGCGTTCCAAGATCAACCTCATCGTCATCTACGATGTGACCAACATTCACGAAATTCATGTTTGAGAGATTTGAGAGAATAGAGAGAGGAAGATGAAAGGGTGAGAGAATAACGAAGAAGACTGAGAGAGTGAAGAAGATGAGAGGACTGAGGATTGAGAGAATCCAGAAGATGAGATATAATAGTTTGTTGACCTTATTTTGCTAATGAATTTTAAAATAAAAATCAAATTAAATAAGATTGACATTTAATATCACACATAAAAAGTTGTGTGTAGGACTTATATCAATAAAATTCGCCAACAACCTTATTGGAACAAACAATTATCTTTTTTATGTGATGTGACGTACGCGGTAAGAATTGAGTACTTTACATTTCTTTATTGTCACCTAAGTACTGAAAATATTAAATGCTTCCAATAGAGTACTTGTAATTATTATGAATATATATTAACATTTATTTGAAAAAATAATGAGTAATCAACATTAGCATTTATTTGAAAGAAACAAAATGATATTACTTGTTCTAAACTTATAATAATGAAAATTATAATTATTTCATATACCTACTCGAAAATTGATGGCATGAATTATGACTTATATTTAGGCATGCATTTATGTAGTTTTTCCCTTTATTTTGCATATGCATAGACACACATTCATAGCAATTATATTCACATATATTATTAGAATAGAGATCTACACAAAATTTTGTTACAATTGTAGGTAATTTGGCAAATTATGGAGCGGAATGACACATTTAAGGATTAAGCGTTGTTGCAAAACAAAAAGGAATATAAAAGGAAGCTAGAAACACGCTAGAGTGGATTCTGATACCGTCAGAGTGGATTCTGATACCGCTAGTGATAAAAAATCGGGGTGTTCTATATAGAAAAATTGGTCGATTTTTCTCAAGAACGGGTCGATTTTTCGGCAAACTCAAAACACAGATTAGTGAATGATATGGAAAGATAAGAAGATGGTTATGAAATGATTAATGAGAGAAATATAGGAATATATGAACTAAGATAGTTCCGCAAAAGAATCTTGACCAATGACATGTGAAAAACCCTTAAATGAGAAGATTACCTTAATCCGCACTTCTTTAACGTTACACAAGTCTTCTAATTAAAATAAGCACAAGGAGGGACTAGTATTGAGCAGGAGCATCATCCTTCAATAAGATTAACACACACAACTACAATCTAGTAAGGACTTCACAATAATTCAACCAAAGACTCTATTTTTGATTGAGTAATTAATTAATAAAATACAAACTTCGTAAATGAAGTTGCAAGTCTCACAAAGTTGTGAAAATATATCTAATATAATCAACTAAACAATCCACCCCTGCACAGAGGGGCAGGGGCGGCTCTATGAAAGTGCGGGGGTGGGTAACGGTGCAAAAGCACTGTCGGCTTTTCAACGACAGTAGAACCACGACAAAGCCAAAGCTTGCTCTTTCACTACTCTTCACCCTTCACAACTCAACCAAGGGATCCTGTGAACATCAAAGGATCATGAACGAAATGCTTCACAAGAATCAAGGATCAAACTTGATTCTTGGAGAAGAAGAAAAGAGGAAACGAAGAGAGAAACGAAACAAAAGCGAAGCAAGGTGCAGCAGCATGAAGAACAGAAGGGAAGAACTTACATGTTTAGCAAGAACACAGGGATCAAGGCTGCAACACTCTTGGGTTGAAGAAGACGTAAGCAAGAAATGGAAGAAAGAAGAAAAGACGGGAATATATAGAAGAGCCGGAAAAGATAATAGGAAAGCACGTCTAGGGTTAGGAGGAAGATAAAGAAGTCGGCTCATAGATAAAAGATGGATATTCTATCTATAGAAGAAAGATAAAACGAACGAAAATAGTTCGGGCGAGATCTGCAGCGAATCCGTAGGGGCGGATCGCCTCAGCCGCAGGGGCGACCTCCTTCACCGCGGGAGCGGTGAATGTGAAAACTAGGATCTTACAGATATCATTAGACTTTATTTATTTTTCGGTCCAAAAATTTTTGGTTTAAATTTAAGTAGTAGTTTATCTTTAAGCTAGGGTTTATTTTAAGTTGCAGTCTATCTTTAAGTCTCATGCTTGTAAAAACCTAGATTTATCTCTATATATTTCGCATCACCTACAATGTTGAAAGCACCCCAACGACGTGAAGATCTTTCAATCTCTAAGATAGTAGAAATCTTTGGTATAGCAGAAATCTTTGGTATCGTTGAAATCTTTGGATCACGGTTTTGAAGGAAGATTTACAAGAGGAAATCTAGGAAGGATTACTTGGAGATCAAGGAAGAAGAGAAGGCACGTTTGTAAGGTTTTTCTTGGAGGATTCCATTTAGTTATTATCTTCTTTTGGAACACGTTATTGACGCATTATTGATTGTTTTGCATTATTGATTATTGAGAACATTTGGTTAAGCGTTTTATTCCCTTTTCTTAATATCTTGATTATATATACTTTAATTGCATGAACATGATGATTGTTGGCTAAAACCGCTGCGATTTTAGGGTGATTAATTGAAGGTTGTGGTATAGACATTGAAAGAACAAACCTTTATCTTGAGTGGATCCTGAAAGCTCGAATTTACCCTAAACCGACCCCGTCTCGGGCTGTTCTTGGAGCATCTCGACCGAGATCAGGCAAGAACTGACCGAGATTGCCCAATACACGTTTGATCGTGAGTTTAGGTTATAGTTTGCCAAATCCTATCCTTGTTGCACCTTTCCCGGTTTATATCCAAGTCTAGGAAGAGACTTACCCGGTGAATCCTTTGCTTGTTTACCTATGATAATGAGTGTTAGGTAACAAAGATTTATCCTTTGTTAGGGTTTGAGTGTGCCTTCATCCTACCTTTGTGAGTTAACTTGGGACATACCCGGTAAATGTTAGTTCTATTTCCTTAGGTAGTGTGATGGTTTGTGAGTATAGTTCATTCCCTTAGTTCCTTAAGGCTTACCCGGTGATAGGATCTTTGGTTTGAGATAGTGGATGATGAGACTTACCCGGTGATCTATCCCATCTTAGACTCTCCTTCTCTTTGCAACATCGGCTTTGTCCGCTCTTATCTTTAGAAGTCTTAATTCGAAACCACAATCGGATGCTTTGATCTCTAGAATCTGCATTTCTTTATCTGATTTATATACATCATTGTTCTTTGTTGCTTGAGAATTGCATAACAATCTGAATATTATATACCGTTGCTTGATTTCACCATAGTCCTTGTGTTCGACCCTGAAATACTTGCTTGTATTGCGATTGGTCCGTACACTGCGGGTTCGCTTATATTGTATGATTCTTGGTTATATATTTAAGGCTTATTTGCACACATTTTGGAGCGAACAAAAATCATCTTAAGGATCCAAAACATTTAGGAATTGTATAAACTTTCTAATAGCTTGATAGTTTTCTTTTGAGATTTTTTACCATAATGACAAAAATAAGTAAATTTTTTTTATTAAAATGACAAATTATTGAAAGTATCTAAAAAAAAATAGCAAATTGGTGTCAAATGTTTCATATAAAAAGGCAGACTGCTGCAGCTTTTAGTATAATATATTATAACGTATGTTTAAATAAAACTTTTATCTGAAAAGCAAGAGTTAATGTGGGTAGTAGGGTTGCGGGTCTGATCCGCTGGATCGAGGGTCCGGGAAGGGTGATCCAGACCCGAATCCGTGTAAAAGGCAACCCGTCGGGTCACGGGTCATACCCGGCGGGTCGACCCGCCAACGGCTATTTTAGCCGTTAGATCCAAATTTTTTTTTCAAAATTTACCGTGTCGGGTCGACCCGCCGGGTCACGGGTAAGGATCACCTCGACCCTTACCCGTACCCGTGAACTACCGGGACACTGACCCGCCAGGTCACGGGTAACCCGTGACCCGTGGACATGCTTAGTAGGGTTCGAACTTGCACAAACAAACATTAAAGGAGAGTTCATCAAACCATTGCTCACATTAAATTTATGTTCAATTATGTTTCATATTAGTGTCCGCCTTTAAAAAAGTTGAAAACAAAACGTATTTATATATGTAAAACGGATTTTTGAAAATCAAATTACTTCTTAATTATATGTTTTTACTCAATTTATTTATAATGATAATATGATATTTATAAATAAATGTGCTTTAATAGTCATATCTAAATTTTCTTATACATTAATATATTTTTTTAATAAAATATATTTAAAATAATAATTGTATTCTGGAATCATACAAAAATATATTTTTAAGGGTCTCAAATAAATATAAAAATAAAAAACAATAAATATATTATATGAAAACATAAATATTAGGAACTTATATCTTATGTAAAAAAAATACAGTTTGTGTTTATTTCAAATAAGTAGATTTTTAATTTTTAAGATTTTAAAAAAACAAATATAGTATATTTAAACTTAATATATTATAATGGTATACTTTAACTGAGTAAATATATATACATATTCTGGTGTTTAGTTGTGTGAGTTCGAATCTACTGTTCTCATTCTCCATTTTATTTTTTAATAGAATATGTATTTTATAATATATTACAATAAAAAGCTGTTGTAGACCACCATCTTCTCATAAGCTATTATGTTCAATTATGTTTCAAATTAGTGTATGTCTTTACAAAAGCTGAAAACAAAACGTATTTATATATGTAAAACGGATTTACGAAAATCGAATTAATTTTTTATTATATGTTTTTACTCAATTTATTCTTATTGGTAATATGATATGTATAAATAAAATGTGCTTTAATAGTTGTATCTAAATTTTCTTATACATTAATAAACTTTTTAAATAAAATATATTTAAAATAATAATTGTATTCTAAAATCATACAAAAATTTATTTTTAAGGGTCTTAAATAAAAAAAACACTAAATATATTATATGAAAACATAAATATTAGGAACTTAGATCTTATGTAAAAAATATTGTTTGTGTTTGTTTCAAATAAGTAGATTGTTAATTTTTAAGATTTAAAAAAACAAACATAGTATAGTTAAACTTAATATATTATAATTGTACACCTTAAATGGGTAAATATATGTTTACTTCTTTTGGGTATAAAATATTGAAAGAATTTGACCTACTAGGCCTTTTTAAGATTTGTGTTTAGTAAATGTATCCCATAATTTTTTACCAATTTCATTTAATGGTAAGTAAAAGTAATTAACCCTTCATTAAAAAGAAAGAATAGTTGATGTTTTAATGTAAGTTTTAATTACTGAATTTGTTTTTTATTTATTTTTTTTTGCCTTTTTTTTTTATGGGATAAATTTATCATATCAGAAATTTTAATATACCAGAATTTTTATTATAGTTGAAATTTTAACATACCAGAAATTTTTTCATACAAAGTTTTTTTTGTCTTTTTTTATTTTTTATAATTTTTTGGTATAAAATTGATTACAGAAACTCATACCAGATTTTTTTTTGCTTTCTTTTTGCCTTTTTTTATTTTTTATAATTTAGATACGGGTTTCACGTACGGATTCACGTACCGGAATTCAAAGTGAAATATAAGAGTAATACATTTGACATTGTCCACTGAACAGCAAAGCATCACAGTGATGCACAAATAATTAAGTACAGACAACCGATCTATTCGTTCCCGCTTGCTGGTGAGTCGTCGACGGTGAGAGGCGATGCAGACTCGTGTACAATGATGCCACTACTCTCGACTACTCCACCTGCCCCAACAAAATCATGCCAACCTCTGTTACTTTTTCCTATAACCGTCCCGGGACCAAATGACGCGGAGGGTGCACATCTAGCGAAACACATATAGAAGTACACGATGGTCCATCCTAAAACCAATTGACAATAGGAGGAATAACCCAAATGCTCATATGGTAGGTTCACTTGATTACGTGTTATCGATGTGGGATTCTTTCCTACGTCTCAGCAACCTCATCCAGGGAATACGCCACTACAGAATCTATTACTAGTTTCACAAGAACATCAAGCTTTGCCATCTCATTTGCAAATCGTAACCCACTCCTGTCAGGTCTTCCCTCTATTGCATTACAGAGATTGCGTTAGCAAGGCAGTAAGCACAACAAGCAACCAGAAAGAATAAGAGAAATAAGTCTCGATTTAGAATCAAGGAAATCATACAGGAAACCCGTCCTAAAAATTACAATTGTACGTATACCTGAAAAACCCATCAATAGAAAAGTTACTGGAATCTGCTATACCCTTCCCTTCAAGCCCACCCCTAGGAAATAAAAAATGGCTCAACGGAGGATGTAGCAAAGATAGTTTGACAACTATAGAATATGACTAATCTTTTCTGCACAATTTTTCATGCAATTAAGAGTTTTACTCCAATGAGTTACAATTTTTCATGCAATTAAGATATACGTTGACGTTCATTTAGGAAGAAGTTAGATTTGGGGTGAACTAGATGTGCCGGAGACACTGACTCTCCTTCCGATCAAAAAAAGAAAGAAGTTAGATTTGGGGTAAACCGGCCCGGTTTGGTCTTTATTTTTCTTTTAAATTTAATCAACCCCTGAGGGTTCTTCTTAAATTAGATTGAGAAAGAAAAATATTCTTATTTAGTTAATTTGAATGTCGAATCAAAATAAATCACAAGGTTATAGAAATTCAATAACAAAATATTATAACATGGATGATTATTTTCAAGCCACTTTGGAAACTAATAACGAAAATTTACGGATATTATATTGTTGAGCATGGATCAGTGATGGTTAATAGTAGTCGGATTATCTACTTTTAAGGATTAATGTAATAAAAGTATGATTGATCTCTAAAAAAAGGTTATAACAACTCTAACAACCGATGGGTCAATAATGTGCCAACATTTTGGTAGAAACCAACATCTATTCCATCAGGACATGGGGATTTATCACGACCAATATCAAAATTTTCCACTTGTATTTTTTTAGTAGGAAAAAGCTTTATATGTTTCATATTATCAACATAAGAGATTTCATTAGAAATAATCTCGAGTTGTTTATCAAGAATTGATTGGTTAATAGAGGATGCTTTAAATCTATTTTCATAATCCGATATAAATTACTGACGAATCTCCTCTTTAACGGCCAGGATAGTTCAAACTTAAATGGTTTATTTTTACAGGAGTTTTTGTTATTATTGAGGTCAACTGAAACCATACAATGATTAGAAGAGGCGAAAACATGACTTCGGGTATGAATTTTGTTGTACGATTGAATCACTTTCAAATGAGTCGTGACTCGGTCACATTATTGAAAGTCTTATTAATCACCCTCCTTTTGCTTTCTCCAAGTGAAATCATCTCTAGTTATTAGGTCATTCAAGTCATGTTTTCGAGAAAATTGTGTAGCCTACTAAGTTTTTAAAGTGTAACCGGAGCTCCGTCAAATTTATCATTATGTACAAGAATGTCACTGAAGTCACCAATGATGATTTTGGGAAAAGTTCTCTATAAAACATTTTCAACCAAAGTTCATCTTTATTTAGTTCATTTGGAGGCATAAATGAAGAATTCTTCCCCTCCCCCACCTCCCCAAAAAAAAAGTTAGTATGTTGAATAATAGCTCATCATTTTTCTCTTTCAAGTTATTTGATTTTTTCATCGATTAATTGATAATTCTTCCTAATAAACAACAACCCCTTAGAACTGTACATGAACCCAAAAGGGTTTTTCAATCATTTGAGTTGGGTTCCTAACTCTAACCACCACAAGCGGAAACAAAACCTTACGGGCTTGACCCATCCCTCACCAACAAGGTCCTCTGGCTCATCAAGCACCACCAACGATCTCGCTCCGGCTGGATTATGGCCAGCCTCTGGCCCGGAGTCTCTTCCGATCATCCTTTTGGGCGAGCTTGGTACCCGGTTCGACCGTTACCGGAAAGTTATTTCGCATCTCCACCTTCTTCTTTCGGTGCCGACGCGCCGCCAACCCCCAAAGTACCCAAGAGAGGTTATCCCTAACTTGTCGTCTTCCAACTCGAAGGCAATCAAAATTCAATTCCGACATTTGGATTGTGAGACCCTTCCTCACCTTTCGTTTGCATCAATGCTGTGTTGCAAGATGCTTCCACTTCTAGGGGAGGCTACGACAAAAATCGATTCGAGAAAATAAACCCTAGATCTAAGGCAATCGAAGATTTGTTGCTTTGAAAGTCACCATGAAATTTCTCTTAGTGATCCAAACATTTCATATCTTCAAAACCACAAAGGGCCCGTTTGGTTTGAATTCCAGAATCGAAAACGAAATGGAAACGAATCTATTCCATATGTATACTCTTATTCATGAAAGTTTTTGGAATAATTCCTTATGGTTTGAAGTAATTGGAGTTGAATTTGATTACTTTTGATACCCTATAGGGAAACAAAATGTGGGGAGACAAGTGCATTTTGCATGAAACCAAAAGGAATGATTTCATAAAATTTCATGAATAAGGATATACATATGGACTAAATTCTTTTCCATTCCGTTTCCGGAATTTGAATCAAACATGCCCTAAATCTTCTTTGTCCTTAGCCGGCCTCACCACTCATTCCCACTGTCCAGTTTCATACATTATTGGTGATGATTCTTATGAGGTCATGCCTCAGATGTTTGGAACCAGCGGGTCCTCCCATCCTAGAAATGAGAGAATCGAGCTTTGAGGCCGGCTGTAATTTAAGGCGGATGTGCTATAACTAACATTGTCTCCTGGTTTCATTTGACATGACATCATTTGCCTTTGCTTGTGTATGACATGGTCGTTTCTTGTTGATCATGAGCGGAATAGTTGTATTTTCTACAAATTTCACAAAGACGAGGTTACCAAATGTATTCATGAATTTCACAATCTTGTATTCAAACCCACTTACAAAATAGTTGGATTATCTAATGAACTTGTTGAAAAGCTTAAATTACAGGCCTCAAAGCCTAGTCAAATAAAACATACTCCCTCTACAAAAAAAACAAACAAGCCAAACTCCCTTGAGAAGGGCATGCACTCTTTGAATGTTCTTTTAATTTTCATTTGGAGGAGATTTGCTTAACAATTGCTCTTAATCTTCTATTTATGCTTACTAGAATAACAAACAACCAATCTATCCTTTTTATTTACCACCGGTTCTCGTGTTCTTAAAAATAAATTAAAACGTTAAAATGACCAATTCTTCTACTTTAATAGGAAGGTTTGAAATATAAAAAATGGATACAAAATATTCATTCTAATTTTTGAAACAAAGTTTCAGTATTGTTAACCAACTATTTTCGAACAATTTTCCCCTTTTAAATCGCTACTCTTTAAACTATCAAGTTGTACACATTCTTATATCACGATACCCGTGTGTTGTAGCTTCGTCTTCTTTGTCCACAACTGTTCCCCAGACTTCTTACATGTGTGCTCCATTCGAAGATGAACGTTCATGCTCGTCGTTTTCGGCTGGCTAGATCATTCTGCTTTCCCCTGAAGACGTCCCTGCTTTGGGATTTTTATGATATATTTTTGTGTTTTCTTTTTCTCCTTTGTTGTGGTCCCTCGTGACGGTTAGTCCGTCGACCGATCATTTTCGGCCTTTCGATCCAATAGTCGACGCGCCGTCTAAGGAATCAAACCGCTTTCCATTTTCAAAAAAAAACAACCCCTAGATATACCATTTATGGGAATAAGACAAATATTATAAAAACCGGCACTTTTCCAACAAGTTTCAGATGGTTCTACACTAATCTTTAATTCAACCAAGATAATCGTATGGATACATTCGTTTATACAAGTTAAGTTCAAATCCGTCCCAAAATATTTCTTTCTAAATCTTCAACAGTTTCAGAGAGCAACTCTTATTTTAAACCGAAATTAAATGTAGGAAAGTTAAATCCCAAATTGTCACCTAAAACTATCACCACCAAGCAAAAGGACAACATAAATTGGAACAAAGAGCATCAAATAAAACCAAAAAATGCCAAGCCATTAAGAGGGGGTATACAAAAAGTAATAGGTAACTGGGGTTGGAAGATTTTTAAAAGACCTATTAACTGATTTTCTAAAGAAAGATTGGACATAGTAAGATTCACACTCAAAACCTCATCCAAAACAAATTCAACATGAAAGAGAGGAAGGGAGACGAATAGCTTAGTTTGACTTTTACCATATTTTAGTTGAGTAAGATTGAACATTATCCATCGAATGGTGAAAATTAGAATCAAGCATATTAACATATATATTCATAAGCAAAATCCCGAATATGATCTCTGAAAGAAGAGGGATCGGTTTGTTTTGCTTTGGGTCAAATCGACCTTATCTAAACGTGTTTACACCCTAGTCGCTCGTGCTACTTCCTCCCATTGATCGCACTTACCAGGGTCAGACCTGTGCTCGTTGTATGTCGATGAAACTCCAACTTCAGACGACTTCCAAATGCGCTTCTACTATGTTAGAATACATTGAGTGTCTGTTTGGTTGGAGCGGTAGAATGAAAACGGAATGAAATCGGATAAGGGTAAGAAAAAAAATAAAAATGATGAGATTACTTTCATGTGTTAAAAGATCTCTAAACAAACGTAGTATGTTATATCTAAATAGTGTAAGTCAATCACACTAGTACAAGCGGAGAAGCATAGTTTGCTTTTGCTAATAAACTTTTCAAAGATTTTAAAGCATAGAAAACAAAGCAAACAAACATTCAGAACATTGGTTAGGAAATTAAACAAAATCCCAAGAGATTCATATGAAATGTATTGAACACACAAACAAATGAATTATTTATTCTTTAAATATCAAGTCTTATAGAACAACAACGTCTTATTAATTTAGTCTTGCCTCAGAGAATCAAAACCTCTCGGCTTTAAGGCGATGGCGACATAGGCCTCCCGCCTCACCCTCCCAACCGCCCCAGCACCACCCGGCCACCATCCCTAAACCTTCCTTCACCTCCCCTGTTTCCATGGGGGGAACTAAACGTTCAAAAAAAGGTTCCATGAAGATCTCTGATCTCACCCGTAGCCCTAACCGCCCATCATCCTCCAACGCATCCCCCAAGCAAAACAACCCATTCGAACCCATCCCGGAGGAACTAATCCGCTCCAACAACCACCGGCTTGTCGCATCCACCAAAGGTTACATGCCTTCCCCTCCACCTCCCATCTCTTCGGAGATTGCTTTTCCTCCGCTCTCCCAATCACCCACAAAAGAACCCACTGCTTCAACCCCTTCATTAACTGCACCTTGTTCAAACCCACCTGTTCCACTTCCCCCTATCCTTACCGCCCTGGAGGAAGCTGACCCGACTCATTCCTTGGATCCCAACTCTGACCCACAAACGGCTGACTCTTCGGATACCCTTCCCACCCAAAGACCCAATCAATGCCTCGAGGCGGTTGACCTCCCTAAAGGAACCTATAAAGATATTCTCTCCGAAACATCCTCATGGGACCATGTGCCTTTAACATTTTCCCCAGGCCTTGAAAATGGTGTCATTCATTTCTCTAGTGAAGATGTATCAGGAAATATATCCAAATGGTCGAAGACTCTCATTGGTTTTCCGATGGGAGGTCCCCTAGGCTTCCACCGCATGGCTAACTTCGCCTCTACCCATTGGAACCATGTTAGCAAGCCAAAGATTTTACGTAATGAGCACGGTGTCAACGTTTTTCATTTTGCCTCCGATGATGATGTAAACTCCATTCTGCTTGGAAGTCCTTGGATCATAAATGGTGCTTCATCGCTCCTTCTCAAACGTTGGAGCCATGGCATGAAGATGGATTACTCTAGCTTGTCCTCGATTCCAATATGGGCCTCACTCCACGACCTTGACTACCGATTCTGGTCCGCTCACATGCTTGCAAAAATGGGTTCGGCCATCGGGTTTCCCTTGCTAACGGATAACTGCTCAACAAACCATGGACGGCTCGGGTTCGCTAGGATCCTTGTGGAGGTCCAAGCATCAAAGCCCCTTCTTCGTGAACTCACTTTCAAAGGTCCAAATGATGAGGTTATTATCTAGAAGATTTCCTACGATTGGTTGCCGGAGCACTGCCCTTATTGCCTTGTTTTTGGACACAGATGCAATAAGCCAAAGGGTTTGGATGGTACCACCAAGCCACGCCGAAATCACCCTATCCCTTCCAAAAACCAAGAGCCTCTTCTCCCCACCCCTGATGACTCTCAACGCATCAATAGTACCCTACCCCCTCGCCATCCCACACAAGAACCTACAATCACTCTCAACCCTTCTACCGGAATTCACATTATTTCTCCAGGCTACTCTACAGCTACAAATCCCAAACCCTCTCCCAGTCTACCACCTCCACCCCCACATCTCCAAACCCCTACTGATACATCCCAAGCTGCTCAAATTATCTCTTCTTCATCCCCTCCTTCTATCCAAGCAGTCGCAACAAACATTATGCCTCTCCAACCCCCCTCCCCACCCCCACTGATCTATCCCTGGAATGCATCAAGGATGCTAACTCCTATCTAAAAGTGCCCCATGTCGATTAAGATTGACGCTTGGAATGTTCGTGGCCTAAACAATCCCAACAAACAAAAGGCCATTCGTGACTTGATAAAACGCCACAACCTTGACCTCATTGCTATCTTAGAGACTAAGATAGCTGAAGATAACATGCCTAAACTATCCTCTCTCATTCCAAGTTGGAACCAAACCTCAAACAGTACTCCTGGGAACAAATTCCATTTATGGATCTGGTGGGATCCGACTTCCATCCACCTATCCCCAATGTTCTTCAATGACCAAATCATACATTGTAACATTACCCTTCCCCCTCCGCATACCCTTCCTGTCTTCGAGTGCTCCTTCATTTACGTGCACAACAGCCCCGAGGAACGCACCACTCTCTGGGATAGTATTGCCACCATTTCCCTCCTCAACCAACAGTCTCCCTAGGCACTCCTCGGAGACTTCAACACTACACTTTGCCATGATGAGAAACTTTCCTATGGGCAAGTTACCTTAACAGCGCCTTCACCTGAGCTCTCAAACTGTTTCTCAAGCAATCACCTCTCTGATCATGTGTATTCTGGGCACAAAGTGACATGGAATAAGAAGCAGAAGGCTGCCAAGATATGGTACAAACTGGACAGAATTGTGGTTAATGATCACTGGGGCTCTCACTTTCCGATCTCTACGGCCTTCTTCGATAATCCATTCATCTCGGACCACTCCCCAGCTATCCTTGCCCTGAACCCTAAAGACCCTATTCCCAATAAGCATTTTCGTTTCAACAATAACTGGGTCTCCCACGATGACTTTCATAGCACGGTTGCTTTTGTTTGGTCTAGTATTGATACTAGGGTTGGAAGATCGGTGAACATCTTTGGAAAGCTCAAACTTCTCAAACGATCGCTCAAGAAATTCCCGAGTATGTCTCTGGAGAACATTCACACCACCATTGAGGGCCTCAAAGCAAAACTGAATGACACACAGACTTGCCTCCAAACGAACCCAAGTGATGCGAACCTTTTGGAGACGGAGTTTGAGACCTTAAAACTTCTCAACTCTTCGCTTGGAAGCCTCCATACTACCCTTACTCAACTCTCTAAGGCTTTCTGGATCAAATATGGTGATCAATGCAATGGGTTTTTCTTCAAAAGTATCACTTCGCGTAGGGCAACTAACGCTATCAAGAGCATGCTCAATCCCGATATTCCCGGAAATGGCCCCACGCTTTATATGGAAGAGATCTCAACCATCCTTATTAATCATTTTTCAAGGATCCTAAATCCAATCAGCCCTAACAACCCTCAGAATCTTTTCCCTGATTGCCCTCTCCCTTCCATATCTTCGGATGATGCTAATCGGCTCTGCGGTAGCGTATCCTTCGAAGATATTAAGCTTGTCTTATTCAATATCGGAGACTTCAAAGCTCCTGGTCCGGATGGGTTCAATTCACTCTTCTTCAAATCAACTTGGGCTACCACTGGTATGGACTTCTCCAATGCTATCCTAGATTTTTTTAGCTCGGGCAGGCTCCCTAGCAGTGTTAACCACACGACTATCTCTCTGGTTGCAAAAAAATATAACCCGACCCTTCCCTCAGACTATAGACCAATCTCCTGTTGCAACACCATGTATAAATTAATTGCCAAAATCCTTGCTGCAAGGCTCAACTCAACCCTTCCGTCACTGATTGGGAACTACCAGGGAGTCTTTGTTAAGGGTAGAACCATAAAACATAACATCCTTCTATGCCAGAAGATCTTCAAAAGATATAACCAGCGCCACATTTTTTCATGGTGTGCCATGAAGATTGATATCTCCAAGGCATTTGACATGATTGATCACCAATTTGTTCTAAATTACCTTGCCAGGATGGGTTTCCCTCACAAATTCATCCGCCTCATTGAAGCTTGCATCACTTCAGCCTCCTTCTCCATCAACATAAATGGCTCATTAAAAGGGTTCTTCAAAGGTTCTAGGGGTCTGAGACAAGGATGCCCCCTCTCCCCCCCCCCCTCTCTTTGTCATTGCAATGGAGGTTCTATCCTCTATGATCAAGACCAACACCACAATCCCTGATTTTAACATTCACCCCAAATGCGCCTCTCCTAGAATCACGCATCTGTGTTTTGCTGATGATTTATTGCTCTTCTGTAGGGGAGATACAACTTCCATCTCCATATTGAGAAGGACCCTTGAGTACTTTGGACAATACTCTGGGCTTCTTATAAACCCTGCAAAATCGTCTATCTACTTCGGTGGTATCACTGCCCAGGTTCAAGAATCACTTGCTGCTGCTGCAAATCTTCCCTTGGGCACCTTACCATTCATCTACCTTGGCATTCCTGTGGGCAGTAAAAGACTACGCCCCTCCGAATACAAACCTCTTATTGCCAAGATCACCGAAAAAATTAACTCTTGGAGCATGAGAAATATCTCCTACGCAGGTAGGAAGCAAATCATCTCATCGATTCTTATGTCCCTATACTACTACTGGTGCTCGACCCTACTCATCCCTACTTCGATCCTTCACAAGATGAGGAGTCTGCTCCGGGCCTTTCTATGGACTGGTACTGATTCAAGTTCTCGCTCCCTAGTTTCCTGGAAGACGGTGTGCCTCTCCAAAGAGGATGGTGGTCTCGGTTTTAAGGAAATTCTTTCCTGGAATAAAGCCTGACTTGCAAAGCTTCTTATCGAGCTGGATTCCCCCAACCACCAGAGTCTATGGGCTGATTGGGTTAAGGCTCACATCCTAAAGGGGCAGTCCATCTGGTCTATCACCGCTAGCTTCAATCATAGCTTTGTCTGGAACCAACTCCTTAAGGTCAGGGACGATGTTACTACTACAATGAGTGGCTCCTCCTTCAGCACTTATACCATTAACACTCTTGGTAAATACTCAACATCTGCTGCTTATGAGATCTGTTGGAAGCCCCACCCCCTAGCACTCCCTACCGATTTGGTTCGATTTGGAACCGTCATTGTATTCCAAAATGCAGCTTTATCGCTTGGATATCTAGCCATAATCAGTTGCCTATGCTTTCAAAGCTCTCCGAGTGGAATATCATTCAAGCCGGTACCTGTCTTCTCTGCATGAGGAGTGTTGAAGATGAAGACCATTTGCTCCACCATTGCAGCTATTCATTACTTGTGATGGACCTTGTTTCGAGCTAGCTTCGACTTGCCCGCCCCTACCCATATAGTAATGATCTTTGGAACTGGATTGCTAACTTCTTCTCCAGGAAAGCCGATCTAATTTCTCTGGTTCATCTTTCCACCATCACGAGCTACATTTATTTCATATGGAAGGCTAGGAATGAACTCATCTATGGCCACAAGACCACTCATGCTACTACGTGCGCCCACAACATCATCAATGCCACTAAACATCACTTCACTTACCACTGGAAGGAAAGATCACGAGAGTCCAAAGCTTGGGCCAAGATTCTTGGCCTCCATTTCTCTTAATGCCTATTCTATTGTTGCTTCAGTTCTCTGTTCTTTGCTCTTCTGATCTGTATATGATTTCATGTTACTAATACAATATTTAAAAAAAAAAAAGTCTTATAGAACAACAACGTCTTATTAATATTTACGAGAGATACATGTGCATTCTTAACCATCAATTCTTACAAGGTTTTCCGATGTCCATCAAAAACATGCTTTCCTCAAAAATATGATTGGAAAATTCATGTGATTTTAAAAATCTACGCTCGACGATACAATCTCTACTCCATGTACTCACCGCGCCATATTCCTTCATCTTCCACAACTCATACTCTTTATCGGAGTTTGCATGATAAGTTAAAGTCGCAATTAAACCACCATGTACAAACACACTCGGGACATTCTTTACTAAATTTGGGGGAAGGCCCACGAGCCCATATTCCTCGTTCTCACAATTGAATGTCAACAACTTGTATCCTTCTTTTAAATCTTTTACGCTACGGTGAATCACTCCCTTAAAGAAAAAATAAGAATGCTTAGATGAGTAGGTTTGAATAGATTCAAGTGAATTATAGTATTGGACATATTCAAGTGGAATCAAAATCCTCCTGCACGCAAGTTGTCGGGTTGAAAACATCAGGTGATATTTGGTTTCCTTGTATGAGCCGACCACCACCTTGAAATCATTTTTGGAAGCATCGAAACCAAATCCCATAAAATAGCCATGTTTGGACTCGAAAGGCGAAGTGACTTCAAAAAATCTACGTATGATGGGGTTCCAAAGAGTGACAATATTGTAGGACAATGAGCCGGTGTATGAATAAAAGAAGCACACTACGCCATGAATTATGCCGCAGTATGTTTGGTGACTGCATGCATAGTCACAAGGACAAAGCCGGGAACGAGGAACCCGTGGTAAGACTTGACATGTGATTTTAGGTTCTTTCATAAATTCCATGTAATCGAGAGCAAGCCGACTGTAACCCACAATAAAAACCTTGCATAATCTGTGGTGGGTAGTATTAGATGTGAATTGGAGACGAAGTGAGGCAAAGAGAAAAGACGAGAGGAAGGAGTTCCATGATTTGCAAATACATAGGAGTCGACATATAGTATTGATGTCTCGTAATCGCTTCAGAATTTCACCCCACAAATCTTCAGTTATATGCGATGGGGGTGACATTTAACTCATCTCAACCTTCATTGCAAGGTTTTGTTTTTGAAATGTTATATAAGCTTCATATATTGCAACTCTAGAGTTCCATTTGCTAGATTTCTTGCACCTTTATAGGAAAGGATGGATTCAAAATACTAATTTTGACTTGAAAATATGTTCAAATTAATATTCTCTCACGTCGGGAACTCAAATTCACATACAACTTCTAATTTATGGAAATTGTCAAATATTCTAAATAACTTTCAAAGTATAACTAACTAGTATTCCGATGAAGTTTCTTAACCATATAAATGCACACAATTAGGAGTATTTTCATGACTTTTATTTATAAAAATAAAAAAAAATTGTTTAAGAAGATTTGCATATAAAAATTGGTGAGATAAGATCGGAATTGCAATTTTTAAAAAATTTCAGAATTAAAATTTCAGTTTCAACAATAATTATTATAAGCTCTTATTTTTTTTAAGAAAACGGTGTGTTGTGTCTATTTAGGAGAATACATGCGACAATAAACGTCTTTATATATAATTGTGCACTGCACGAAGATTTTGATTCCACTTAAATATGTCCAATACTATAATTCACGTGAATCTATTCAAACCTACGGATTTAAACATTCTTAATTTTTCTTTAAGGGAGTGATTCACCATAGCGTAAAAGTGATTCACCATAGCGTAAAAAATTTTAAAGAAGGAAACAAGTTGTTGACATTCAATTGTGAGAACGAAGAATATGGGCTCGTGGACCTTCCCCCGCGTTTAGTAAAGAATGCCTTGAGTATGTACAATGTCTTCAGTATGTTTGTACATAGTGGTTTAATTGCGACTTTAACTTATCATACAGGCTCTGAGGAAAAGTATGAGTTGTGGATGAAAAAATATGACGTGGTAAGTACATGGAGTAGAGATTGTATCGTCGAACATAGATTCCTAAAATAACATGAATTTTCCCATCATATTTATTAAAAA
>BSUD01000002.1:8966868-9002299 GCA_033239045.1 Fagopyrum esculentum | reverse complement strand
TTAATAAAAAAAAAAAAAAAAAAAACTGCAAATGCATCTCACATAAATATTATGTACGATAATACGACTTTTTTCTATAATACTTGATATTTAAATAATTCATTTATTTGTGTTTCAATACATTGAGAAAATTGGTGTAAAGGAGCCCTTTTTGTATCCATGATATAATCTAGGCCCCTCTAATTTTCTCTCAAAAAATAAAACTAAATTAAATTATAAAGAGGTTATTAATTGTGGGGACCACTCTAATTATAAAGATTCTCCCTTAATTAAGGAGGATAAATAACTATTAAAAATTAAAAAGATAAACTAAATTAAAAAGATAATTGAATATTAATTGTGGGGACCACTCTCATTAAAAAAAATTCTCCCTTAATTAATATGGGTGTTTTTTAATTAAATAAGGAAAATGAGAGTGATTCCCACAAATTCTGTACATAATTTTATGTACATAATTTCACACGCAGATTATGTACATAAATTCGCACGCAGATTATGTACATAAATTCGCACGCAGATTATGTACATAAATTCGCACGCAGATTATGTACATAACTTCGCACGCATATTATGTACATAACTTCGCACGCAGATTATGTACATAAAATTATGTAATTAATTTTAATGCCAGCAAATAATCGATTATTTAAAAAAAAAAAGCAATGTTAATTAAGGGAGAGAATCTTTTTATTTTTTAAAACTAATTCCTTAATTGTAGGGGATCACTCTTATTTTCCTTTTTTATTTAAAAAAATTAAGAGAGAATTTTTTAATTTTGAATAATTATAGGGACCACTCTCATTTTCCTTTTTAAGTTTGAAAGTATCTTAAATTATTTTTGATTTTATCTTTTTCTCAAAATTATAAGGGCTACTTTATCTACAATTTTTTACAAAAGAGACTAGTTAATCTACATTAATGCATAATTAGCCTACTTTCCCTTTTATCTCCCATACATTTCATATGAATCTTTTATGCGTTTATCTTTTGAAGATCAAATGACATTACAATTGTAACTGGGGATTATGTGGTACAGACTCACTACCGTACATGTTATAATTTCAATTTAGGAGTATTTCCATGATTTTTATGATTTCATTCTTCTTTATAGTTACAGGCAGGCTCAAAAGACAACATTTTATGTACAAAGAGAGGAGAAGGAAATCAAAAGATTCAAAACTTAGGCAAGTGATTTCCTGACAACGAGAACAGGGCACTTAGCATTATTAACACAGTAGTTGCTAACACTTCCAGCAAAAGCCCTGCAAACAGATCAAAAATGGAATGGTGAATTCGATTTCAGTTGAACTTTGATGGATGTAGAATCAATAGGAGTTTGCATAACCTCGAGATAGCTCCCTTTCCATGGCTTCCTACCACGAGCAACCGAACATTATACTTGTCAACAGCATCGCATATCGCTTCTTTAGGGTTTCCAAACTTGTAAAGAGCCTCTGCCTCTACCTGTGAAGAGGACGATGAATCTTCAACTCTCGATTTCAACTTGCAAGGTTTAATATATAAATTGAATTGAATACCCCGTGCTCGGTACAAAGATTCTTCGCCTTGTTAAGGATTTCGATTGCACTTCTCTTCTGTTTCTCTTGGATTGATGGCATCAGCTCCGGAATTATATCCACTGGAGCTGCGTTAAATCACAACCTTCAAAATTTAAAATCCTCTGTTTGTTCGTCGATCAACCTTTATGGAGCTCCGATCTAGGCTATGCAACTGAATCGATTCAATCCGATCAAAATATCCGAATATTTATCCTTCAGATACGATACAAAGTATCTGAATCATTGATATCCGGCTATTCGGATATCCAAAAAGTATGAGTAGTTGGTCGGATATATCTGATCGGCTCAAACCGAATCCTTGAGATGAGATGTAGGGGCAAAATTGATAATAGAGACTATGAAATTAAGATGATAGAGATGAGAAATTACGAGCAAATCCGTAGGCGCCGGCGACGACGGCGCTGTAATCGAGGGGGATAACGGAGAAGAGGATGACTCCGGAGATAATAGGTTTGAGATTGGAAAGGGCCCACTCTAAGGCTGAATAGCTGCAATCGCTGTGGTTGATTGCGATCATCACCTTCTTCTCTCCTTCTCTGCTTGTTTCTTCCATTTTTTGATTTTCTTCTTCTTCTTCAATCTTTGCTTTGTAACAGAGTTGATAGAGAATGAAGACGCTGATTGTTGAAGATGAATAAAACCTCACTTTCAACTTTCAACCACTTTTCATAAATATCCAAAATAGTGTCAAAGTGTCGACTTTCACGTTATAAAATCTTGCCACGTGGCATATTAGGTCGACAGCGATTTTAAAAATATTTGTTTTTCTGGATAAGATCACATTTGTCGTTCAGATTTCTTAGTTAAATGACTTATATCTTGTACAAAACGATTTATGATGTAATTTATATACGAAAAAGCTAAATGCACGATGTTTGTTTTATTAGCGTAAAAAACAAACGCATTTCGATGACGCTCAACAAGTAAAAAGAACAAAGAATTTGAGCGTCAGCGCCTTCCGAAGGCGCTCAAATCTTTAATAAAAAAATGGCAAAAAGAAGAAAAAACATGGTTTTGGGTGTTAGCGCCATGCGCCGGCGCTCAAAACCCTGTTTTTTCTTATTTTTGCCCCTTTTTATTTATTTTAAGATTTGAGCGCCGTCGCAAAGCGCTCAGTTCTATTGATCGTCACCGCAAAACGTTCATATTCGATATCAAGTAAATTTAAAATTGTGTATATAACACGCACTTTATATAAAATAACCCCGACAAAACTTATCCAGAATTTGTTCTCCCACTCTCTCTGTTAGCAGAGAGATTCATGTTGGGTTTGGTTAAACTTTGAGTTATTCGAAGATGGGCCTCCAAGTAAACCCAGATAATAAATGTGGGCCTCCAACTAAACAAAGATCATTGGGGCTATGGAGATCGATATCTCATATTCAAATACTTATAAACAAATCATTTACATATTTCAAAAAAAAAAATGTATATCACCTACCTAAAATATTGGTTTCCAGAGGTTAATTGTCAATTCTAAACAAGCGTAGGCCAAAACTCGAGTGCACCCCGACAAGTAATGTATGAGCAGCAGCTTAAAAGTCGACTTCACTAACAACGTAGTATCAATGGTACATACCCTTTTCTTCACCTTACAAACACAATTTACACCACAAGTAATGTGTATGACCACATGATACTATGATGTACGAATGTACAACCTTAAAACATTTATCATATCTCATATTAATAATATATGTTTTCAAGATTCATAAGTTTTATACTGTACATAATAGTGTCACATATTGTATTTGAATTCGCAAGCCTCTTTTACTCTATTCATCTTATGGGTATTACTGTACAACTTTGAAAAATCATAAATAAAATATGCACCCATCCAAAAACATCATATATATATATATATATATATATATATATATATATATATATATATATATATATATATATATATATATATATATATATATATATATATATAAAAGTACAGAGAATGAAAAGGGAGACCAGTGTGCATCTTCTTAACCTTAAAAACGTAAAATATTGGATATATTCTCCAAATCTATATATCTTTGATGTTTACCCCTTTTTATATGTACGGCTGAATTGGCATTTAAGGCCTTTTACACTATAGAGTTAAAATTTAGGGTCCTACCAATTACAAATTGAGAAATAGGGCTCCTACTTTACTAGACTAATTTATAAATATGACAAAAAGTTGACAAAAGTGAGTGATGGCTGATGTGAGTGCTGAATGTGACACTTTTGATTGACATTTGGAGGGAATTTGGGGGCCAAAAAAACGCAGCCCTTTGCCCAGAAAAAATCAGCTTACCCAAAAATCTGCTTACCCAACTAATGTCACAATCATACCCAAAAAAAAATTTGTCAAGTACATAAACATACTCAAAAACAATACACCCAATAAATCAAATATCAATATAAAATAATATCCATAAATTGAATAATATTTTATATTTATACCCAATTTAAACATCACTTAATACAAAGTACATACCCAATTTAAATTTGTCATACCCAAAATTTTCAAAACTCGATATTGTATACAAACATCAATATCAAATGACATTTGGTCATTACCCAAAAATTCGCTTGACATTTGATCATTATAACACATTTTGGGTAACCATAAAACATATCCACGATATCACTTTAAATATAACACATTTTGGGTAACTATAAAACATATCCAACATTTTAACACATTTTGGGTAAGTGTTTTTTAAGATATTGATATGTTTGGGTAAGTGGTTTGTTCGTATGGTTGTCAATATAGTAGATCGAACATGGTAAGTGCATATCCTAATTTTGATATCGGAATTTTGGGTAATCAAACATAAATCGTCACACAACACAAAAAAACAAATAACACACCTAACATACCCAAAAAATAACAACCCAATTTCGTCATACAATATCCAAAAAATAAATAACACACCTAACATATTAAGTGGGAGTCTCCCTCACTTTATTTAAAAAACCAAAAAGTATGAATAGTAAACATCCCATCAATATTTAAATGTTGTGTAGTACCATCATTTCAATTATGTCCTATTTCCCTAGGTGTAGGCCTAATTTTTATTGTTTTCTCTAGAGACCCATTTTACAAAAGCAATATATAAAGGGTCTCATTTCCCTAATTTATTCTTATTTAATCAACTATAATTTATCAACAAAAAAAAGTGTTAGATGACTTTCGCCATAATACAGAATGGGAGACCAATACAACATGTGTTATACACATGGGTTCAAATGCATATGCTCACAAATTCCAATCCAAATATAATAATCTAGTACCCTAAAATCAAATAGCAATAAAAGATAAAATTACCAAATATATTTATGTTTAGGAAAATTCTCGATGGTGTTCTTGTGGAGCGTGGTTTGAGATTTTTCGGATTTTGCCCATAAATTTTTGGGCTAATTAGGTAACTAGGCCTTTTTAAGAATAGGATTACTAAGTAAGCCTTTTTAGGTTTTTAGTTTAGTAAATATACCCAATTTTTTTTTAACCGTGTAAACCTAACCTTCAATTCCTCCGCCTCCTTTACCTCTCCCTTCGTTTGCATATCCTTCAACATCTCGATAATCAGCAGACAGACCCTCCTTCTCTTCACTTGGGCCAAGATCTTCCGAAAAAGCCTGCTCACCGGAGACTTTCCCGTCGGAGGACCTCCGTTGTCTCTTCCAGGACCCCTAGGAAGGATGCTGACTCATCAGCGGCCGGGAAACGGACAACCTCTGGACGCCGGAGACTTTCGGTACGGAAGCTCGCTACTGCTCTCTGGCGGTTGCAGCCTCTGGACGCCGTTGCTGATGGCGGACATGAGCGGCGCGTGTCCAGAAACGTGGAAGATCGGTTAGGGTTTATGGTACGTTTTAATTTATGGCTTTGATTTCCTTTATGCCTCCTCAATGTGGTCAGATCTGAATAGTCTCTTCATTGTTTGTCGTTTTCAGTTTGAAATCAAAATATTACGTGTTGACAGAGTTGTTTCTGGTAGACAGATAAACTCCTGGTTGTGAGCTTACATAGGCAAGTGCGCAATTTTGTTTGAAAGCTTGAGAACCCTTGGCCAGCTATCATCTAACCTTAAATATGTACAAACCACAAAGCGGATAAGTTGGTATGTTTGCAATCTACGTGTTTCCTGCTAATAAACTCTGGATCTCAAATGTAGTGAAGACACCTTTCTTTGGCATCAGTGCTTTTGGATGAAACTAAGTTTCATTATATTGTTATGGTTGAGTTGCAAATGTGATGGACCCAAAGAATCCCTGCTTTCACTTCAAATTTTGGTCTACACTTCTCTGGAGCCTTTGTTCTGCTATGTCATGATTAGATTCAATTTCATTTTTGTCACTGATATATGGACTTGCTTGATCTTCTGACCTCACGTAATTCTATGACAGCATTGAGTTTATGGATATTTTGATGCATGCTCAATATCTGAAATTTTGAATATTATTGTACGCATTGCAATTCCAACGGCTTATTGCATGAAATGAATAACAGGTAGGGCAAACCATAGCAGCAATGTGGCTTACGTACCTGGTGGACAATCTGCAGGTAGTGGAGGAAAGATGGTCTTCTTTTCTTTGAAGATTTGATTACTTTACTTTTTGGGTTTGTTGCCAACTCTACCTGAATTCATGCTATCCAAGTCTATAAATAATCTAGTTCTGGTAACATAATTGTTCATCTGTATAAATTATTATCGTTCATCCATAAAATGTATAAATTATTACGTCTATTTACTGGATTTTACACTTCAATTAAGTGCTGCATTTTTTTCATTTAAAGTGACTTTATTTTCATTGTTGATTTAGGACTTCTCTACTGATTAATGGTATGTGAAAAATTCTGGTATTTGAAAATTTATGGTATTTGTAAAATTCTGGTATTTGAAAATTTCTGCTATTTGTAAAATTCTGGTATTTGCAAAATTCTGGTATTTGAAACATTCTGAAAGTTGTTTTTGGTATTTGTAAAATTCTAGTTTCTGGTAACATAATTTCTGGTATGTGAAAAATTCTGGTTTTTGAAAATTTCTGGTATTTGTAAAATTCTGGTATGTGAAAAATTCTGGTATTTGAAAAATTTTGGTATTTGAAAAATTCTGGTATGACAAAATTATGGTATGAAATTTCTGGTATGAAATTTCTGGTATATACTTTTCGTATGATAATTTCTGGTATGAAATTTCTGGTATGAACTTTTCGTATGATAATTTCTGGTATGAAAATTCTGGTATGAGAAATTCTGGTATGAGAAATTCCGGTATGAGAAATTTCCAGAAAATAAAAAAGAAAAAAAAAATAAATGCAAGAAAAATAATAAAAGAAAAGAAATTCACTAATTAAAAATTAAAAGTTATACATATATAATATATAACAAACATCATTTATTCTTTCTTTCTAAATAGAAGGGTTAATAATTTTTACCTACTATTAAATGAAAGTGGTAAAAAATTTGGGGTACACTTTCTTAAACAAAAACTCAAAAAAGCCTAGTATATCAAATTCTCCCTAAATTTTCTAAGTTTCGATAGTACCTTTGTGTTTTAGTATTTTCCGGAAAAATGCCCAATTATGTTTAAATAGTAAAGGGATGTCAACTAAAATATTTTTTTAAATGCGGAAAAAACTTATATTTTAAAGAAATGTTAAAAGAGGCTAAACATTTTGTACATATGTCTTTATAAAAAAGTGATTTTAAGTTGACATCCACTTACAATTTAACCGGAATTGAGCATTTTTCGGAAAACACTAAAACACAAGGACACCATTCGTACTAAAAAAAACTCTGGGCATAATCCAAAAAACCCTCAAACCACGTGGACATCATCTTAAATTTCTCTTATTTTTATATATACTATCTACAATTACCTATCCACCACACATACAAGTGATATAATTAACCAACCCTTTGAATATTAGTGAATTGCTAAAAATAAGTATATTGGATAAACTTTACTAGAAGTGAACATATTGAACAATACATTGTATGTAGTGACTTACATATGAATATAGTGTACTACTTTGTTACGACTTAAAGATGACTTAACCTCCACGATAATAAACTATAAATAGGAAGAAACTATAATGTGATCGAGTTGCATGCACAAAACATTTTAATTAGTAAGTCTAGGAATTTAAAATTAGTGCTCTTTACGGAAAGCCCAAATTCAAAAGAAATGTGATCAATCCATTGTAGCATTAGAAGGTGACATTTTACATAAGAAAATGTATTTTTTAACTTTGGTATCATGACTTATACGACTTTTATATCTTATTTAACTAGTTTTATCGTTAAAGTTTCTTATGCTTCGGCCTTGGTTGGTGTTCGATACACGTTTATATCTATAATTCTTTGTGCCTGTCCTTTTCGTACAAAAGTTTGACAAATACAACCCCATCATTCTACTTTTATATCTTAATAATCCATTAAAGAATTTGATTAAATAGACCGTTTTTTATTTTTATTACGTTTGTCACTTCATTAATTTAAAATTATAAGGTAAGAGAGTTTGATTAGGGATACATTTATTAAACATATTTATACCATGAGACTAATTTCTAGATAGAAATTTCAAAAAAACTTACTTAGCTAATTTGACTATAGTCTATTCAATATTTTACGTTTTTAAGGGTAAGAAGATGCAAACATTTAGATAATTATATGTCTTTTATATAATATAAGTTTGAGTTAAGCGAATGAATATAAATTTTGAGTTAAAAAATAGCAAGCAACACAATAAAAAACAATTTGAGAAAAAGATGAAAGATAGATTTGGAGAATACACATACATATCATCAGAGTAAATCTTGAAAAAGTCCAAAGTCCGAACTTTGATAATGTGGTGGCTCAGTGGCTAGGGTTGGAGAGACAACGACATCATCGGAAAAGTCACTTCCTCTGTTTCTTACTCTTCCTCATCTTTCAACTAGTTGTTGTTCAAATTTGTGTTTCCAAGGCCCTTTGGTTCCTTCTAATAGAATATCATTACTATAAAATACCTTATCCCTTGCTCTAAGAAAGATACAAAGACACACGGAAATGATCATACGAAAACCTCTCTTACATCGTTGGAACGAATAATAAAATAATATGTATGAGTAAATGAGAGCACGACCGTGTGCCTTGTTATTTCAAGGATGTATGTGTTTTTTTTTGTGTGATCGTTGTTCATTCGTGCACAATGAAACATACACCGCGAACAAGTTAGGGACAATATAACAAAGTGAACTAAACAATTGTATATTACGTGTGTTTTAAAAACAAAAGAAATTCAACTACTCCAATTGGTAATATAGTAAGAGGTTAATCCTATTAACCAAGGTTCAAAAGTCCATAGCGGTTCGTATTTATACGAATATTAAATATAAACAAGAATGCCTCCATCTAAGGTTATTTGGAGATTGTATTGAAAATTTTAGAATTACAAAAATTTATAATTTGAAAAAAGAGAAAACAATATGATATATGATAGTGCAACTTTAATGATAATACATGTTATAATATACCAAATAATAAAGGTTAAACATATAACGGATGACTCCAACTACAAGGTAAGATATTTAAGACATATATCAATAAGGCAACAACTTCTTCACAAGAATAACTACATCAAGCTAGACTTCACAAATCTCAATCGCACCTAAAAATTAACATCACATCCTTTAAACTGACCATGTCCTTAGAGTACCCACCAATTTGCTATTCGTACCCACGTATTCATGCTATTCATACCCTCACTACGCGTACGCAATGCGTAGCCGTAGCAAGAAGCTCATTTCGTTCAAAAAATAAGGAAAATGGTTACGACTACGCATGGCCGATGCGTAGCCCTACTACGCGTACGCGATGCGTAGTCGTAGCTATACTACGACTACGCATCGCGTACGCGTAGTAGTCCATAACATATATCCCTTCGGAAAAATGAAGGGAAACTTACTACGCCTACGCAATGCGTAGGCGTAGCAAGGTATAAAAAAAAAAAAATTTTTTTTTTTTTTTTTACTACGCCTACGCCATGCGTAGGCGTAGATGTGGTATGTATAGCATGTATATGGTGGTACGAATAGTAAAAACCGAGTACCCATAATCCATATGTATTGATTTTTTTCCGGAAACGGAAACGGAATGAAAATGAATTTAGTCCATATGTATATCCTTATTCATAAAATTTTGTGGAATCATTCCTTGTGGATTAATGTAAAATTTTGTGGTACGAATAGTAAAGTAATCAAACTCTACCTCAATTCCATCACACCACAAGAAATGATTTCACATAACTTTTATGAACAATGGTATACGTATGGACTATATTCGTTTTCATTCCGTTTCCGATTCCGGAGTTAAAACCAAACGGGCCCTAAGTCTATAACTAAGCAAACAAAAAGGTGTAGGACTTGATGTACTCTTGCATTTCTTTGTAAATATATGATTTCAATTGTATTATTTATGGGGGAATTTTTTTCTAATTTTTTTATAAGCTACAAAATAATTTTATTTACCATAGACACCTATTATATATATTACTTAAAATAATTTATAAATTTTATAAATGGTGATATAGATGCAATATTGAATTGTGTTGTTAATGTGATGAAAAAAATAATAAAAATAAATTAAGATTAATTCCGGGTTTTTTTTTTTACGTGGATGGTCTTATCTTTCTTATATTGGTGCCACATATATACGATATGTAGGGGTGTAATACGAGCCGAACGAGCCGAGTATCGGCATGCTCAAGCCCGAGCCGAGCCGAGCCTAAAATTTATACGAGCTTTTAAAACGTGCTCAAGCTTGGCTCGTTTAGAAAGTGAACGAGCTCGAGCCGAGCTTTTGACGAGCCGAGCCCGAGCCGAGTCCGAGTAGCTCGGCTAAAATAATGCTCCTATAGTGTTATTTTAGCCGAACGAGCAGAGCTTTACCCGAACGAGCCGAGCTTTGACATGCTCAAGCTCGGCTTGTTTATAAACGAGCCGAGCCCGAGCCGAGCCTAAAAATTATACGAGCTTTAAAATGTGCTCAAACTTGACTCGTTTAGAAAATGAATGAGCTCGAGCCGAGCTTTTGACGAGCCCAAGTAGCTTGTCTCATATTACAGCCCAAACGATACGTGAATAATGGGATTACTGATTAGTGGTTTGGATTTTGTAATTTTGATGTGTGATTAGTGTTTTTAGAAATGTTCATAATTAATTAATTGTTTATTAGTAGCTCTAGCTAACCTTCTTGTTTTGGGGACTTTACTAATATTCTTTCATTCTTCAACTTTAGTAAATTGACATTTTTGTGCTCTTTATTTGGTTAAGTATTTTTTTTCTCACCATTTCTATTTATTTACCCATTTTCATGGAAAAGATATAAAGCTTGACTGCTCAAGCTCACATATCATAGTCAGTTGAAAGGTAAAATGGAGATATATTGTGTTTGTAACTAATAAGTTTTTATTAGGGTCCAACTGCTAACCTTATAATTCTGATATTGTTTCTAAATATCTTGGTTTTGACTACCGGGTCCGATTTTAAAGTGGACAAAACCTGAAAAGCTGGTAACGACGGACAAATGTTAATACACCTAAAATATCTTAAGGTTTGTACAGACAGTCTTAAAATTGCAAATGTATGACAATTTAAGTGTCGTTCGGATAAATCCGAACTATTTAGACACCCGACAAGTAGCGTTGAATGCACTAATAAGATTAATGAGTTGGTGACAAAAGTGTATCACCCGACTCATTAAGTTTTAAGATATTTGTAGAGAGATACTATGTTGGTCAAAACATTATATCAAAGTTATACAAAGCATAAGACCAGCAAGGAAAGTAGTTAATTCACACATATGTTATATGTATATTAGTGTACATATTCTACATCCCGCCAAACAAGGCCTTGATTGGATAAGCTTAGGACTTTTGTGGTATGTAACTCTTGAGCATGCTTGAAAGCCGCCTCCCTTGGCAAACCCAACATTCACACGTCTCTCTCTCACTCTTCAAAAGATGCACACATTTGTGGTTTAATTGTATCAAGTACCCTACCTTTTTTAAATTATAGATTTTATCACAAAGCTTTTAGATTTCATCAACTATTTTAGCATTTATAAATATCACGACTATTATACTATAGATAAATACAATACCTTCTTTTAACTCGCCACAATTGAAATTCCGTCGGATTAAATATAACATGGAGTTCATCTTACATCTCTGTATATATGTGTGAGCCCGAGATCATCACATAAGTATAATGAGACTTCATTATAAAACTATTCTAAAATTTTCATAGTTAAAAACTACAATAAAATTTTCAGATTTAGGTTATGCATTCATATTTTGCATCATCTTTTAAAAAATTTAAAACTAATTGATTAATATTTTACCAACTAAAAATTTATCATTTCCAAACGTTTAGTTTATTTCCATATTTTCGTGTAGAAAGAGTGCAGTTCACCTGAACAGCACCACTAAAACTATTCTAAAAATTAGGAGATTTTTAAGTAATCTATGTATACTACTAAACTAGATTACACTGATCCTGATGTGGTGCCTCCATATTTTTTTTCGGATTAAATCTTTTATTAAATCAAGAATTAAGCCATAAAACTTTTTTTTTTTATTAAAACAAAATCTAATAAGAAATCTTTTTTCAACTAATCTTCGTCTAAATTTTCAGGTTATTCCCTACATTTTCGATCATCACACTCATTCTGCTATTGTTTATTCATTCCTTAATTCGTTTTCAATAACTATTATTTCAACAACTTTGGTTTTCACTATTTCATGTTTATGAAAGTCTCTCATTCCGCCTTTCTTCTCACTTACTTGCTCGCAGACAGATCTTCCGAGATATGATGTCTTTGAAGATCCATCAATATTTAAATATACCCGCACAAGGTGCGGGATATGAACTAGTTAAACTTATATTTAAATGCAATATTGATTTCTTTCTCTGGACTTTGTTTTGTGTGTTGGGATACGTCTCTTTTACAAAGATTGTATGATGTGGAGACACATGAAATTCCCAAAGGAATTCAATAAACCCTTTCCCACAATTACCCCACGCAAAAATAAATGTCATAGACAATAGTATTCCAAATTTTCCTTTGCTTTTTTTGAATTAGTAGATTTCCAAAATAAACCTTATTTAGAATGATTTAATGACCAATGACAGCCTACATTTTTTGAAAATTCTAAATTTACCCTTTTAAATTGCCCTTAGTTTGGAGAACCATAGTTTGGCCGTATCCTTTGAAAAAAGGTGCCTCATTTAATTACACTTTTATGCAATTTGATTTTTAGTTTAAGGTTTGTGTTTGCTAAGCCATTGAAATAAATTAGCTTTTTTTAGTTTTTTAGAGTGTTTGTGCTTTTTGTATTTTAAAAATATTAATTATTTTCCAGTGTTTTGACTTACAATAAGAAAATAGACAAGGGATAGTTTTGTCTTTTTTGGACCCAAAACACTAGTGTTTTAATACAAACCGTGAATTTCATCTGTGTTTTCAGAACACACCCTAAACAATAGTATTTTATAAACATGTTAAATATTGGTTAAGGCTGTGTTTGGCTACCAAAGGAAAAACACTAGTGTTAGTGTTCAGATGTGTTTTTTGGATGAGTTTTGGGAAAACACTAGTGTTAGTGCTTTTAAAACACTAACGCGCGTTTGGTTGGACCAACTACTTAAACTAGTATTTCTTTCCTGATCTATTATGTTCTTGCTTCCACCACCGTCGCCCGCCGGAGAGCTTGATAAATAGTGCTGGGTAGTTGGTATCACGCCATCAACCTGTACCAAAAGCTTGAACCATTCCCAGATATGAATCATTCAAAGAAATTACAAATGCTTGAAACGTGATCAATCACTAGTAACATAGAAACTTGATTTACGCTGAATAGAAAAAATTAGGACTCAAATTTAACCCAATTTAATTCAAACAATTACATCAGGATAGTTGTTCATCAACTAGCCACATCTAAAACACCCAATACAGCAAATGTTACACAAAAACTCAATTGATCAAACTACCATCACACAATTACAGAACCAGGTGCAAACAATGAGTAAAGGCTCTAAAAACAAAGGGGAAAGGTTTGAAGAGAACTCACAAACCTTATAGAGGCAAAATTGAAGATACCCAAATGATCAGAAGGCAAAAATTCATGAGAAATCACAAGGTAGAAGTTGAAGAGCTAAGAGCCTATCAACTCAATTTGTTTACAGGGATTCAGAATTTTTTAAAAAAGGCATGCCCTAATCCTGAAAAAACCTTGAAGGAAGTGATGAACTAGGCTTGTTCGTTGCTTCTTGCCACCGTCGGTTGTCCTCGTTTCTTCAATAACCGACATAAGAACTCGCTGCAGATGGGCCTGATTCAGAAAAACTCCAGTTTCTTATTGGTGGATCTGGATCGGTACAAGGGAGGGATTGAGGGCAGGTGAATCCTGTGCAAGACGAAAGGATATGATTCGAGGTGAAGGAGGCGGAGGTGGGTGGCGATGGCCTGGGTCTGGGCTGAGGAGAAGGTGACGGGTTCGAGAATGCTCTGATAGACGAGGACTTGGTGGTAGCATTGACGGACGGTGACGGCGGGTTCCGGTGAGTGTGATTGGTCAAGGTCAGAGCAAAGGTGGCTCGTGTAGACCAAATCTGGCTCGAGTAAGGGAGGGGCGATGGGTTCTTCGAAGCAACAATGGGGTTCACAGGTGAGAGAATGTGGTTTATATACCTGGTTACGGAGGGTAAAAACGAAACAAAGTAGGGACAATAACGTCATTTTCTAGCATAAACACTAGTGTAAGCTGAAAAACCCTTGCTTTGATCAGTGTTTTAAAAACACTCCCGAAAACACTAGTCACTAGTGTTTTTCAACTTACCAAACACTCGTTAAATTTATTAACACTTCTAAACACTCATAAACACTAGTGTTTATGGCATGCCAAACATAGCCTAAATTCCAAAAAAAAACACTAGTGTTTGTGGCTTAGCAAACACGGAATAAATATTCAAACTCTATCCCATGTCAAAGGGTAAAATGGGCATAACGGAATTAGTAAATAAATTAACAATTATAGATGAATTTGCTGTCCAATAATGAGATAAGCCAAACAAAAGTACAGGAAATGGATTATATTAGCACGTACTTACAAAGAATATATGATAAAGTATGTAGATTAAAAAAACCTTAAACTTTGTCCAACATGGGAGTTGTCTTACTAAAGCAAAGTGATTAGCTACCTAATTACTTCGGCTAAAGGAAGGAATTTGATGTTAAAAAGGCATTATTATGTGTTTAAGATTGAAGTGACAAGGAGTAAGAAAAGTCTACACTCATGATTATAAATCTAATACAAAGTATGTGAAGATGATGAAGATTCTCATAGGAACAGAACAATTTCCTAGTTTTCCTATGGTATATATTCAAAATAAAGAATCAAAAACCTATTTTTAGTAAATAAAATAATGGGATATTATATTTATTGTAACCCATATTTAAAATATTTAAAAATGAAAACCCATGTGAGCATGAAAACTTTATGACTTTGATGTTTACATTTCCAAGTCCTCTCCTGATTGAACTCTCCTTTGTTCTATAAGAAGTCTGCCTTTGCTGCAAATGCAACTTCACTTTCAATGATTCCAATTCATAGCTTCTCACTCTTTTGCAACAAATAAGAAGAAGAAAACTAAAAAAACTCATTTTATCATGAAGCCATTTCAAGCTAACAAAGAAGAGGTTGAAGATGGAGATGTAAGAAGAGGGCCATGGACACTTGAGGAAGACAATCTTCTTATCCAATACATAACTCGACACGGCGAAGGCCGATGGAACTTGTTAGCAAAATCTGCAGGTAATATGATTTTTAGGTTTGATGTTATGTTTGTTTTTTGTTCTTAAGATGTTCATACATTCTTGTTGCTTGTAGGATTGAAGAGAACCGGAAAGAGTTGTAGATTAAGGTGGTTAAACTACTTAAAACCCGATATTAAGCGCGGTAATCTTACTCCTCAAGAACAATTGATGATCCTTGAGCTTCATTCAAAGTGGGGGAATAGGTAAGGATCTTTTGTAATCACTTTGTTTCATTTATGTTTTGATGACATTTTTTTTGGGTTTATATGATTTTTGTGTTTTTATTTATTTTCATAGATGGTCCAAGATTGCACAACATTTACCAGGAAGGACCGATAATGAAATCAAGAACTATTGGAGGACTAGAGTGCAAAAACAAGCAAAACAACTCAACATGGAGTCTAATAGCCAAAGCTTTGTTGATGCAATAAGGTGTTTCTATATGCCAAGACTTGTTCAAAAGATAGAGCAAGCTTCTGCAGCTTCTTCGTCGTCGTCGCCTATCGAAATCACAGCTTCAGCACCATATTTACCAGCTAGAATGGGGATTGATAGTATTGATCATCAGTCTTACAAGAACTACTCGAGTTCAAGCACGAGTTTTTACTCGTCGGAATCGTCAGAAGTCTTGAATCCACTTGAGGGTTCAAACCATCCATCAAATGTTATCAATGGTTATAAATCTCAAGATAATTGGTACTATGAAATGCAAGAGCTTCCTACCACGTCAGCTACGGAACAATGCTCGGACGTCCACATGGCGGATCACGGTTGGATCAGTAATGACATGGCAGATGAGATGTGGAACCTAGATGGTCTGTGGTAGTTTTCATGATATACAAAAATAAGAATAGAAGATAAGGGAAGCCTAATTGATATTTCTATTAGTTATATCATTGTAAAGGTGTTTTTGTGCTTTGACATAACCTTTTGATAACTTGAATATAAATCTTTGTATTATTGAGTAAGAAAAGCTTCTTAATTTGGATGATTTGTATGGTTGCAGTCTTGTACATCAGTCAGGTATTTAGTTAGTGGTAGTGACAAGTAGTTTTCATGGATCTACTTATCTAAGTTCAATGGTTGGTTTATTTTCACTTTTAGGGCATTATCTACAGAGCCAAAAAGAAGGGAAAACAAGTGCAAATTGACCCAATTTGTAAGTACAATATCAAAGTTGGTGTCAGTTTCATCTGAAGATTTTTGACAGAAGTGACCCTTTTTTTTAGATGATTATCAAAGAAGCCAATCATTCAACTATATATTGCTTACTCTACTCAAGTGCCTTTTAAAGTTTAAGCTTAGCAATTTGGAGAAGGTACTTACTTCCTTTATGATCTATCATCATCTGTGCATTGGTTAGATTACCATTATCAGATGATAACCCAGATGGGTAATTTAGAACCACTAATTAGATCAATAATGAAAACTCATAGGCTTGCTTTAGATCAAGAAAAGTAGGGTTTAAAAGTCTAATTATCAACTGTTGAATCCTATTTCAAGTTCCATTTCTACAGTTTTAGTATTAACTTTTTATGTGCTTCTTCTCCAAGAAGCTCTCTTTCAGATGTTTATTGAGAAAAGTCTCCTATGCTGATGGCTCTTCATGATTCAATGTTTTTCAATAGGACGGTGATGATATCTAGCCCTATTACTTCACTTCTGCGGGTCCTACTGTGAAAATGACCGGAATTGCCCTAATATATAAGTTTGATGAGCTACTCCTGATCTTAATAATCTTATGACATTTTTGTTTGGGTAGATCAGGTCCATCCAACAAGGAGTTTCATTAGGTACAACATCACAAGGACCCAGTTTATAATATTAATTTTTTAGTTGGTTTACAAAACAACAGAGTACTTGCCATAATGGTTAAAACTTAATCTTATGTGCAAATACTCAAGAGCTCAAATCTCCTTTCTATCTTGTTTTACTTTTTATTGTCATTCCTTCAAGTATTTTTTATTAAAAAAATAATTTTAGTCTTTTTTTCTCCGGTTTTTCCTAATAAAATATAATTTTTAAAATTTAAAAAAAAAACGTTGACACATGGACACCAAAACTCATTGTACGAATCCTGGGATAGCTAGTAGCAAGTAAATGCTATGAAGCTATAGTCTGACAAAGAAGTAATAGAGGAAGCAGAAGTGAATGAATGATACATCTTAAAAAGGCAAATAAGAGTAAAGAAAGCACTTAGAGCCATATTTACTTGAATGATGAAGTGTAGATCTCAAAAAAGCAGAGCCTATCCTTGATGGGGTCATTCATTTGAATGTGTTAGTGGAACAATATGCTCATTTCTTATGTCATGATTCTAAGCATATTATGAAAAATGATCCATGGGATAAAACTAAGATGCAAGAAAGCATGTGACAAGGTCGGCTAATATCAAAGGCTATTATAAATTCATGTCAAAATGGTATATTGGAATGTATTGCGTGGTTAAGTTGGATTATTATGTAAAGCCTTTTCAGAATATCATGTCTCTATGTACGTGCTCATATTTCCTTTCTCCATACAAAGCGTGAAGAGACTAAACTCTCTCTTTAGAGATCACAATTTGTGTCTTATTCTCTTCAATCCCCCCACCACTTATTTGCAACAATACTCGTTTTTTGGCCCCTCCAAATGTCCTTCATGACTTAAGTTGACAAAGTACTACAAGGAGCCCTAGTCGAGCAAGCATTAGCTAAGCCTCGGGCCATTTCGGTAGTTCGGGTGTTCATCAGTCTCGACCGAATTCATAAACCACCCTTTATGCTAAACCCAGATCGGGGATGAGAAACCCGAAAATACAAACGAAAACATGCAAATAAATCCCTAGATCTAGTCCAAGATATTGGTCCGGGTTGACTTTTGAACACCCATTACTCCACTAGTATATGTAGCCAGATCGATTCAATCAAATTTGTTTACCCAAGAAAAATTTATCCGGATGACCCCATACGACGAGACATCAAAATTTTTAAATTTATCTTTAGAAATAGATAAGTTTATAATATCATGTCAAACCGGTTGGTAGTTATCATGATAATCCGAGCCTTGGGGAAAGATACAAAATTCCTTGGGTAGTCCTTTACTTGAGAAATAGGATTGAAATGAAAAATTTATATGTAAAGTTTTACTCAACCACAAAATTAGTAAAGAGGTATCCTACAAAGGGCAATTGCTCCAAATTCGTAATTATATTCTCTTTTTGTTTAGCAATTAGCCATAGCTTTCCCAAAAAAAAATTCCTAGAGGGCCAACCCTTGAAAAGAAGCTCGTGTAGCTTCAATTGTCTCTTTCAGTAAGTGGTCAGTCTACATTAAGTGAAAGGCATCTCTTCAAGCTCGGAAAACCAGACATCTATCTTGGGTTCTTATGTTCTAGACAGATGAACCAATTACAACTGTTCTATTGCATATTAACGTAAGCTATTGCACTATAGTTAATTAGTACTTGTAGTTGACAGTGCACATGCATGCATTTAACTTTATCACGGTATCAGAGCAGTTAACCTAAATGACCGATTTTCAATCATTTGTTAGAAGATATTTTTCTTTTCTCGTAATATTTAGGTTTGAGATGTTGGCTAAGGTAGTAGCTAAATGGTAATATTAATGGATGTATGGAAACTCAAGTCATTGAAAAAGAACAGATGCTATAATCCACACTTGTGATTCCAAATTAAAGGATGTTGCCTTTTCTGCTTCTAAGCTACCTAAGAATTATGAAACTATAGGTTTCCGTCTGCAGGATGTGCTAATCAACCTTATTCTTCAACCTATCAACTCTTTTAAGTTACACATTCATATAAAGCAAAGTGTTTGTTTGGTATATAGAAACTTAGGGCCCGTTTGGTTTTAAGTCCGGAATCGAAAACGGAATTAAAACGAATCTAGACCATACGTATACCTTGTTCATGAAAGTTTTTGAATTCATTCCTTGTGGTTTGAAGTAATTGGGGTAGAGTTTGATTACTTTTGATACCCTATAGGGAAACAAAATGTGAGAAAATAAGTGCATTTTGCATTAAACCACAAGGAATGATTCCATAAAATCATGAATAAGGATATAAGTATGGACTAAATTCGTTTCCATTCTGTTTCCGTTTCCGGAGTTGGAACCAAACGGGCCCTTAATAGAATTGAAACTGAAAATAAAATTAAAAAAATGAATGAAACTCAAGGAATGAAACAAATTATTTTGTTTTTATGTCCGTTAAAATGAAAATGATCAAAATGGGCTTTTATAAAAGTTTTGATACTCCGTGGCAATTAAGTGAAGAAGAGTGGAATTAAAATCGCAATTCACTTCATTCGATTAAGCCTCATAAACCCTGCCACCAATAAGTTCCGATTCATTCGATTCAGCCTCCCTTTCATTCACTCAAAATCAACGAACAGGATGAAGAGCAATTTAGTCGACTGAAACTCATTAATCCCTACTACCGAACAGGGTCAAAGACTGTAATGTGTCCAGAAGCTTATCGTGCCATAAACTTTTTTTATGCATAGAAGGAACTAGCAAGTATTATTACCAAAACCAAGATACTAATACCCCGTTTGGTTAGAGTGCAGAAATGACACAAATAGTTAAGGACTAAGGGAAGAAAATGAAATTAAAAAAAATTATCATCCTTTCATATCTAATAATGTACCATTTTAGGTACTAAACAAACTCGTTTTGTTTGTTAATATGATATCAATACGGGATAAATTTTAGCAAAACAAACGTGCCCTAAAGTCTTTGGGCTGAGTAAAGTTGTTTACAAACTATTGCTCTATACAACTCCTGCAAGTGCATATCACAACACCCAAAAGAAAGTAACAAAGATGGGATATTTCATGTGTCTTTAGATTTCAATAGACCTATAATGAAAGGAGATAATAGGATCTGAAAAATGAGACCACATACTCATAATCTGAGTTGAGGATGACCCATCCATCACATCCAACTATTTTAATCATGGAAAGTATAGTTTGAAGAAAGAGAGGATCAATCGTCCAAAGAGTCAAACACTATCAAAAATAATCTATATAAGCAAAACTAATTTGCTTAGAAGAAATTTAATTTAATATGAGGAAACCACTTCTCAAGGATCAACATCAACCCCTTAGATCTCCAAGTTCACAAGCAGGTCAATAAAACACCAAGGGCCTGTTTGGTACAAATCACTGCAATAGAACCTTTTTCATCAGTTTTCATGCCCATTGTCAATGGGTTTAAATCAATGGACTGGAGATGAGAAAGGGCATCTTTGTGGCAAACATTACGAGTGTAAAGGTGGACTCGGTTCATTTCCTTCTCAATACCGTTGCCATAGCTTTTGTAACCAAACGAGCTCTAATATTAGTTCACAAATGCTATGGTAAAATCCCTAGTTGAGTCATCAACTTTTGAAGGGCAATATATCGTGTAACTGAAAGACAATCATCTTTAAACCCTATAAATACCCAAAAAACGAAGGGCCAAATGTAAACTTAGTCTAGATTATGTGCATTCACATACAACCCATGAA
Organism: Fagopyrum esculentum; assembly: GCA_033239045.1. Taxonomy (NCBI): domain Eukaryota; kingdom Viridiplantae; phylum Streptophyta; class Magnoliopsida; order Caryophyllales; family Polygonaceae; genus Fagopyrum; species Fagopyrum esculentum. The sequence continues at coordinate 8,981,367 of BSUD01000002.1, read as the reverse complement.
AAGGACAGCAAAACATTGGTCGATCAGAATCTGTTCCTTTGTCACTAAAACAAGTGTGCATTATACACCAACCATCAGTATTAGTCATACGAGAAAAAAGACATACCATGCTCTCACTTTCTGTCCCACAAAGCTCCGGCCTCTGTAGTATGCAGCTCTACTTTCCACCCTTGGTATAGCTGTCCCTTAGTGTGACCGTACGGTTGAAGACCAGTTTTTCAGGAGTTGAATCCTTATCAACTGCAAAGTATCCTGCAAGATGAATTTTAACGTAATAAGCCACTGCGAATCTCTAATGACAGTTTATTCAAGTACATAAAAAGACCAATATTCACAATCAAATATGAGGAACAGAACTTGACCGAAATGAAAGACTAATCTACAGTAGCACTGAGTTTAAGTTTTTAGTTTTTTTATTTTTTATTGTCTTAGTAGTCACCTTGATTCTCAATATTGACAAATTCATGAATGAAACCCAAAAAAAGGAGTATTCACATTCCGTCCTAGTTTTGCTAAAAAATGGAAACTGAAAGATGAACCACACGAACCCCAAGTAATCAAATCTCTACTTCGTGATTTACTGTTATTTGGCTTGGAATCGAATAAATCCCTAAGCACATGAGCAGAAAGGAGTTCTGATACTAGAGGGTAACAAGAGAATGGTACCATAAACCCTAAGACAGAATTTACAGCCGATATATTGGAGAAAAAAAATGTAGGTATGAATCATTCCTAGGCAGAACTTGTATAAGTGAAAACATTGGCTTGTTTTGATGAATTTCTAGTAGGGTGATGCTTAAATTTGCAAAGAGTGATTTTTTTTGTTTCTTCTTTGGGTGGGGGAAGGGATGGAACTGCAAGAACATGTAGCATCAGGCTGTACATACTAATGCACAGAAGGAAATTGAGGAATTCATAAACATTGTGCCGGTACGCTGTAGTCTATATAACTACTAACTAGGCAGATGAGAGACATACCAAGTCTTTCAAATTGGAAAGTTTCTCCAAGTGTTGCATTTCGAAGTGCAGGAACAGCATATGCATCGGGTATAATCACTTTGGAATTAGGGTTGAGGTCGCCCAGCCAATCATCAAGTTCTGCAGGATTCTGTAGTAGATGAAAGAAACTTGCTTTTTAAATAACCAAATTAAAGTAACTAGTAGATAGCAGAGGAAAGAAAACAAAATAGAAAGAACCTACCTCTGATAGGAATAATCTGTCAAACAATCGTACTTCTACTTTGATTGGTTGAACCCCAGCAGGAGACTCGGCAACCCAGTGAAGGACACCCTGCAGTGAAATGCAATAATATCAAAAGATAAACTACATATTTTAAAATTTGCCAAACCGTCATATACGTACAAACTTAAAGTGATAATAAACACAATTATTGGGTTCCAGCACTACTAGAGAAAAAGTGTCAATAGAAAGAATTCCGATAAAAATACCTATGTTTGCTCATAGAAAAAGACATGAAAATCGTATTAATGTGGATCATAGAAAAGCAGGGTATGTATGGCATTAAGGTCTGAGAGTATGACACCAGAAAACATTTAAACAAAATAAGGCTCATTGAAGCATACACTAATCCCTAACTTTGCTAGCTACTTGCATACAAATACACTCTTGACTTGCCCATTTCCCATTAAAATTCATTGAGCATTTAATACTTTCAAGTTGCTTGTATAGATGAATAAACATACAGTGATATCATCAATAACCTTAAAAAAGATTATTATCATTAACAAAATCCTATTTGAAGATTTAAGATTTGAGAATAAACAGAATAACAAAGTTGTAATTCAGTAAGGTAGTGAAAACAGCAGCTTACAATTCAATATCAAAAGATTAACTAGATACTGATGAGATATATGTATGTATATGTATTCATAAAAACACTTGGATCACAATACCAATCTAATAACCAGTTTGGGATGAAAAAAGACATCAATCACAGTGCCGCATTTGGCATCACCCGGGCTGAACAGTTTTTTTTTTATCAAGAACTACCTGGTGAAAATCACATTTTGATGGCATGCTTAAAATATATCTCAGCGAATAAATCAATTAAAAAAAACTAGGTTGGCTGCATACAAGGTTTCCATAGAAATCAAGAACAGAAAATACCTTTGGCTTGCCTTTCTTCTCAGGATCATACTCGGCATGTATCTCAATAATGGTCTCCTTATCATCTCCAAAGATTACATCCGTGCACTTAATCGGAAATGCGTATCTGGCATTCAATATATTTTAAGGATCTCCATACGAGCTTAAGAAAATGAAAGTAACAAACCACAATATATTTTAGATACCTGAGCAGAACAGATTTCCCAGGAGCCAGACCATAGTAATCTTTTGAATCTTTCATCCGAAAATCAGATTGTTCAATGTACACAACCTTAGAAAATGGCACCTAAAACAGTATAAAACCAAATGTTATTAGCCACCTTTCTTAAAATCTTATTAAATGCAGTCTACCCATCAATCTCAAGTGATCAGTGACAAACCTTGTAAAAAGCAGACATGTCATCTGATTGTGCGTCAGGCCATTTCTTGGCATCAAGCTCCATTACTGAACTGCTATCAAGGTTGGTTATTACAACCTGTAATAGGAAAGATTAGACATATATAGGTTGAAATGCACAATATTGTAAGTATCAAACTCGAGTAAGAAACACAAACCTTGAGAGGATTTAGGACAACCAGTGTGCGAGGAGACATTTTGTTCATCTCTTCTCTAATATGGTACTCAAGGCGATCTAGACGAATGGTGCTAGAATCACTGAAGCAGCAGGATTGAAGTTGAACAAGTCACATAATTTAATGTCAGGATTGTGAAATATAAAACAGTTGTATATCTCCCACACCTTCTAGTAATGCCAATTCCTCTGACAAAACTATTAATAGCAGTTGAAGTCACCCCTCTACGACGCAAGCCAGCCAGTGTCATCAACCGTGGGTCATCCCAGCCATCAACATACTTGTCAGTCACAAGACGATTCAGCTGTCACCAGAGTACATACAGAAAAGATGAGGAAGATATCAAAACTAAGCTAGACAAAGTGCACCCAAAGATGACAAGATTAGTTACTTACCTTCCGTTTTGACATTACAGTATTAGTGATATTTAACCGTGAATATTCCCATACATAAGGCTGGTAGAGGCTAAGAGCGTCTAGCAACCAGTAGTACGAAGCACGTCGAGTTTCAAATTCAAGTGTACATAACTGCAAATACGAAAATGACAGCAACAAACAATGCATTAGCATCTATCGTCCTTAAACACAAAATGATCCTATGTCTCACATACATGATACATTTAACTAATTTCTGCAAATACCCCCATGGTAGCAATAGAACACTGTTCAGAACATAAAATGTATTTCATGGTATTCTAGCCGTACAGAGGAAGTAAACAAACACATCTTTCCCCTGATATAATGTAGCCTATCTAATTTAAACCCCATAAGAATAACTCAAAAAAAAAACCTATAAAGTGAAAGCTGATGAAGAAAGACCTTATTCCCTATGAAGTTTAGAAAAAACACCATCACCACAGACTGATGGATCACAGACAATAGATAAATCCACCCGATAAAGTAGTCTATGAAGACACAGTTACATGCAAGTAGTCATCATGAAATGTGCAGCTCAAAATGTAAAGATAAACAATGTGCTCTGCTGGCACAAAAAAAAAGGAAAAGGAACACAAAACGTCAACTTTGAAGCCCATATCCATAACTATGAAAACCAAGACCAACCAACCCAACTTATTCTAGCCTGCTATCGTATTCTTTTGCTTCTCCAGCACAGCCTTATTGAATTGTTGCTTAGCCACCAAGTTACATGTCAATAGCTGAGTTAAAAAAAGGAACATTTGCCAACATAATGATCTAAGACTTTCTCTTGACACAAAACACACCTTCTAGAGGTAATACCGCAGAAATTTAAGCCCCACACCCACAGCGCCAAAGTCCGAACACAACACAGAAAGTTAAAAGACTATCACAGAGAGAAAAGCACTAAAGAGAATTCAATATTAAAAGACCTTCGGAAGCAATATAAGCCCTGCATAACAGATATCAGATCATGTCATAACTTTCCAAACTTTGAGAGAGAGAATAGGCACCCTTGATCGATTTGGGCTAAAAGGACAATGGCTAAAGGTTAAAACAATCCAAACTTACCGAGTGTGTGATATTTTCAAGAGAATCCACAATACAGTGAGCATAGTCATAACTCGGATATATACACCACTTATCTCCTGCTTTAGGATGACTAGTGAACTGCATGAATAATACGTGTAATAACATTATTACAACAATATTCATCTCCAACAAGTAAATTTATCTATTTATCTTTTTTGAAGTCAATCCTTGCCTTGATTCGATATGCAATAAGATCATACATATTAAAGTTATCACTCTGCATATCCTGCTTCATTCGAAGTGTGGCTTTCCCCTCTTCAATCATACCCCTCCTCATTTCTTCAAAAAGTCTCAAGGATTCTTCAATTGGTCTATCCCTCCAGGGACTGTTCATCTTTTTCTCCCTGTACTCTTTTATCTCCTCTCCTGTCTGAAACTCAGAACAAGCCAAGGTCATCACATATACTAGTAAAAGTCAGTCTATGTATTTTTAAGAGACCATTGCTAAGGGAATGCTCCCTAACATCACATAATCTGTTTAGGCTATCAACCTGATGATCAACATAAGCATGACCCCTCTTTATCAACTCAACCGCAAGCTCATACAGCTCCTGAAAATAGTTGCTGGTATAAGTGATCTGAAAAACAACAAAGATAATGTTAGTATTTGTGGGGTAAAGAATATACAAAGATGAAACAGAAGCATGACTGACAGGCCCATACCTTAAATGGCTCCCATCCCATCCAATTAACGATTTCTTTAATGTGATCAATATATTCTTTCTTTTCAGCTTCAGGATTTGTGTCATCATACCTACAACACCCACATCCGGTAACTTGTACAATTTCATTCAACCAATTCATTAAATACAAACGTATCATCAAAGCATAGATAAATATAAGTAGCCTAGTGAAGCTAGCAATCATTCAGTAAACTTCAGTTATACTAAGATAAGATTGAATAGGATAGTTTGATTAGCAACAATATTATATAAATACAAGTCAAGCACCAAGCCCCCAAACATAATGAGACTCAAGCAAAACCAATTGCAACATAGTTTTATTTAATGATGTATCTTTATAGCTGAAAATATATATCAAACTATGAGAAAAGGAGTTTCACCTCAAATAGCAACATCCACCTCTTTCCTTCGCCAAACCAAAATCAACAAACATTGCCTGCATCAAGAAAATAGATATATGTACATAAGCAGGCAATATTATTAAAGTACATGCATCATTCATTAAACATTTATATATGAACATTATTATGTGTGCAGAAAACAACAGAAGGAACATACAACTTACCTTAGCATGACCAATATGAAGGTACCCATTCGGCTCAGGTGGAAAGCGTGTATATACTTTCCCTCCAGTTATTTTCAAGTGCTTGTTGAGAATTTCCCTCGTATTAGAAGCTCTAAAGATGTGACCGTCACTAAAGAAAACTTCTGTGTGCACCTGAAAATTAAAGGGTTCTTATCTATGAAATTATGACATTCCTACCAGCTCTCGGAAGCAGTTCAGAAAACTTTTAGGAGATTATTTGTCTTCCAAAGACCAAAAAACTCCAAAACTTTAATCTCAAGTACCTAAAAACAATAAAGCTTTTATTTCAGCTTGTTGTCCACATATAACCTTAAGCAAGAGAAAAAAGAATAAGAATTCCCAGTATATTGTAATTGGAGTAGCCCACCAACTCGTGTACTAAGCTTGTAATTCTCCACAATCAATGTGGGATTTCCAAGTGTACCCAACAAAGGATACTTATTTATGACTTGAATGTTATACACTTCTACATTACTTAATTATATGGGGATTGGGGAAAAACAATCACTGAACAACATAACAGAAATCATGATACAGAAACGCATACACCAATAACATGAAATGACAACCCACTTCACTAAAATTTCAAGCATGAATTACACCAAAACATATCAGTATTTTGTTTAAGACCTAAAAGGAAAGGTCTTGCATGGAAGTAAATAAATAACATGCCACCCTCTTCATAACATAGATACATCAGTATACGAGAAACCAATGAACACACAACTTGTACCTTGAAATTGTCTTCTGGTGAGGGAAAGATAGAAAATGGATTAAGTTCTTCTTCTGGTGGCTGAGCAGGGGAGCTTTTAATAGCAGCAGCTTGCTCCTTCATGAGACATAAGTAAGTTCACTTTCAACTTTACAAAACAGAAATATTGCAATTTATCTACCAATGGTAGAGAAAAATAACAAGGAATTCATAGCTACCTCAACTTTGGCGGGCTTCTCTTTCTTCTTTTTTACGGGTTTTTCATCATCAGCTGCAGTTCTCTCACCGAGCAAATCACGTAATTTTTTTTCAATAATTTCCTGAAAATAGGATGGAAGTACAAAAAAGGACATACAAGATTTGTTAAATTAACTTTACAAAGCATCCCATCCATTTGATTGATCAGTTAAGATTTTAGGGGGGGAAAAGACTGAGAAACACCTTTACAATCTTTGGATCAGCCCATGGCTGCTTCTTCCTGACATGTGCAAATAAATCACCAACTAACAAAGAAAAGCAAAAAATATCATTTGAAGATTAATGGCAAAAGAAAATCTAAGGAGAAGAGCTCCATAATGCAATGATTGTTTCGTGTAGACCTCTTTACTAGGAATAAAGGATAAAGTACGGTAACTAGATTACTTGCTTTATAACAAATAAATGGCAGCATTATATGTGAAAGATTCTAGTTCTGAATAAAGGCTTTCATGCAAATTTAACAATTAATGAAGATTTAAATACACAATGTTCAAGACTACAAGGAAGATACAAAATAAATAAATAAAGACAGTAACAGATCTTCAAAGTTCCTCATAGAATACCTCCCTTGCTGCAAGAAGCGCCTTTTTTTCTAGTCTACACAAGTCATTTGTATAGAATTTATTTAACTGAATCAAATATTTGATCTGCCCACGAACTTCTCTACTCTGATAAATTTGACTATTCACCCATTGGAAGACTAAACAACCAAATAGGTTTTCTATATCTGAAAGACAATCTTTTGACACTAACAAGTGCTATTTCTCGTATTTGAAATAAACATGATATCAACAGCTTATTAAAAATAATGCACGTTTTTCGTTAATGGAAAAGACATGCACAATCTTCAACCATAAGGCTAGACCTAAGGATCTAGATCATGTTAAAGCAAAGATCAAAATGCAATATTCATAAGACTTGAAAACCAAGCATTGACCAGAAAATGCTTATCCGTGATGCATGTATATGCAGAATAATCAAGCATAATCCAAGAAAGGGCACCCTTACAGTCCAGATAAAGCTAAGGTTAAAGTTCAGAACGTGGGTATTCATACACCCCAAAGGAAAGAGATAAGAGTTACAAGGATCTGAAAGTACAGAGATAAGTACTCTTCCTACCATAAAAGGACTACCCGGTCAACCATGGTAGAAGACCACAAGATATACACAAGAACAAGCATGCATTTTCTTTAAACAAGATTGACCGGCCAATATCATAAGACGGTAAAGAGTACTTACCCTTTGTCCGGTAGCGTTGCTCGAGGATTACAGTCTTGTTGTCTTCAAAAACCTCGTTGACTACTTTCTCAATATCCTCTGCAGATAATTCAATTCCTGAACAAGAAAAGTATGTATTCATCACATAAACAAATAGAGCAAAGCATGCAGAATTTAGAGTTTCAAGATATGTATCCCACATTCACCCCTGACCATTCCAAAAAAAAATAACAGCCGGGTAACTTAGAGATTTCTCATTCCTCGAGAATACAAAGAGAAGAACGTCATCTGGGTCATATTGCTATAAAACTTACCAACTCCACAAGCATTCTCAAACTCAGACACATCAAATTTCTCTGAGCCCGTACTTGAAAAGAATGAGAATGCAGCCTCCAACTGAGCTGTGGTTTTGATCTGCATAAATTTGTGCAGCAGATTACAACAGAACTTTAAAAAAAGTAAACCAATCTGCAAACCAAGGTAATCACTGCCTACACATCAAACCTTAAATGAGACAATATACTCGAGCAGCTTCGGACGGTGGACCAAGGCACCAACAGGAAATCTAGTGGCAACCTGTCACACATAAATATACATGCAAAATATCAACATTAACAAATTGAACGAATTAAAGAAGAAATCCCACTCAGCATGAAACGCTAATTAGACTTCCTCAGTAAAAAATAACTTAATAGAAAGACCGATTCAACGACAGCGGCAACAATACTTTGATGCTTACAAAATCAATCAGATACTTGGATTCATAAATCAAAACAAAATGAACAAAAAAAACTAGTAATAAGACAAATTACCGCGTAGAGGAGATTCCCAACATTGCGGTCACATCCATTCAAAACACCAGCCTGAACAAGCAAACCAAGTCCAAAATTAGCAAACAAGTTGAATCAAATATTGAAGTGAGAAAAGAAAGAAAAGGCAAAAATGAAAATAAGAAATAGTACCTCGTGAATGACGGCAACGAGGTTATTGGTGACCTTATTATTAGCGACGGTATTCCGAGCGGTTTTCTCATCTAAATTGATGCTGAGAAACAGCTCCAATGGATTCGCAGTTGTTGGCATTTTCGTATATCTGTGTTTTCGACAGCAAAACCCCCAATTTCCAGCTCCTTAATTCTTACAGAGGGTAAGGGCTTGTTTGTTACTACAAAACAAAACCCTTTCATCAAATGCGTTAAGCTTGAATGTGAAAACGGGTTCTCGAGGGCCGAATATATTGGGCCTCGGGTATGAGCCCATCAAGCCCATACCTTCAATCGCGATTCGGCAAGTCTTGTATGGCGGCGCTGGAAATTACACCGGTATCAGCTTAATGGAGATTTATTTAGATTCTTTTCTAGTGTATTCTTCGGAATAGAAAAATTGTAAGTGTTTGGTATCGGTTTGAGCTTTTGTATTGTATTCTTTTACGAGATTCTTTTGCTAAAAGAATCCCGAAAAAGGAAGCTTGACCCCCAAGCTTTTTCGAGATTCTTTAGGTTAGATTGTTATTATTTCCCTTCATACCCTCATTCTCCTCTCCTTTCACAGTCTCATCTCTCATTCTTCCAGTCTCGTTCTACTTCCGGTCTCATCTCTCGATCTTCTTCCAGTCTCATCTCCCTCTTCCTTCTCTTCAGATCTTCTCCATCGGGTTCGCCGTGCCCTGCCCCGATGGACGACCGCCGATTGCCTTGCTAGCCCCTCCTTCGCCTCGCCCCTTCGTCTCTTCTCTGTAGCCACCAAGTGGGAGCAGCCCTGGGCTGTCGCCCTAACCTGCCGAAGATCCAGCGCAGCCCCCACCGGATGAGCCCCTCCGCTGCAGACCCCAAGCCGCCGCCTTGCCCTGTTTCTCCCGGCCGGATCCATGCCTGCAGGCCGCCGCCCTGCTTCATCTTCCCCCCTCGCCATCGCTGCTCCCACTTGGTGTTGCTGCCAAATGTTATATCCATGGTCAATTATTTCCCTCATGCCGCAATGGACAGCCGCAACAGCACAAGAAAAAGACATTGAACTTTTGAGTGCCAAATTCAACCGCCTCATTCATGGATTTTCAAATTCAACAGCACAAGAAATGAAAGAAATTCAACAGCACGAGAAATGGAGAGTGACGACGACGAAGGAGAAGAGACGGTGGAGTCACAATTGTCGATTAGAGGATAGGGCTGCAGAAAGACAAAAATTTGGGGTTAAATTTTTAGGGTATTTTGGTAATCTTATCTAAATGGATCTCTAACAATAATCTGATATCAAACAGAAAAATTTTACGTAAAAAACAATCTCTAACAATACCCATCTCCAACATTTCCCAAGAATCTCAAGAATCTCCATCTTGAAGAATCTAAAAAAAGAATACGCATACGATACAAAACAGGCCCTAGACCATCCGCATTGGTTGAGTTTCTAACAAAGTTTTTAAACTTCTTTTTTCACCCATGATAATTATAGTGGAAATTGCATAAACAAAAATAAAAACAATCAAAAAGTTGCAGGAATGATCCGAAAAGCATAAAAATGAAAGAAATGAAAACAAAAGTAATCAAAAAGCTGCAGAAGTATGTATTGTATAAGTTTTCAATTAAGAGATCTTACAAGGGTTTTAAACAAAAAAAAAAACTTTTAGCTAAGAGATTTATTATTATTTATAGTTAAATACTATGCATCCATACAAAAAGACCCCTTTGATAGTTCATTTTTAATCGTGCAAGGCACGATTCCCTCTCTTTCGTCTTTAGTTAGTTGATGTTTAGGTAAGTTTAACATATATATTTATAGAGGAAAGGAAAGGAATTTTATAAGCTCAATTCGCATAATTGATTTCATCAACGCCCTCTTTTATTTTCGATCAACATAGTCATAAACCTGTTCTCCCTTTCTACAACATCAACAACCTCTCAAATTTCAACCCAACATATCACTCACTCATCATCATTCGGCCACCGCCTAAACCTCTATGGCAACACCACTTAGAGTGAGTGCCCAAAGTTGTTTTGTGAACGTTGGGAGAATGGCTACAATCCCCGATCATATCAAGAGACCGATTACCATAAAACACTAGAAACAGAGGAACTCAAATCAAATTTTTTTTAATTTCGGTCTTAAATCATATGTTGTTTGCTTTTAATAAGTGTTATTTAAATTTTAGAACATAGTGAAATTTAACGTTTAAATGCTCAAATACATGATGCTTAAATGCTCAAACATATTGATTTGTAGCACCAAAGGTTTCTTTTGGACATTTTATCCTAAATGCTCAAATCAAGGTTTAAATGCTCAAATATATTGTAGCAACAAAGGTTTTCTTTTGGGCATTTTATCGAACACTCGTGCAACATTAATCCAAACTTGGGAAGAATGAAACCTAAAGCATCCTTCTTAAATCCGCATGCTACCAACATAAACGAAAAAAATACAAAAAACCTGATCTTGCAAGCACCCATCTTAATCACAAAATCGAAATTGGTAGCAAGTCAATCGATTGAAAAAGAAACAATAACATCGGTTCTTCATCTACTTGCCATGGAAAGAGAAGTACAAGCTTCGGATTCAAACTATTGAAAGCATGAGAAGATAAAGAGATAGGCCACAAAACAAAGAACATTCGAGTAAAGGAAGAAGATTTAGCTCGATTAGAAGTTCACGAAAGCAAGTGAACCAAATCAAGAGGAAGAAGAAACCGTACAACCGGATGAAAAATGTTTCGGCGGAGGAAAGTCAATTTTTAAAATTTAAGATGATGAAATTACCGTTGTACCGAACTCATTAACAATGAAAGCTGATTTAAATCATGAACTACAACTTTTTCCTAATTGACTACATCCATTCCACAGAAAACTTGTAAGGCAATCGTATGAGATATAAACAGTACCAGATTCCTACCATCATCCGCGGCACCTATACATTTGAAACTACTTTTGGCAACAGGAGTTTTGGATTACAAACAGACTAATGCTTGAAAATTTTAGCTTTAGGCTGAGATTCCGACCCCGAGCTTCTGTTGCAGCGCTTCACAAACGCATCTAGTGTTTTCTGCTTTGCCGGGCTGCTACTTACTATATTAGGCGGCTTGCTGTCTGAAACATCAAGAGCATTCTCTTGCCCATCAAGCACCTATTCATAGCACCACTCAACCAGATTAAGTTCTTAAATCAAATACAATATATTTCTTATAGGAAGCCATCATGATGAGCGAGCAACAGAAGTACGAGGCAGATTCAGGCACAGCTTAGTGGCAAGAAAACAATTTACTAGCTTGTATAAACGATTTTTTTTTTATCCTTGTTTTTTGGGTTGATTAAGAGTTCTTAAACTATGAGATCTGCCGGACAATTGAACTCCACAAAGCTTTAAAAAACTTTAATGACCGGAGGTGGCTTCCAAGTTCAAGTACTATAATTAACCATAAACCGTTCAAAGATCCATTTTATAACTCTTCACAAGCTTCAAGTCATAGATGGATTTGAGCCATTTCCCTTGAAGGTGAATTTTCTTTTGTCAGCTTATAACGTAGCTGATAAGATAAAAATATGCTGATTAGTGGTTAAATGCCTTTCTTTGGAATATAATCAGGCCCTACGTGTAATAATATATGGCAATCATCAACTCGCTCAAAAACCCAAAAACAGAAATAACAGACCTGTCCCAAGTTTTCCAATTTGCTCTGCACCACATCCCTGCAGAAAAAAGATCAAATAAAATTTGAGAAAGCAATAACATTACCAGTTTGGCCACTAAGAAAGTTATCCTGAGGTCAGACATATAATAATTGTAGCTTGATGCATCATAACTTACCAAATAATGTCATCTACTGTGCCATTTGCAAGAAGGTAGTATACATTGACTGAAGAAACCTAAGAGACATATGCACTAGTTAACATGGGACAAGATGAACTAAAGTTGGACAGGCTGAAAACAGTTCCCTTTGCAAGCTAACAGCCTAGTTCATAGTAAAAAATATGCACCTGTCCAATTCTGTGAGCACGATCTTCAGCTTGTATCAAATCTCCCGGAGTCCATGACAACTCAGAAAAAATAACAGTGCTTGCAGCTGTCAGCGTTAATCCAACACCGGCAGCTCTAATGGAAAGCTGCAAGAGTTTCAACGATGTAATTTAATTTAGATCAAGACAATGAAAGAAGTTTCTCCGTCAACAGGAATGATAATTCCCAGAGAACAGAGTGGTAGATTTAATGAGAAGAATATTAACATACAACTGCAGCCTTGATTGACTCTTTTTCCTGGAAATCCACTACTAGAGCTTGTCTGGATGCTGGAGGAGTACTGCCATCAATGCGGATGCATCCAACCTTCTTCTTCTGCAAATTCAGCAGCATTGCTTATAACCAGCTTGGAAGACAACTCCAACTCTTTAGCAATAATCTTACCAGCAGAAATTGATGCATTGACTCAATCATGGACTGATGGTGTGCAAAAATCAAGAATTTGCAGCCAGCCTGCAAAAGTTAAGAGGGTGAATGGTATTGATAAGACTATGAACATTTCTAAGACTAATATAAAGAATATGGACTATCATAGATAATAAAAAAAAAGTCATTCATCCAGCAGAAAGTTCAATCCTAAAGAATAGGAAGATTATTTGTGCTTGGCAAAGACAAAATTCTTCAAAGCAATGGTCCTAAATTTCTTTTGAGATTTCCTCTCTTGTCACTGCTAAGAGTACATCACTGGAGGAAAAATTAGCCTTGCATGATCAATAAAATCTGTTTTTAAGTTGCTGATTCTTTCTTGCAAAATCAATGAATTATGGGTCCAAGCAAACTGAAAGGCAATATATGTTAAATATATCAATTGTGAGTGGAGGTTGTAAATTCCAGATAATCATTAGTAGGAAAAGAAATTCAAAAGATAAGCATCAAGTTCAAACTTACTTCAATTACTGTTCCCAGGTAATCCAGCACTGCTGGAATCTTTGCTTCTGCAGATTCATTATATATCTGTGGTGCCAATATAACGTGTGAGATGATGTTTTAGAAAAGAGAGTGAAACTCGATTGTGTAATTTTTTATTCTTGGCTAAAACAAGGCGTAACAAACATCTTTACAAATGCAGATTTGCAAGAGTACCTTACTGATAAGATTCTTTTCAGAGAGTTTAAGCGAGTCACGCTCATCCTTTGAGCCGCAGTTCTTGATCTTTCCCTTCAGCACCTCTAACTGCATAACTTCACAATTTTACCAGTTTGAAAAAGATGTAATATTTTCCCATACATGTTAGGACTTTCCAATTTATGAATCCCAAATATGCAATGGGTCATATTCATTTAGGTAAATTGGGGTAAACTGTATATCAACTGGTAAGGGAAGACTTTGAGCCCCATAACTATTGGATAGCACGACTCACTTTTTTGTAAGAACGCAACTCAAAACACTGGTAAGATCACGATCAGATGATACGCATGACTTTGAGTTATTGAGTTCTTACTAAGAGGTAAAACCCATCATCTTTGGCAACAAGTAAAAGAGGGGATTACCTCAAGGAATAAAGCATTTATTTGCCTCATGTCCTTCTCAGCCATATCCAAAAACACCTGGAAATTAGTTATTCAAGTTTGTGCATCATTAGTGATACATAAGAAAAAAATATCACACTAATTTTTACAGCAACTGCAGGATAATTTGTGACAAAGAGATTACAACTCTTCTTACAAATCCCATTTTACCTCCACGTCCATATTTTTTTTGACAGTTATTTTATGAGTTGTTAAAAACATGAAATTCTGGCAAACATATTAATCGAATGTTTGGTACAGGAGGTTTTTGGGGAGTTATTTGGAGTATCATTAACACCTTGGGGGGGGGGGGGGGGGGGGGGGG
>BSUD01000002.1:8820237-8966858 GCA_033239045.1 Fagopyrum esculentum | reverse complement strand
GGGGGGGGGGGGGGGGGGGGGGGGGGGGGGGGGTGACAAGATCATTAATTTGGGGCTAGGGGAGGAAAAGGAAATGGAATTTTGCAATTATTTCAGACAACTCTCCAAAAAGAAATATTTTGAAGCTTTGAGAAAAGGGTTCAAACAACTCCAAAAGCCTTTTTATCTTGAAGCTTTCAAAAAGGGTCCAAAAAGCTACAACTCCAGTTGCCGAATAAGCCACTCACTAGGTCATATTTTTTTAAATTTCAAACAACCAGCAAACAACTATACCGATCAGGCGATCAGGGCCTAAGTCACTTTATCCTTCAAAAAACATGCAATCTTGGGGAGTATCAAGCAATAGTAAGCAACATATATACATGATAAACAGAAAAGGGAAATCAGCATTTGACTTGAATCTGTCATGTATTCTTATAAAATATCTTAACAAGTATTATCATACTTTCCTCCTGATTGTAGCAAAAAGCTATATGTATGACCATATCGTCCATGAAGTGAATTGAACTCACAATCGATCAAGATAGCATAAGAAAGGAGTTCAAGGAATCAAACATTTATACCAACCAAGGCCAATAATCATTACCTGTTGTCTGCGCTTCATAGGAAGCTCAGAAAGAACGTCTTTTTTTAGTCTACGGATCATTACCGTAGCCTTCATCAGATTATGCAACTCTTCATGGTTACTAGCACCTTGATAAACACCGAATATACCCTAGAAGATAACATTGGGCATAGCATCCATCACTATAAACAAATACATAAGCCATGGTTGCAAAAAGCGAGAATCTGACGTGAAAGAGATTTGCACTCACACCCTTGCAGTACCGATTTCCATAGTCATGAACATTCTTGTACACATCAGGATACAAGGCCTCCAACTGTACAGGGGAAACAAATTTCAGACTTTCATCTATTAATGTTATAATAAATGGTAAATAGGTAGATAACATACAAATTTACCTGCTTGAATAGTTCAATAGGCCGTGACAAAGCCGGAGTCCCGCTCAATAACATTGCATATTGGGCTTTCTGAATTGCATATTTGACAGGTGAAAAAATGATAAATGCTAGAAGCATAGTCTGGTGTAAGGAGGTTATGTGCAGTGGCGCATAGAAAGTAAGCACCTGTATGACTGGCAGCGATGCACTTGTCCTCTTTGCTTGAGCATTCTTTAAGTAATGCGACTCATCTGCAACAACAACCTGTATAATATATTTGGTACATTAAAAATGTCCATATTCCTTAAGATTAATATTTTACTTTGTAGTGAAGCGGAAAGACATCCTATCACAGTTCACAAATTCTAAAACCTAAAAGTTCTTATTGTCACGATTCGAAAACATAATAGGAGCAGAAAAGGCACACTTAAACTCATTTACCTTAAACTCTGAAGCCAATAGGGCACTCTGCAATTTGGTGACACTGTCATAAGAAACAATATTAAAGATGCCATCCAGAGGAACAGTTCCCTTGCTAGCAGCTACTACTCTAAAACCACATTTGTTTGATCCACCACATTGCGATAAAACCACCTAATATTTCCAACAATCAAGTATATTAGAGGCAAGCATAACAACCCCCTCCCCCAAAGAGATATAGAAGTATAGAACAATGACAATGCATGAAAGGAAATAAATCAAAATTATACTGATGTAGAAGAACACTGTTTTTAAGGCCAGGATGACAACACTCGGACCCACCAAAACCCATCATTTTAAGAAGCCCAGTACATCATGCCAACCTTAAATCAAAATTATACTGATG
Organism: Fagopyrum esculentum; assembly: GCA_033239045.1. Taxonomy (NCBI): domain Eukaryota; kingdom Viridiplantae; phylum Streptophyta; class Magnoliopsida; order Caryophyllales; family Polygonaceae; genus Fagopyrum; species Fagopyrum esculentum. The sequence goes on along the minus strand of BSUD01000002.1, from coordinate 8,965,090 downwards.
TAGAAGAACACTGTTCTTAAAAAAAACTGAAATGTAGTACATTCTACTCATCTTATTCTTATAGCATGAAAGTTTGATTTAAAATCAACATTGCCTAGGCAGTTCCATGTTTGTAGTAGCTCGCGTTCAAGCAATAGAAAATAGGGTAGACTGCATAAAACCACCGTTATATAGGTCATTATGCACAAAACCAGTCTTTAATGAAAATTGTATTTAACCACCACTTATAGATGCCTTCTTTGCTATCGAACACCCACACTCATTCTTCTTTTATAAGTACATACAAAAATGTATAAAATGGGTGTGGATGTTGGATTGTGGACCAAACATTGATATAGAGTGGCTAAATACCTTTTCCTTGAGAAGAGGGTGGTCTAATACTACTTTTATGAGAAAGGGTGGGTTTGTGCGAAGGAACAAAATAAGTCCTAGATTCAGTAACATATGGTATGAACTCGGTACAAAGCATTAATGTTAAATAAATACAAAACAGATTTACAAAAGTTTAATTTGATGATGCTATTTCAGTATTTCAAGTTGACATTAGCTATAATAATGTCACCCATTTTGAAAAGATTTCCCAAGGAGATTAAACTTGACGAGCCAATAACAAGATTAAGAGCTCGGAGCACTCCAAGAGATACAATATGCATACTAGTAGCAAGGTCAACAAGATAAATGATGAGAATAGACCCTGAAAAGATACAATTCTGAACCTAAACGAGTACTGGGTGGTGAAGAAGAATAAAATTGAACGAACAAGACACGGTGTATCCTCACAAACCAGTTTTTTTTAAGGTCCACTTTCACTATGAAGGACCTTCTCTTCAAACTTGAGTTCAAACCTTTTGAATATAACAAGCTACAGCCTAATACATGTTTGACAATAATGTTCAAGTTGCACAATCATGTTCATGTACATATTGATTTGACCCTGAGGGCCTAAGACACATTTTACCTATGCATCTCATATAGTCAATGTCATGTACACAGCCGAGAGCCACATGTATAGATCAACAAATTATATGAAAAAGTGTTCCTTTCGGTGATCTAACAGGAGGATGGAGGCACATATGCATATGAAACCTTAAAATAAATATCTTTACAAAGTTGACTACAAATCAATCATCAATTCATTTTTTATCTATACAAGGTAGACAGGTATTGACAGTTAGGCATGATCCTTTCAGAAAAAGAAGAGATTAGATGCAGATTAGAAAGTGAAGGAAAACATACGACGATATCGGATGGAGAGATGTTCAACCATTGTTGAATCATCTGCAAAACAAATAGGGAAGAGTAAGCGTACTATAATATAGGGGAAGTTACTTAAGTATAACAACTAACCGAAGCCCAGTGTAGACGCAAGGAAGATGGAGTAAGCACCAACACAGGCCAGGAGTCACAAACACATGCAGTAACAGCAATTGCCTGCCAAAACCATTACAGAGATTTAGACTAGATAATTCAAACTATGACAGACAACAAGAGATTTTTACATCATGAAATTATGAAGCTTAGTAAAAAAATTAGGTTATTTTATTCTAGGATTTAGAAAAGAGTTTAGTTAAATTAGTATAGGATGAAAAGGTCAAAGTAGCAAACTCTTCTACATACAAAAAAATTGCAAGGTATTTTCTTGATCCACTAAAGAAGAGCCAAATAACAAATTAAAATGCTCCCACAAACATCCTGGTTATAAGTAGTTAGTTGTGTAATGACAATTAAAGTATAAATAGCTAAAGGTTGGTTATGAGAACATGGAACACGAAGATGATAGAGAAGCGCGTGGAATAAACCAAAGAGTGACCAAATTGGAAACAGGGGAACAGAACATGGGAAAGGGAAGAATAAAAATGATTCTGGTAGATTAAAAAGGGGATCATGAATCAAGCAATGAGGAGAGCCGGATTATTCAAAGGTTGAGCAAATTAGGAAGTGAGGGACGTGGTAAAAGAAGAAAATGGAGAGATCACAAGTACATAAAGATGCACCTGTGGATCTGTGACTGACGTGGTCTAGAGAAATTCCCTAAGATTAACTTTCGTAACTGAAACACTATACTATTTACAAAAGAAGCCGATTGAAACTAACTTTTCACACTAACAATTAAATAGATTCTTAGTTTCACTAAGGCTACCAAACAATATAATATACATCACATTTCATTTGCTCTGCATCATACAACGAGATTGAATTATGGGTTACATCATTGCAGCTTTCATGTTAATACATTATTTTTGCTACGGCCACACTTTCCAAGTTATAATTTTTTAAAACCGAAGGGCATAAAACCTGATAGATTTAGCCTCAAGATGCAAAAAAAATGTATTTTTCAGCCCATATACAACTTTCCGAGTTATAATTTTTTAAAACAGAAGGGCATAAAACCTGATAGATTTAGCCTCAAGGTGCAAAAAAATGTACCTTTCAGCCCATATACAGTGTCTAATTGGTGACCATACGACCTTAAAGACTATACATATGGAACCCATTTATATTTTGATTCACCGGGAACATTAATGAGACGTTGAAAAAGATAAGATACTTGCCTGTAATGTCTTGCCTAGACCCATCTCATCAGCGAGAAGGGCACGCCCTCCGTGTTGAAGCACAAACCTAAGTCACCAATAGCAAAAACTACTTCAAACCATTGTGCAAAACAAAAATAAAGGTAGCTGCAACAAAATCAATTTTGAAGCTGAAGTTCTAGTGAACAAATTAAGATATAAAGCATTGGCAATGCGATATACATAAGATGATAAGAAAGACAGAACGGAAGTTCTAATCACTCGTACAAAGGAAAAGCTTCAAGCAAATAAGCTATTAATAAGATTCTTAATCCTTACCTCACACCATCCCTTTGAAATGGAAGAAGCTTTGATTCAATATAATCTGGGATCCTGGCATATCGATCTGGTAGAGAACAGCGATACATCTAGTTCGATCATTATTTTACTTTTGATGGAAATATTGTTCAACTACGAGTCTTGAAAGTAAATCAATGAAGAATACTTTAAATCTTCAATAGCATAGATAGGGAAGACACACATAGAATGATATCATAAGGAAAATGATACATCAATGGTTCCACAAAAAGGGTCATAAGTTTGCCTATGGAAGAAACACATGCATGTTACTGATTTATATGTAAAAGGTGCAGGACGCTTCAGACAAGTCAATTCTCTGCAACCCTTTTGGAAAAAGGCTTACTATATAGTCTATACTAAGGAACTTATTTTTCTTTTTGACAGAACAGTGGAAGTATGTATACATCAAGGATCATCAGAAGCAAAACCTACACACAGTTCTTATACTGTCACCAAACTGAGTATTGCTAAACTCTAATGAAATTATGGCAGAAGTGGTTCATGAAACATTACTACACACAAATAGGAACTTAGGAAGACATTAAGTACTCCAAATACGACAAGGACGTGGGATAGGGAGCTTCTCCAATAGATGATACAAAACTTTGGACCAAAAGAAAGACACACCCATAATGTAGAACACGCACAAAATGCTCAAAGATGATAAAGCTAGAGTGGACAATCAATCATAAATCAGTTTGTTTGCCCGTGGCTGTGGGAGAAAAACACTTCAACATAAATTACAGAAATCCAAGACTAACCTTGAAGATCTGGTGCTTTAGCTGTAGCTGCAATAGCACGATGAACCAAAGGGTCCAGAGTTTCTATCTGGTGAAATGCATAGTCAAATTTTTTGTTACAGAAAAAGAAAAATATAATAATAGTCAGCTGCACAAAACAATAAAATCGTCCCAACATTGTGAAGAATGAATAGGAAATGCGGCTAGGAGAGTAAAGAAGGACACATTCAAGCACAGATTTAACATCATGAAGCATGATGCATCCACATATATGAGAGAATGGAGCAGCAATCACCTCTACTCTAGAGCCAGGTATTTCAGATAGGATCTTTTCTGCTGATGGTAAAGAAGAAGCAGGGAACAGCCACAGCCTGCATAAGCCACACGAATCGATTATGCTCAGCAGCACTTTATCGACCAAAAGTATAAAACAGTTAAATGTAAGTCAACCTTTCTTTGGCGTTCCAGCTTGCTTTGGGGATCTTCCGAACAGCACTAACAAGCATCTGATAGATTAGTAATTTCCAGCTATCAAATCAGCCTAAGCATTGTGGAAGATATATATTGCTTATATAAAGATTAATCAAAGGCATACCTGGTCGAAGGGAAACTTGGCAGCCATATTACCACTCATATGAAGTAAAAATTTCACATGCAATTTTGGAAGCTCTTTTGCAGACTCATCTGAATGGATAGAGGTAAGGTGCTTTTTAATAGATGAACCAATATACTACATATTACTAAAACCCAGTACTACAGCATTACATTACCATGACTCTGTAAATTGAATAGTGAAAGTATAAAACAGGGAACTAGCTTCGAACCTAGCATATCTGCAACTGAAATTTTTAATTCACATTCCTAATCAGACCTTAAATGGTTCTAGCCAACTCATCTGAAGCTCTTACTGTTCAGTATGCCCATAAAACAAGACTTTCTTGACATCCTAAGGACTCGTACTAATCTCTATTTTAATAACAATCAGCATTCAATCAGGATTGATCAAGCATAAATTAAAGCAACCTATTAGCTAAGCATCAGAACATTTTTTTACAAACAAAGTTATAGAAAACAATCCATCAAATCACATCGAGTAATTCCTGGGAATTGTATACTGGTCTTCTTTCTAAGGAACTTTTTAGGTTCCCAATTCATTTTTTACTGTATACAAATAAATCAATGTTTAACTAATTAACCTGGTGGCCATCAAGTACATACATCTTCACAAGAAACAACTGAGAACAAACTGTTCAAATAGCTCGTGTCATTCATGACAATGTCAAAAAGATTTCAAACACAGCAATGTGTTTACAAGGACTTACCAGGTGGCTCAGCTGATGTAGGAAGGATCCTAGGTTGCAGAGTACAAGGATCCACCTATATAAGAATAAGTCAGTAGCCATAAAGCATGCATACCTTTCTAACAAAGACATTTTTTTACAATTAACACTCTAGCAAATGGCTTAAGCCCAACCGCCCATTGTTTGTTTCCCTATTAGCCAGGAAAGTTTACCAGTAAAAAATTATTAAGTTGACAGAGATTTAGTGTGTAGACTATATGGAAGGGTAACTCATGTAAGGATCACTCATATCCACATGAGACTCCTGATGAGTGCACAAGAAAGTATCACGTGGGTTTGTACAATTAATACTCAAAGCAGACATGATATACCACTTATTCTCCTTTCTCAGATAGAAAGCCGCTTTCACATCTTCTTAACTCCAAATGGATGGGGATCATGAAAGCTCCTTTTTTTAGGATACAACAGTCTCCTTGGAACAGATACCAGTGGAGGCCGAAAAGGACAGATGTGCCAATAATGACTATTAGGATTTTAAGACATCTCCTCTAACAGTGAATTAAAAAAACGAGAATCATATTAATCCCATGGCAGACGGCGATGAGTACATTAGCCAACAACTTACAAAGTACTTGTTCATTACACAAATACTGTGTAATATGGTCATAAGTTCCGTGCTTGCTTAGTGCTTCCCCATTCAAAAAATGTCATATATAGCATGCGCAGTTACAAAAATGATACAATCAAGTTGCCAGACCTTGTAATGTATTTCTTTTTTGCACCATTGACCACGGAAAGTTTACATAAAATAATAGATTTCTGATTCCACGACAAAACGGGTGCTCGCGACCAAAATCAATCTTAAGGAATTTAGAAGTGTTCATCTCTAAACAAAATTAACATTAAACCCTCGTCCTAGTGCAAAGTGTCAGTCCATTCCATTCATGGGCATAACTGATGAGCGTTCCTATAGATCAAGAACTCGCCTAGGTACCCCTAATTTCAAATCCCAAGCAAAATCAAAATGTTCGACAGAAGGAAAAGAAGAAAGAGAACCCACCTGGGTACGAGGACCCGCATGACGGGGCTTGATAGGAGAAACGTCAAAATCGAAGCGAGTAAATTGGGATTGTGCTTGTATTTTCTGTTGAGGGTCAATTGGATGCTTTGTGTTCTTGTGGAAAGGGTTAGAAACAGAAGTATAATTGGAGGTGGAGGTGCAAGAAGATGAGGAATTCCGCTGAGCAATCTGACGAAGAGCGTCTTTCTCAAGGGATTCGAGATCTTCTGCACTCAAATCCCAGTCATCCAGTTCCATTTTCACCCTCTCAGTTCACCTCTTTCTCTTCTTCGCAGCTGTTTCAAAGTGAGAGGACTGAGAGCAGACAGAAATTTGAAATTGGTAGCCAGGGAGAAAACCCAGGGAAACAGCTGCACACCCATATGAAGAATTGTTTTAAGATGAGAGACGCATGTCACGCATAAGCATAACTTGGGGTAACCTAATTTCAAGTCATTTTTCATATAAAAAAAACATAATTTGTAATGGTAGAATTTAGTTATCCAAAATATCTATTTGAAATTTGATATTATTGTTACATATTATTGGCCCGTTTTCTTTGCTAAAAATATATTAGAAATAAATTATTGTTAGAAATAAATTATTGTAGGGTTAGATAAAAAAAACCAACTTTCACATGAGGATTTGATATCCTCCGATGAATTACAAATTTGATAATTGATATTATTGTAGGGTTGATATCCTCGACATATACATCATCTTCACGAAAGTTACAAGTCAAACGAGTAGCTTTATTCTCGAAACCTTAACGAAGTTTTGCAAAAAAAACAAAAATTCAAGGCAAAAAAATAAATTATCATAATTTTTTTTTAAAGTTTCTTATAATACTTCTAATACCTCAAAATGTAATCTACAACAAGGACTTGAGATCCCTGTGGTCACAAACCTTAAGGAATACTTGGATTGTCCAATAATAAATGAACGGGTAATAAGGGAACCTTTGAATATATTTATATTCTTTGTCTCAAGAAAGATGACCATTCTTATCAAATCCAACCTTAACGTCAAGCCTGAATTTGCAGGCTTACTATTTGTGCGGACAAGTACGCCACAAATGCAGACTCTACATGCGTGGCACGGAGCTTTGCATGCAGACTTCACATGTGCGCCTCTTGAGGCGCAGTTGGGGCGCAATGCGCCCTAACTACGTGTGTGCGCTTCATGAAGCGCATGCACCTAAGGGTTGTGCGCAGGCGGATTGTGCATGCCTCGGATGGGCGCATGCGCAACCCGCATCTATCCTCGCCCTGAATTTTTTCGCCAAAACTTTTTGTTTAAAAAAATGTGCAAAAGAATATTGACCAAATTAATAGAAATTTCGTGATTGACAATGCTTATAACAATTTTCTCAAGCATACCCGCCGGTCTTATGACAGACTTGTCAGCCAATGTCAAGGTGAATTTCACCGGTGATAGTTTTCCTAGCTCTAACTCATTACATAATTTGAGTGAAATAACACTCACTTAGCACCCAAATCATATAGACAAGTGTGCTTCATTTCACCGAAGGTTAAGGGGATGCAAAAGCTTATGATCTCCTTTCTTGGATTGCATATTTGTCCTTAGCATAGTGTTGCACACCTTGGTGATTTCAATGGAACCTTCATAGTTGTGACACTTCTTGTTTGATAGCAACTCCTTCATAAATTTTGAATATTTGTCATTTGTTCAATGCCTCAACAAATGGGACCTTCAAGTAAAGTTTGTTCATTATTTCTAGAAAATTTTCAAAATTCTCATCCATCTTCTTCTTGTTATGAGCTTGAGGAAAAGGGATGGGATGTCTATATATCTTAGGAGGTGGAGTGAGAGTTACTGATGAGTGTCAAATGTATACCTTTTAGACCTTAAATTCATGCATTTTATACCTCTTTCACTCTCACATACATCTCAATTTACATGGAAAACGTTCACTTTTGTATTTTGGTATCTACTTTGGTTTATTTTGTGTTTCACACATTCAAGGTCATTTGTGGAGCATAATGGTATGAAAGTACCATAGTACGAGGATTCAATCTTCCTTAGAGGGAGAATACATGGAAACATCAAGATCGACTGAAGATTGAAGAAGTCAAGTCGAAACCATTGTAGATGGATGCCATTTTATGTCGACCTCTCAGAGATTCTAAATTTCGACCATCTTTTATTTAGATTTGGACAATCATGTCAATTGTAAAGTTATAGATCTTCGAAAGAGCTTCGATAGTAGTACTCATAGGTCACGTAGTTCCAATCAGAGTAGCGGAAAAGTCAATTTTGTTGAGCTGTCAAAGATGTTGTCAAAGCAGCGCTCCTTACGGACATGCTAAGGCCGTATGGTGCTTGTATGATGGCCGTATCACTTACTGTGGTAAACGAAATAAAATATTTTCAGTTTTAATATTTTAAGGCTATATTTTGTGTAACCCTATACTCTGAGCTCGTCCGTTATATATTAATATGTTAGTCTTAGGGTTAGAACTCCCACTGATTTATCCCGAATTAGGTATCACTCATATTTCTCCTTACCCTAGTTTTCGAGTAGTTGTTTGTTTTACTTTGAAGGTTTGTCTTTCCGGAACCAAACAATTGTGAGTTTGTCTTTATTGATTCATCTCGAATTAGGTATCACTCATATTTCACTCCATAAAAACGACAATAGAGACCACAAGGGGATAACACAACGTATTTATCAAAAAGTGTTTATAGTCAAGATGAGAAAATATGAGGCACGACCTCTTTACTTATAGAAGAGAGGGCCGACTAGGTTTATCTGAGAGACGGCTAGTGTGGGTTGCAAAAAGCCCGAAAACCCGTGATCCATCTAGATTAGATAGGATAAGATATAACCCAACTTAAGAAAAATAATAAAATAAGATCAATCTTCTAAAAAGATTAGATCTCCTTTGCAACTAATAAAATAAGATCTATCTTCTAAAAAAATAAGATCTATCTTTAAGCTTCCCTATTAGAAGACTAAAATTTATTTGTAAAAAATAGACTTGGGATGAAAATATAATTAAAAAGCCCGTAAAATTAACCCATAATTAAACAAGTTTTTATGAGCTTAAAAATATAATAATTAACTAGGATGGGTCGTGTATTGCTTGATCCACACATGTGGATGGATTATCCATTTGCATGATTGACCTTCTTCTCTTGCATGGATATGTAGGTCCTGCATGCATGATTGAGTTTACATACGTTTTGGAATTTGGTTGTTGGGATGGTCTTGCATGTGGGCCCCAGTCTTCAAATATTGAGGAGCAAAGGTTCTTCTTGTAAGATATTTTCCTCCTTGTCACTAGAAAGTGCATTATCATGCTTTGATACACTCGAGACCTCCTTGTTAGATAAGCTCCAATATACGTCATTTTTCTCTTTGTTCGGATGGCATGTAGACCGTTCCTCCCTCTACGTGAGTCCCATTTGAACATGCCATCTTTCTTCTTTGGCATCCTCCTCTTATTTGTAGGTCTTAGGCTTCCTTGTTCCCAAGCTTGTTTTCGAGTTGCTTCTAATCTTGTTGGTGACCCTACTGATTCCTCTACATTAACCCGCTCCGTAGTTGTTCCTATTTTGAGTCCTTCTAGTTGTTGAGCCGATCTTGTGTTGTTCCTGGGTCTTGGGGGTGTTCTTGAGGGTGCTCTTGCATCATCCCTTCTCTTTTGAAAAGATTCGACCTCGAATCCAATCCTTCTTGAATAGTCTCGTCTAGGGTTGGTTCCCGAGGTAGTGCACCTAAATGGAAGACAAGTACACACATTCCATTAGCATGGACTATATATTTTCAATGTATTGTAATTTAAATTTCTTATCTCGAAGTGATGAGAACTCTTCCTTTAGTTGATGCCTTGGAATGCCTGCATTTGGGTTAGTAGTTTAAGGTTGCTAATGAACACAGAATTACAAGGATACCCCTCATATTTAAATCGGGTGCACAAGGTATGGAAATGAGTAGCCATATAAGCCCAAGGAATGTCCCAATAGACATCATATATTAGCTGGATGTGCTCGATTAGAACATTCAACATTCCCATGTCTTGCATGATTGTCAAGAATTCCTTGAAGACAAATTGAAGGTTGTGTAACTAGCTCTCGTGTAGTTAGGGTTTCTGGCGTGTGGTATATCATCTAGATCCATAAAGAACCACAATTCCCCATTAACCGTCCTTGCATCGCCATGAGTCTGAGTTTTTCGGAATCCTCATTGCCTGCCTTGAGTGCCTCTCCATGTTGGTGTATACCATCTGGCGGGTGGTATACTATATATCTAGATCCATAATGAACCATATTTCCCCATTGCCTGCCTTGAGTGCCTCTCCATGTTGGTGTGTTACGACGATCTTGATTTGGGCCTTTAGTTTCCTTTTGACTCGAATTGCTAGATGAAGCAACTCGGTCATGTTGGAATAGGCATACAAGTCGACCTCACTTGCCAAGGAAGGATGAAGAATCCTTAGATATCGTGCCATGATGAATTCCTCCTCTTCATACACGTTTGCTTGAACCATATCCATTTTCATAGCACTATATGTTTCTTCAGCGCTCATTGATCCTTGCTTAAGGTTTTCTAGCCTTTGGTGGAGTTCCCTCCCATGATGGATTTGAACGAATTTTGCCCTCGTGATAGATTTCATGTGATCCTATGCGGTGATGTCCACATCTAGACTCCGTCTTCTTTCATTCACAAGGTTAGTCCACCAAATTAAAGCATAGTTAGTGAACTCAAGTGTATCATACTATATCTTTCGTCCTTCAAGGACGTTGTGACAACTCCAGATTTGTGCTACTTTATCCTCCCAAGCTAAGTAAATGTCAACGTCACATTTTCCCCCAAATGGGGGAATCTTCAGTTTGGCCTTAAAGAACATTTATATCTCTTGGCCTTGTTCTCCCAAACTTCCTAAACTTCCTCTTCAAAGTCGAGAGTTCGTGGGACATTTTTGCGGGGTTGCATTAGAAAGGTTGGCAACCATATGGTTGAGCTCTTTGGGCCTCGTTATCTTCTTTAATAAGAGGGGTGACAGTGGCAGCTGATTTGGTACCTAGTGATGCGTCGTTGGACACGTCAATGAAGTATTCCGGATCTAGATCAAGGTGAAGCTCAACTACTCCTTAGTTGAAGTGCGAATGCAAATGAAGATGGGTTGCGGAAGCTTAGAGATGGAGGCGGAAGTTGTATGATTGAGTCGATCTAGATTGATCGATCAAACCTTGAAGTGAGTCGGTTGAGTTGGTTCTTGAAGAACCCTCGAATATGGTTGAGTTTGGATCGAAGATCCAAAAGAAGAACTTTGAGAGGATTGGAAGAGGGATTGATGCTCAAGTAAGTTGGAGGAAAATACTTCTCTTTACTTAATCAAATTGAACATACTTTACAAATGAGCCAAGCATCACCTTATATAGTGGATGAAGGCTATACAAAGAGTCGGAAATTAAATGACGGAAATAAAGTCGGAATTTAAGTTCCGGAAATGAAACACCTAAAAATATGAAAGGTTGAGAATTTAAGTTCGGAATTAAGTTTCCGAATTAAATTCCGAAACCAAAAGTCTAATCTTAAATTCAGAAAATTAATACCCGGAAATAAAGTCCCAGAAATTAATATTCCGAAAATAAAAAGACTTATTATTACAAAACGCTAATTTATGGAAAATGCGGAAAATGCGCCGGAACGGTGCCGGCTTGACAAGCTTCAAGTCATTGTAGCGTAGAGACACGGTTTGCATCCAATGGGTCCGTGACAAGCAACGGTGCGGCTAATGATGGAGCCGGTAGCTTGGGCGATTGCCTTAGCACGTGAACGGGTGAGCGGTCCATCGGAGCGAACCCGGAGTGCCTCGTCTTCCTCATGTTGAGACATAGGAGTCAAGGGCGCATCAGTCCCCCCATCTTGGATGTGAAACGTCCCCGTTTCACCTTCGTCAAATAGGGGCTCAATGTATGGTGCAAGGTCCTTGACATTGAACGTCGGGTGCACGCCATAGTCGTCCGGAAGCTCCAATTTGTAAGCATTCGGGCCATGGCGGGATAAGATGCGGAATGGTCCATCACCGCGGTCCGAGAGCTTGCCTTTGCGGCGGGATGGAAAACGCTTCTTCCTTAAGTGGAGCCAAACAAGATCACCGGGCTCGAATGACATTGGACGGCGCCCTTTGTTGCGTTGTGTGGCAAGTTGATCGGCACGCCGTTGGAGTTGTGTCCTAGTCCGCTTATGAAGCTCAATGATGTGAGCGGCACGACTTGCTCCGGTGATATGTTCTCCGTCTTTTAGTGGACGCGGAGTGAAGTCCATCGGGGTGTGTGGATTAAGGCCGTAGACAACTTCAAAGGGTGAAAGCTTTGTTGCCGAGTGTCGAGACCTGTTATAAGAAAACTCCACAATAGAAAGTAAGTCCTCCCACTTGCGTGGGTTGTTCCTAAGGGTCGCTCTAAGTAGAGCGCCTAGAGTCCGATTGGTCACCTCCGTTTGACCATCGGTTTGGGGATGATAGCTACTTGAAAACAACAAGTTGGTTCCAAGTTTCCCCCATAAGGTTCTCCAAAAATGGCTCACAAACTTTACGTCCCGATCACTAAGGATGGAACGCGGTATTCCATGTAAGCGCACAACATTGTCAAAGAAAAGGGTAGCTACTTCACTAGCATTTTGTGTGCTCTTACATGCAATAAAATGTGCCATTTTCGAGAAACGATCGACTACCACAAAAATGGAGTCTTTGCCTCGTTTTGACATTGGTAGGCCAACCACAAAGTCCATAGAAAGATCCTCCCAAGGTCCCATTGGTATAGGCAAAGGAGAATACAATCCATCCGGATCTTGGCGCGATTTTGCATGGTGACATGTGATGCAACTTGTGCAAAACCGTGTCACATGCTTGCGCATGCGGGGCCAAAAGAAGTGCTCTTGTAGAGCGGCGAGAGTCTTGGTAGCACCGAAGTGACCACGACCCTCATGGGCCTCCTTTATCAACAAATGACGAATACTCGACCGCGGGATACAAAGTTTGCCCGCACGGAATAAGTAGCCATCGTTAATAAAGAAAGACTCATGCTCTCGGAGGTCAAGGCATTGAGCAAATATATCCTTGAAGTCAAGATCCGTGGCATATAACTCTTTGATAAGAGCAAAGCCATGGATCTTGGCGTCCATATGCACAAGAAGGATATATCGGCGAGAAAGGGCGTCGGCTACCACATTCTCTTTACCTTTCTTATGTCGAATCACATAAGGAAAGGTCTCAAGAAACTCTACCCAACTCGCATGGCGCCGACTCAAGGTAGTTTGACCTTTGAGATACGAAAGAGCCGCATGATCCGAATGAATCACGAACTCCTTCGGCCATAAGTAGTGTTGCCATGTTTTGAGACAACGAACTAAAGCATATAGTTCCTTGTCATAAGTCGGATAGTTGAGTGAAGGACCGGAAAGTTTTTCGCTAAAATAAGCAATGGGCCGATTCTCTTGTAGGAGAACCCCCCCCCCCCCAATGCCCACATTAGATGCGTCACACTCCACCTCGAAGGTTTTCGAAAAGTTTGGGAGTTGGAGTAGTGGCGCATTACAAAGACGGTCTTTGAGCGACTCAAACGCTCGAGCATGGGTGTCACGCCACTCAAATGTGACACCTTTATTAGTAAGCTCATGTAACGGTGCCGCTATCGAGCTAAAGTCCTTGACAAAGCGTCGATAGAAGCCCGCTAAGCCGAGAAAGGCTCGAACCATGGTGGCCGTAGTAGGAGTAGGCCACTCCCGAATGGCGCGAACTTTTGATTCGTCCACCCGTAGTCCGTCCTTAGACACGACATAGCCAAGAAAAATTGTGGTGTCCGAGCAAAAGACACATTTCTCCAAATTGACATATAATTGCTCTTGTCTAAGGCACTCGAGCACTTGGCGAAGGTGCTCGATGTGGGCATCCAAAGACTTGCTAAAGACTAAGATATCATCGAAATAGACAACAACGAAAATACCCAGAAATTTGCGCAAGACGTGATTCATGAGGCGCATGAAGGTGGATGGAGCGTTGGAGAGGCCAAATGGCATGACAAGCCACTCGTAGAGGCCATGCTTCGTCTTGAAAGCCGTCTTCCATTCATCACCTTCGGCCATGCGGATTTGATGGTATCCGCTCCGGAGATCGATCTTTGAGAATATGGTGGCGCCATGGAGCTCGTCCAACATATCATCGAGGCGCGGGATCGGATGGCGGTACTTGACGGTAATTTGATTGATAGCTCGGCAATCAACGCACATCCGCGAAGATCCGTCTTTCTTGGGCACAAGTATGACCGGCACGGCACATGGAGACAAGGACTCACGGACATAGCCCCGGTCTAGGAGCTCTTGGACTTGGCGTTGTAGCTCCTTGGTCTCCTCCGGACTTGCACGGTAAGCGGCACGGTTGGGCAAAGACGCGCCGGGCACCAAATCGATTTGGTGCTCAATTCCTCGAATTGGTGGTAAGCCGGGTGGTAGTTTGTCGGTCAAGATGTCCTGAAATTCGGACAACAACAAGGACACCTCGTGTGGCACATTACTAGGGTCATGGGAAATAGATAAACAAAAAGGGACAAGTAAGAAACAAGGAAACTTACCTTCCATGACCGGTGTCAAGTCATGTCGTCGGGCCAAAAGAATTCGGGGCTCACATCGCCCTTGAATGGTAGGAACCGGAGGTGGATGTGTCGGGACAATGCTCTTACTACCTCTTGCTTCGGTAGCATTACCCTTATGGCCGGAATTACGGGAACCTGAAGTAGGAACATCCACAACATCGGGAGAGCGACGAGAAAGGTCCGATGTGGCCGGCGGTGTAGTGGTGTCATCGATCACTTGTTGCCTCTTTCGTTCTGCATAGTCAACTAAAATTTCCTGTGGAGTCATAGGCAAAAGTGTGATCCGTTTTCCATTGTATTGGAACATGTAACGGTTGAGATAACCATCATGAAAAGTTTTACGGTCAAATTGCCATGGTCGTCCCAACAATACATGTGTGGCGTCCATTTTGATAACATCACAAAGGACCTTATCAACATAGGCGCCAATAGAAAACGTCACCCACGCTTGTTGTGTGACGGTGTCACTTGCCTTATCGGAAATCCATTGGAGTCCGTAAGGTTGTGGGTGGGGGGTTGTAGGCAACTTAAAGTGTTTCACCACTTTTTCGTTGATAATATTACAACACGTACCCCCATCGATGATAAGAGAGAGACTAGTGTCATTGACCAAGCAACGAGAGTGGAAGAGATTCTCGCGTTGGTCAATAGGGAGATGCTCTTTTATAGCAAGAATGCGACGAGAGACAAGAGCAAACTTACCTGGTTGTGCCGGACCGCAAGCAAGTTGGTCGTCGCATGGCTCCATGCCATAGTATGGGTCGGCATCTTGGTCATCTTCCAAGAGGATATCACCATTATAATCCTCTTCGCCATCGTCATATGATGGGTTGGCAAACATCACCCGCTTGGTGTTCGGGCAATCACGTTGGACATGACCAAACCCGCTACATTTGAAACACACGGGTTCTCTTGGGCGGGCCACCGTTTGAGATCCTTGTTGGGGTCGGCCCGGAGGCGTTTGTGGTGGAGCAACGGTGCCACGGTATGGTGGTTTCTCGGTAGCCGCTTGCCGGGTGGGTTGACTCATCCGTGGTGATCCTTTAGCGGCTCCGGAATCTTGGGGACTAGCAACATCTCGAGAACGAGAATTAGTGGTATAAGAGTATTGACTAGTGGAAGAGTTATACCTTGAGTATCGAGGCGTTTCAAGTTGTTGCTTGTGAAGCTTCATGGCGGCATGACATAAGGCTCCTAAGTCCTTGTATGGGACAATCTCGAGGGGCCGCCGAATTGATGGATTAAGGCCGCTCATGAATTTGGTTCGAAGGGCGGAGGCGGAGGCCGAGATGCCGGCCTTCATATGCATGTCCTCCAGTTTGGCTAAGTAAGCCACCGGAGTAAGGCTTCCTTGTTGGAATTCAGCAATTTGCAACCGCATGTCGTTTTTGAAGTCGTCGGGCACGTACTTCTTAATCATGACATAGATCAATTGATCAAATGTCGCAACCGGTGCCCATCCTCGGTTTTCACTGTTGGTCTCGTACCGGTTCCACCAAGACTTTGCGTCACCTTCAAAGTAAAGTGTCGCCGCTTCGATTTTCTCATATTCTTCATAATGGCAATGCTTGAGAGCTCTTTTCATATCCTGTGTCCAATCAAGAAACGCACAAGGATCATATTCACCATAAAATACCGGAAATTTAACCTTACCTTCCCTACTAGCTCGGTAGGGATCCGGTCGAGGCGGTGCCATGTATGCCTCTTCGTGATGGGCTCGCCGGTGGCCATCGTTATGCCGTTGGCGCCCATGATTAGGTGGGGCACGCCTTGGTGGGTTAGGAGGAGGTAACCATTCTTCTCCTCGATCCTGGTTCTCAAAAGGCTCTCGGATGGGTGGGTGCCATGGACGGACATGTGCCACCCGTTCCAAGTCCGACTCATCATCGGAGAATTCGTCAAAGTCATCTCGTTCATCATACTCTTCATAATCATGATACATCGGTTGCCGGCTATGCCGTTGGCGGCGTTGTCCGGACCGATCATTCTCGGGACGTTGAGAGCGGTCATTTGTTTGATGATGGTACCGGTCATCAATCCGGGAGGGACGGTTGGTGCGTTGAGCACTAGATGGAGGAGGGGAAGTGCCATACTTACGTCGGTTGTGCTCATAGCGTTTGTGCCGATTCTCCGTGTCAACATATAACAAATCATTTGGAGAAGGGTCAGGATTCTCGTCACCTTCATTGTGGGACTCATGACCGTCATTTTGGGAGGGACCGTGGTTTTCAATGACGGAGGCAAGCCGTCGACCGTTAGATGGTTCGGCTCCCAAGATACCTTTGCCTTTGCGACGCCCATCGGACGTGGAAGCATCGACCAAGGTGCCATGTGGATTCGGTGAAGCGGTCGTAAGTGCAAGCATTTGGGCCTTCAACGTTTCAAGCTCTTGCCTAAGGGAGGCATTTTCTTCGGTCAAAGTAGTGATCTCATGCCTTTCACTAGATTCCTGAGAATTTTCCATTGTGACGTTAGTCATAACTCCAAGATTGGACACAAATTTGCAAGCAATCAAATGAGCAAGGTGACAAGATAAGTCAACGTTACCCAAGTTCAAGTGCGTTAAGGTTCTACCTTTGGGAAAGCCGTTTGGCGGTTAGGCAAGGAAGGCAAATCCAACAAATTTGAACCAAAATGCACACAATTTCAAGAGAAAATTTGCAACTTGTGAGAAAATGGAGAGGTAGGAAATGGACGGATCGTTTATCGGCAAGTTTTACTTGCTTTGGTCTTTGACCTTTTCAAAAATCCGATTTTTCGGATGGACCGGTTTGCCGGACGTCTTTTACTTTTGTTTTTGGTGGAATTGTTTCTTTTTGAAACTTTTGAATGCAACCTTTGGAATGCAAGAGATGAATCCACTTTTCTTTGAAACAAATCCGTTTTTTGAAGAGTTTTTGCTTTGTTTTTGGTTTTTGGAATATCAAAAGGCGTGATATCCGATTTTGTCAACAAAAAATCCCAAGAAAATGGTAAAATTGATTAACAAAAATGTCGGATTGGGTGAGGAAAAATGTTTTGTTGATTAATGGTTTGATGGCAAACCAAAAACCTCCTAAATTTGCTTTGCAAAATGGATCGAGAAATTTTTTTTTTTCAAGAACGTGGATGAAGATGCGAAGAACAAGATGAAGATGGTGATGAACAAAAGGCAAAAAGGATGAATATGATAACGCACAAAAACAAGAGTAAATATAACTTAGCTTAGATCCCTTTGCTCTGATGCCAATTTGATGCGTCGTTGGACACGTCAATGAAGTATTCCGGATCTAGATCAAGCTGAAGCTCAACTACTCCTTAGTTGAAGTGCGAATGCAAATGAAGATGGGTTGCGGAAGCTTAGAGATGGAGGCGGAAGTTGTATGATTGAGTCGATCTAGATTGATCGATCAAACCTTGAAGTGAGTCGGTTGAGTTGGTTCTTGAAGAACCCTCGAATGTGGTTGAGTTTGGATCGAAGATCCAAAAGAAGAACTTTGAGAGGATTGGAAGAGGGATTGATGCTCAAGTAAGTTGGAGGAAAATACTTCTCTTTACTTAATCAAATTGAACATACTTTACAAATGAGCCAAGCATCACCTTATATAGTGGATGAAGGCTATACAAAGAGTCGGAAATTAAATGACGGAAATAAAGTCGGAATTTAAGTTCCGGAAATGAAACACCTAAAAATATGAAAGGTTGAGAATTTAAGTTCGGAATTAAGTTTCCGAATTAAATTCCGAAACCAAAAGTCTAATCTTAAATTCAGAAAATTAATACCCGGAAATAAAGTCCCGGAAATTAATATTCCGAAAAATAAAAAGACTTATTATTACAAAACGCTAATTTATGGAAAATGCGGAAAATGCGCCGGAACGGTGCCGGCTTGACAAGCTTCAAGTCATTGTAGCGTAGCGACACGGTTTGCATCCAATGGGTCCGTGACAAGCAACGGTGCGGCTAATGATGGAGCCGGTAGCTTGGGCGATTGCCTTAGCACGTGAACGGGTGAGCGGTCCATCGGAGCGAACCCGGAGTGCCTCGTCTTCCTCATGTTGGGACATAGGAGTCAAGGGCGCATCACCTAGGTTTCTATTTGATCAAGTTTTGTATTGAGGTAATTCATTTGAGGGTAAAGGTTAATTCATAGAAAATAAAATTACTCATAAACCCAATAGAGTTTATGAATACGGGTAACATAATATATGTACAAGGTGCCAAGACATGAAATCTAAGACGCAAAACAGTGTATTCTAAACAATCAAGGTTTCAAGGCGGACACAAGTCCCCGAGCATAACTAAATACCCGTTGAGGTGATCCATTTGTCTTTGGAGGAGTTGTAGGGTGTCATAGATGTCCACCAATGTGTCCATATCTTCAATGTTCCTTCCGGTTTTAGAAGACATATTCACAACAAGTAAACAAGTTAAGTTAGAAGTAAATACCTAAACTACTTGCAGGCTAATTCTCTCTTTTTCCCTCGTCTGTACTTGCACCCACACTTATCTTAGCCGGTTTGTGAGGCTCTCCTGCTCCTAACAAAAACAAATCTTTTCAACAAACCACAATTTAGTGCGTTCACCTCTATTAATCCAAGATAGCTCACAAACATCCACCTGAACCTGTAAATCTCGAGATGGAACAAGAAACAACACAAATGACTTTTCTTTTTCTTTTTTTTTAAAAATCGGCTTTATGTTTTAACTTCGACTTCTCTCTCTTTTATTTATAAACTGAATCGATTTTTTTATACAAAGCCGAGAGCAAGGAAATTGTATATAGGACGGTGAACCGGGTTCAATCGAACCGGTCGTTGTGTTGCGGTTGATTCGTTGATAGTGAACATGTTGCTACTTCGATTGCTGATCTTGATCTGTTGTTGCTTTAGATAAGAACTGATTCAAAATTTATTTTTATATAAATTCGAACCAATTGAACCGAGGGAGATGAAACCGGTTTTCCGGCGGCCGGTGTTAGCAGTTGTTCCGACGGAGACTGATGGCAACAATGGTGTTGCGGTGGTTGTTCGCTCCAAATGGTGTATGCAAGCTTTAAATTTATAACCCAAGATGTATGCTTAAAACAAGGATGCGAACCCGCAGTGTACGGGTCAATCGTAGTAAAAGCAAGAAATTCCGGGGTGTCGATTTCAGGGACTTAGGTGAAACCTAAGCAAGTATAGGTAGTCTATGTAATTACTAACCACAAAAGCGATTAAAGCAATCAAAGATGATAAAAAGTCAATTAAGGAAAATATGCAATTCTAGGGATTAAAGCATTTAGTTGTGGTTCCAACTCAAGATCTAAAGATAAAGCGGGCAAAGCTGATATTTTTGCAAAGGGAAGGTGTTTCTAAAGTGTGAATAGATCACCGGGTAAGTCTCACTACTCACTAATCCCAAACCGTAACTCCTATTACCGGGTAAGTCTCAAGGAATTAAGGAAAAGAACTATAACCTCAAACCAACACACCACCTAAGGGGATAGAATCAACCTTTACCGGGTAAGTCTCAGGCTAACTCACAAAGATGGGATGAAAGCACACTCAAACCCCAATAAAGGATAAACCTTTATTACCTATACTTATGATCTTAGGTAAACAACCAAAAGAATTACCGGGTAAGTCTCATCCTAAGCTTGCATTGAACCAGGAAAGGTGTAATAAGAATAGGATTTGGCAAACTCTAACACTTAACTCTCAGTTACGGATCAGAAAAATCACCTCGGTCAGACGATTTCACCCCGGCTGAGATGTTCATCGACTGAACGAGATACTCTAGGGTTAAGGATAAAGACTCGAGCTTTCAGGGTCCTACTGGAATTTAAGATTATTCTATCATTGTTTTTCCCACAACCTTCAACCAATCACACAAAGAAATTAGTCACTCATCATCATGAAAGCAATAATCAAATATATGGGAAGAAAGTGAATAATTGAACACAAAAACCTTAAAAACAAGGCTTCAATAACTGAATCAATTATCAAACAAACAAGCGTTCCTTGGATCACAATCCAACAAGACAAATCAACAAGAAGGGAATCTAAGAGAATCTTACAAAATCCTTCACAAAAGCTATAAAAAGCTATCAACTTCCTTCCTTCAATCTTCCTTCCTTCAATTGTTGGATGCTATCAGCCCTCTAGGCTTGTGTAAGCATGGGTTGAACTTGTTGAAAATCCAACCCTTTATATAGGAAAACTACCCTCCAAAGATAAAATATCTTGAAAAGATATTTTTCTAATAAAATATATCTATCTCTCGTAAATAAATCTCTAAAATATATGATCTTCCTTCCAGAAATCCAGCCTAAAAATATAAGATCTCTCCTTCCAAAAATAAAAGATCTCAGCCAAGAATAAAATATATCTCGTCGCGTCCAAGGTGTTCGCCTCGGTCGGGACGCTCCTCTAGATCACCTCGGTCGAGGTGGTACTGTAGCTGACCGAGGTGGCTCTAAACTGAATGTGAAATCTCTTAAATCTGGTCCAAAGTGAATCTCTAATCCAATTCCATGCTTCTTGGGTTCTTCTTTAAGCTCCTGAATGTAGCTCCAATGACTCCTTAGCTCCTTTAGCTCCATTTTGATGCAAAACGTGCCATTTTACCTACGATTACAACGAAACTTAGTGTAGACCTCGATTCCCACAAAGGTAGATGAAACGACAATATAATCACATAATATACATCCAAATATGCAGATTATTGAAGATAAAACGTCTAAACAGGTCCCAAAATATAGACTATAATTCATGCTATCAATGGTGGTATGGGGGCGTAATAGGCGGTGAAGGAGGTGCCCAACGGTGATGGCGTGGATCCGGCGGCTAGGTGTGGATGTGGATATCTCGGGGTTTCTTCGATGAGCCTCCGAGGGTGAAATAATTTTTTTTGAAATTATTTTACGACTACAAAAATCAATTTAGAAGGTTAATCGACGTTACATCTTATCGTTTTGTAGAATCTTGTGAAAGATTCATTTTTTTAAAAAATAAAATAATAAGATGTAACGTCAATTAACCTTTGGCTATGATACCACTTTGCTACGCGATATTCGCCCGTGTATATGGCCCAATCGTTCGACGCCTAAAAGACTCAATAGAATAGAAAAATAGCAAATAGAAAGGGAAATGAAAAAGAAGATGATCCGATGATGGAGTGGATCGGTAGATGGATTGATCAAGGTTGAACCTTAAGAAGCTACCTGGAAGCACACTATGGCACGATTGCACATAAGACACAACCAGCGAAGTCGTGTAGAACCCTTCCCGCTACCCCAAGCACAACAGGTGTGCAAAAGCCTTAAAGCACATGGAGGTTTACTTGTAGATAGTTGAAGCACCCTGTTATGCTGTTGGCAAGTAAAACACACTCAAACAAGTCCAAGCGAGTTGCGAACAAGACGTCCCTTACTCAAGTTTACTCTTCACTCCATGAAGACGCGTAGATACCACAAGGGATAATACAACGTGTTTATCAAAAGGTGTTTGTAGTCAAGATGAGAAAATATGAGGCACGACCTCCCAATTTTTAAAAGAGAGGGATGACTAGGGTTACATGGGAGACGACTAGTGTGGGCTTGCTAAAAGCCCAAAATCCCGTGATCCATCTAGAATAAGATAAGATCTAATCCTAAGAAAGTAATAAAATAAGATTGATCTTCTTAAAAGATTAGATCTCCTTTAAAATTAATAAAATAACTCTTTTGGAAGTATTAGGAATCATTCCCGGTAACGGAATGATTCCGAATCAATCAAAAACTACGTTCAGCTAGAAGTCTTTTAACACATAAAAGTAATCCCATCATTTCCATTTCCTTTTCTTACCCTTATCCGATTTCATTCCGTTTTCATTTCACCGCTCCAACCAAACGGGCACTAAAAGATGTATCTTCTAAAAAGATAAGATCTATATTTAAGTTTCCCTATTAGAAATAGACTTGAGCTGAAAATATAATTAAAAACCCATAAAATTAATCCACAATTAAACAAGTCTTTATGGGCTAAAAAATTATTATAGAAATAATTTGATTTACTAGGCTTTTTCTAGTTTTATGTTTAGTAAATGTACCTTGAGAGAAGAGTGTGTAGAGTTTGAGAATAAATACAAAAGGTTGGAGTATATTTACTTAATTGAAACATTAAAAAGCCTATTTACTACTCTAGTTTCTCAAAAAGGCCTAGTTATCAAAATTGCCCAAAAATATAACAATTCACTAGGGTGGGTCGTTTATTACTTGATCCACACGTGTGGATGGATTATCCATCTGCATGGTTGGCCCTCTTGCATGGATACGTAGGTACTTCATGCATGGTTGAGTTTACGTACGTTTTGGAACTTGTTTGTTGGGATGGTCTTGCATGTGAGCCCCGGTCTTCAAGTTTTGAGGAGCAAAGGCTCTTCTTGTAAGATCTTTTCATATTTGTCACTAGCGAGTGTACATTATCCATCTACATGGTTGGCCCTCTTGCATGGATGGATTATCCACACGCTATGAATGTATATCATAGCATTTATTACTTGATCCACACGTGTGGATGGATTATCCATCTGCATGGTTGGCCCTCTTGCATGGATACGTAGGTACTTCATGCATGGTTGAGTTTACGTACGTTTTGGAACTTGTTTGTTGGGATGGTCTTGCATGTGAGCCCCGATCTTCAAATTTTGAGGAGCAAAGGCTCTTCTTGTAAGATCTTTTCATCCTTGTCACTAGCGAGTGTATTATCATACTTTGATACACTCGAGACCTCCTTGTTAGATGAGCTCCATTATATGTCACCCTTCTCTTTGTTCGGATGACATGTAGCCCCTTCCTCCTTCTAATTGAGTCCCATTTGAAGATGCCATCTTTCTTCTTTGACATTCTCCTCTTCTTTGTAGGTCTTAGGCTTCCTTGTTTCCGAGTTGCTTCTTGTTACGCTAAGATTGTGATGCGCAAATGGGTTTTAAATTTATAACTCGAACTAAATCCTAACTACCTAGCGAAACCCGCAGTGTACGGGACGTTTGTAGAAGGGTTAGTATTCCGAGGTCGAACACAAAGACTAAGGTGAAATTGATTCAAATTGTGATTGAGTTTAGTAAAGATCTAGGTCGAAGGGAGAGAAAGAAATAAAGAAGCGAAAATCTCAAATGTTTTTAGTTGGTTTTTTGGTGATCAATCAAAGATCACAATTCGTGCAAAGTAAACAATCAAACTAGACTAAGAATCAACACGAATGAACAAGCTAAACAAGATAATGATCAAGAAAAGAAAAGACGGATTCTAGGGGTCGGAAGTTCCGGTTATGGCATAGAACTCAAGTTATCTATTTATTCTTTGGACTAACTATGATATGTTGGGATTAAGTGTATCTAATTTGGGATCAATTACCGGGTAGGTCTCATGGTCCAACTAGTCCACACCTAAGGTCTCATTACCGGGTAAGTCTCTAAGAACCTAAGGATAGGAATTCTACACAAACCGGATTGTTAATTAGGGATCTAACCTATCCTTACCGGGTAAGTCTTGGAAAGGAAAGTCCTAAGCAACTATCCTAGCACATCTAATCCAATGGTGGCTTATTAGGCTCACCACTACCTAAGGTTTGTTATTTTTAGATTCTAAGAGCAAGGATTACCGGGTAAGTCTCTCCTAACACTTAGTCACTACACTAGGTCACCCTAGGGTAGGTTAAACTCAACAAACACTTAGGGTTTCAACATTTTATAGATCTAAGGCAAGATCCTTCGAACCAGGGAAAATCACGGTTTGTTCTATCTAAACCACGGCCGTGGTTCTACAAGAACTACCCGTGATTTCTAACAGCAGCTACGTTCATAAGCAAAAGTCACCCAAAGGTAAATCTAAGTCCGTCCTATCATAGCCCTAGCCATAACCATCCTTTCCTTACCCTAGAACCACATCAGTTTAGCCTACAAACTTCATAATGGAAATCGAAACAAACAAACATAAAATCATAACATCCATTGCAAGATAATGAAAGAAAAGAGATGAACAAGTGAACTTAAAAACAAACCAATGTGAAAATAGAATTAGAGCAACTTACAACCCTTCCAAAAGAAGGTTCAAAGGTTCATAAAACTCTAGAAATAGAATCCGAAATACAAGAAAACTATGGTGTGTGTTCTTCTCCTCCTCTTCAATGGATCCCTTCTTCTTTTCTTTGACACTTTCCTTCCTAGAAAAATCTTCTTCTTTTGAGAATATATTTGTTAGAGAGAAATGGATAATGGATGAGCTGCTCCCAAACTACCCCAGCTGCCTCTCACAGTCCATGAAGGACCACTTTTATAACAAACTTGCATGAGCTGGCCATGAGAGTCGTGGCACAGCTGTCACAAGAATCTGGCAAAATCCACGGTTGATTCCACGGCCGTGGTTTGTCAGAGAACCGTGATTTTGTGCAGAAACTTCGCCTTGATCATTTGGCTGTGATTTGGTGCATGGCTAGTGTTGGCAAGGTTCCATGAGTCCTCCTTAGCCCTTGATTTGTGTCCCAATGAGTCCGAGGGTGTGTCATCTAGATGAACGATCCTCAACGCATCGTTTTAGCTCTAAATCTCCCGAAATGCCTACAAAACGCGCACAAGTCCGTGTAGACGTCTATTTCGGCAAAATACATGAATTGAGTGTAAAACGTCTCGAACTAACGCTAAACTATGCATGAATGAGTGAGAAATCTACCTAAATGATTACCTAAATCTAGATCATAAATCGTGTTATCAAAATACCCCATACTTAAGGTTTGCTCGTCCTCGAGCAATTGCTCAACAATAGAATACGAGATAGCATGATTTATGTATGCAGAAAAACGGCAAAATCTTTTTGGGTTTGTGCTTCTACTATTGGATCACCTTCATAGTCATGTTTCATGGCAATTGGACAAGCAATTATGTATCAAACAGATGAATGCATGGAAAGACAATTGTACTTAACTCAAAGACATGCATGAGATGTAAAGATGAAGAGGTCAAGAAGATTAAGAGTACGTCCAATCTAGATTACTAAGTCTTACAAACATGCAAGTAGGTCATAAGGTCTTGTGACATAAAAAGGCCAAGAAACGTTGTGATTGGGTGGGGAGTTTTCTAGGTTATGTGATGCTAATCCGGGAATGGAACTAACTTCACTTCCTTGTCCTCGATCAACTTCCCCCAAGTGAATATTTTTCCTTATCTTGCTTTCTTTTTTTTTTCTTGACTTGTTTTTGAGACAATGGCATTGGTGTACAATAGCCAAAACCTCGGTGATTAGTCATCCTCGGGCTTTTTCTATTTTTTTCGAGGTGCATCCACACCGGGCACACATACCAAAGCTCGTTAGGGCTGTTGATTCATTTGACTTTGGCAAGGCACCAACACCCGATTATGTGAAGTGTACCGAGTTACTTGTCATTTGAAACAACGCCCCCAAACCTATATTGTTGGCTACACTTCCACAATAACTTCAACATTTTCATTTATGACATTCCTTTCATCAATAACTTTACCCCACACTTGCTTTTCACACACTTCAGCACACTAGCATGCTCCTATTCCCGGATGGGTTAAAAGAGGTCAATTTTATATCAATTGAGGTGCTTAAGCAATCATGATCAAGATGAGAAGTAGAGAAAGATGAAATGCCTCATTCATTCCTAGATGGTATGCAAGAACTATCATGTAATTTCGATCTTCAATACTCCATCCATTCTAGGCAAATATCATAATCACAAATTATTCATAGAATTCAAGAAAAGTAGTTCAAGTCCACATATGCATTTATCAATTCAACACATAAGGCCATCCATAGCCATTTCACAAGACAAGATTTCATCATTAGGATCATATCCAAGCCTAGAAAGCACAAAATTTTTTTAAAATTTTCTGATTTTTATGGAATTTTCGATTTAAGTATGTACAATGCAAGACATGTGCAAATATTAACCTATCCTAGATGCTCATCATGCAAGGGATCATGCGAACCCCACCCCATACTTAGAAACACATTGTCCCCAATGTGGTATACAAGTAAAAAGAGTGAAAGAAGGTTCTCACAATGTAAAATTGTTTGCTATGGTATTCGGGGTTGTTCAAGTGAATTGATGTTGGATGATCCTATCAACCATGGTAGAGAGCTCTAAGCATCCATCAAAGCTCCGAAACCCGCGCTAGGCACCGCTAGCCGTCCAAGTTCCGCGTCCGCTCCACCCATAATTGGTGAGGGTTTCATCATCATCATTCATATGTCAAGAAAGGCTTCCAAAGCAACTAATGCTTCTAGCACACACACGAAACACAAAACACACAAAGCACACAAAAACAGAAAAATCTAAGCAAAAATGGAAAATGAAAAGGGAAAAATGTTACCAATGGGTTGCCTCCCACCAAGCGCTTCTTTAAGGTCATTAGCTTGACCAAACTCGGGAGCGTCTATTCAAGGTGAAGCGGGGCGATCATGTCTATCGGGGCTCCCGGAATATACTTCTTCAAGCGATGCCCATTCACTTTGAAATTTCCACAATGCTCCCCTCCTATCTCAATAGCTCCATGGGGAAAGATCTTCTTTACTACATATGGCCCGGTCCATCTTGATTTGAGCTTTCCGGGAAAGAGCCTTAGCCTTGAGTTGAAGAGAAGGACAAGATCTCCTTCACTCAACTCCTTGGGGATGATCCTCTTGTCATGCCACCTTTTGGTTCTCTCCTTGTAGATCTGGGCATTCTCATAGGCTTCCAACCGGAGCTCCTCAAGGGCGTTTATATCAAGCAACCTCTTTTCTCCCGCCTCCTTGAGGTCAAAATTTAGCCATTTAATGGCCCAATAAGCTCTATGCTCCATTTCCACCGGAAGATGGCAAGACTTGCCATAGACCAACTTGTAGGGAGTGGTTCCAATTGGTGTCTTGAAAGCGGTTCTATATGCCCACAATGCGTCATTGAGCTTCATAGCCCAATCCTTTCTAGTTCTAGACACCGTCTTCTCAAGGATGGCCTTTATCTCTCGGTTGGAGATCTCCACTTGGCCACTAGTTTGGGGATGATAAGGTGTTGCCACCTTGTGAGTTACCCCATACTTAGCCAAAAGCGCCCCAAAGTTCCTATTTGTGAAGTGCTTCCCTCCATCACTAATGATCACTCTAGGTGTTCCAAACCTAGGGAGGATCACCCGGTTGAAGAACCGCACCACCACCTTGGCATCATTTGTAGGAGAGGCGATTGCCTCCACCCATCTTGACACATAGTCCACCGCCAATAGGATGTAGAGATTTCCACATGAAGTCCACACCCCACACATCAAATATTTCAACTTCTTGGATGTTGTTCAAGGGCATTTCATTCCTCCTTGAGATGTTGCCCGTCCTTTGGCAAGCATCACATGCCGCTAGAAAACCTTGCACATCTCTAAACAAGTTAGGCCAATAAAAACCGGATTGTAATACCTTTGCACACGTTTTGTATGAGCTAGCATGGCCTCCACATGGTAAGGAGTGACAATGCCGGATCACACTCTCCACTTCATCTTCCGGTATGCATCTTCTAAGCACCCCATCCGGGCCTCTCTTAAATAGAAGTGGCTCACTCCAATAGTAATGCCTCACATCATTGAAGAACTTCTTCCTTTGTGCATATGTTAATCCGGGAGGCATTTCCTCACATACTAAGTAGTTCACGATGTCGGCATACCATGGCTCACTTTCTCTAGCCACTTGGAACAAGCATTCCTCCACCATTTGCAATTGTTCATCCCGGAATGAATCATCTATCGGGATATTGTCTTTCGCAAGCTCCAATGGTGGGAGTCTACTAAGGTGATCCGCCACGGAGTTCTCGGATCCCTTCTTATCCCGTATCTCCAAATCAAACTCTTGAAGAAGAAGGATCCACCGAATCAACCTTGGTTTGGCATCCTTCTGGGTAAGTAGATAACGGATCGCAGCATGATCCGTATAGACTATGACCTTCGCTCCAACAAGGTATGAGCGGAACTTCTCAAATGCATACACCACCGCTAACAACTCCTTCTCGGTGGTAGCATAATTGAGTTGGGCATCATCTAGCGTCTTGCTAGCATAGTAAATAGCATGAGTACGCCCTTCTTTCCTTTGCCCCAAAACAGCCTCAACGGCTACATCGCTCGCATCACACATGATCTCAAATGGTAGACTCCAATCCGGAGGTTGCATGATAGGTGCGGAGATCAAGGCGTTCTTCAACCTACAAAAGGCTTCAAGACAATCCTTGGAAAAGACAAAATCAACATCCTTCATTAGTAGGTTAGTGAGAGGCTTAGAAATTTTAGAGAAATCTTGGATAAACCTCCGGTAAAAGCCGGCATGCCCTAAGAAACTCCTTACCCCCTTCACCGAGGTAGGTGGTGGCAACTTCTCTATCGTTTCAATCTTAGCCCTATCAACCTCAATGCCACGGTTAGACACCAAGTGTCCTAACACAATCCCTTCACTTACCATGAAGTGGCATTTTTCCCAATTTAGGACAAGATTTGTCTCCTCACATCTTTGCAATACTAATGACAAGTTAGCTAAGCAATCATCGAAAGAAGAACCATAAACAGAGAAATCATCCATGAACACTTCCATGATATTTTCTATGTATTCCGAAAAGATAGCCATCATACACCTTTGGAAGGTGGCGGGTGCATTACACAACCCAAATGGCATTCTCCTATATGCAAAGGTACCCCATGGACATGTAAAAGTCGTTTTCTCTTGGTCATCGGGATGGATAGGGATTTGGAAGAATCCACTATATCCATCTAGATAGCAAAAATGAGAGTGTTGAGCTAACCTTTCTAGCATTTGGTCAATGAAGGGGAGGGGGAAGTGATCTTTCCTAGAGGCCATGTTCAATTTCCTATAGTCAATGCACATCCTCCACCCCGTAACCGTCCTAGTCGGTATTAGTTCATTGTTCTCGTTAGTTACTACCGTCATCCCACCCTTCTTAGGCACCACATGAACGGGGCTAACCCACTTACTATCCGAGATAGGGTAGATAATTCCCGCATCTAGCAACTTAATGATTTCCTTTTTGACCACCTCTTTCATTATAGGATTCAATCTTCTTTGATGTTCAATAGAGGGTTTGTGATTATCTTCCATCATTATCTTATGCATGCACAAAGAAGGCTTAATGCCAACCAAATCATCAATAGTATAACCTATGGCCTTCCTATGCAATCTTAGTTCATGCAACAACTTAGCAAGTTCATCATCACTCAAGCATGCATTAACAATCACCGGATAGGTAGAATTATCACCAAGAAAAGCATACTTCAAGTGAGAGGGAAGGGGTTTGAGTTCAAGTGAGGGAGGACCTTTATCGGTTGAAGACGATCCAAATAAGATTGGATGAGATGAGTCAAAAGCAAGTGCAGCTCCTCCAAGGCTCCTAGAAGCTTGATCATCATCAAGGGCTGATTCAGGGAAAACCACGGTTGGAAACACGGGTTGCTCATCTTCCACGGCCGTGGTTCTTGCCAAGCTTGCTTCTCGGAGTTGTCCAGAAAGTTTGACGGCCGTGGTTTGTAAATCTCGACCGTGGAACTTGCAGCTGTTCAACACTTCTTCGTGGCTTTCAAATCCAACTCTTGGCTCCTCTTTCAATGCATCCAAGGCTTTGATCTCTTCATTGCAAGCCTCCTCATCATCTTCCTCCATCATGCTTAAGGTAAGAACCTTTTCCAAGGGATCCTTGATCAAGATCGAGCTCACAACTTCTCTAGATTCTTTTTGCTCGATTATGTTGAAGACATCTTCATCAAGGGTTGGCCCTTTCATCATGGTGGACAACTTGAACTTGATGTTCTCTTCTCCAATATTGAAAGAGAGAGTCCCGTTCTTGCAATCCACTAAACATCCGGAGGTG
This sequence comes from Fagopyrum esculentum, assembly GCA_033239045.1. Classification (NCBI taxonomy): domain Eukaryota; kingdom Viridiplantae; phylum Streptophyta; class Magnoliopsida; order Caryophyllales; family Polygonaceae; genus Fagopyrum; species Fagopyrum esculentum. Next base: position 8,934,643 of record BSUD01000002.1, on the reverse strand, counting down.
GCTAGGAAAGGTCTTCCTAAGATGATGGAAACCGGATAATCCGCCGGAATATCCAAGACGACGAAGTCAATTGGCACGTAAAATCCTCCTAGTTGCACCGGAATGTCCTCTAGAATCCCAACCGGATGAGTGATAGAACGATCCGCCATATAGAGGGTCATCTTGACCGGCTTTGGCTCTCCTAGCCCGACCTTGTTGCAAAGTGCAAGCGGTATGATGCTTACACTTGCCCCAAGATCACAAAGGGCCTCGTACTTCACATCTCCTACTCCAATTGGAACGCAAAAAGAGCCCGGATCTCTTAGCTTGGGAGGCATTTCCTCCTTCATCGTTTGGATTAACTCCGAGGATCTCTTGGTCATCCTTATCTCCCCATACTCCTCCAACTTCCTTTTGTTGGAGAGTATTTCTTTCAAAAACTTGCCGTATACCGGCATTCCTAAGATGGCATCCATGAACTGAATGTTAATATGTAATTTGGACATTAGTTCAAGGAACTTACCAAAATGATTGTCCAAACGAGCTCTTGCTCTTGATTGTGGGAACGGTAGTGGTGGCTTGTATGGAGGCGGTGCCACATAGGTTGACTCTACATCCTTGCTCTTCCCTCCATCTTCTAGCATTCTTCCCTCTTCTACCACTACTTGTTTTCCCTTGGCATGGTCCTTGGGCAAAGGATCCTTCGTACTCAACCCACTCCTCGTTGTGATAGCCAACACTTGGCCTCTCGGGTTGTCTTCGGTTCTTCTAGGAAGCTTTCCCGGATCTCTATGGGCTTCACCCGCCTTTTGGAACACTTGTGCTTCTAAGACCTTTTGAGCCTTAGAGATTGAAGTTACGGTGCTCTCAAGCCCACTCAATCTTCCTAGCAATTGCTCAAACATGACTTCGGTCCTATCCTTTGAAGGTTGAGAAAAACCGGGCGGAGGTTCTTGTGAAGCTCTTTGTGGTGGAGTTGTGCTTGTGGAGGCGGGAGGTTTCAAGGCTCCATCCGGGTTAGAGTAAGAAAATCCGGGATGGTTGTGGTTGGGCTGGTAATTGTTGAATTGCCGGTTGTTGTTGAAATTCCTCGGGCCTTGGTAATTGTTGAAGTTGCCCCTTCCCATATAATTCACATCCTCCTCCTTGGGAGACAAGTTAGCTTGTGGAAGCACTTGAGGAGTTGCTTGGCTCTTCAAAGTTGTAGCACACAACTCCCTCAAGGACTTCAACTCGTTGTTGATGGCGTCAAGCTTGAAATTGCTCATGGTGACCTCACTCACCTCATATGCTCCCGCCTTTCTCCCTTCACTCTTCCTATGGGAGTACTTCTCAATTACTAGAGCTTGCTTCTCCACAAACTCCCAAGCATCATCTACATGCTTCTCCATAAATGTCCCACCGGAAAGGGATTGAAGCTTGAATTGGCTATCTTCATCAAGTCCCTTGAAGTAGATCTCCAATAGCTCAATTTTCGGTATGCCGTGGTGTGGACAATCTAGGAGAAGGTCTTTGAATCTCTCCCAAGACTTGAACAAACTTTCTCTATCCCTCATCACGAAGGCATTGATCTTCCCTCTTAATTCGGTGGTCTTGGAAGGTGGGAAGAACTTGGTCAAGAACTCGGTTGTCATCTCCTCCCAAGTACCAACTCGCCCTTGTGGAATAGATTGATACCAAGCCAAGGCTTTGTCCTTAAGAGAGAAGGAAAAAGCCCTAAGCTTATGGTTGTTGCTCTCCAATCTTGGCGGTCTAAGAGTCTCCATCAAAATCTCATAGTTCATCAAGTGTTGATGAGGAGACTCTCCTTCCATCCCTCCAAATTGATTATGCCGGATCATTTGTAGAACTTGAGGGCGGAGCTCATAGTTGTGGGTTGCGGGATCTCCTAGATTCACACCCGGTCGGTGTGCTCTTTGTGCCGGATCCATACGTCTCCCTAGGGTTTGTGGCTCCTCAATAGCAATGGGAACAACCCTAACATTGGCCGCCGACTGCGGTTGTGGTGGAGGAGGTGGAGGTTGTCGGCGATTAAGCTCTCCTTGAACAAGGGCTTGCCTAATCTCCTCAATCTCCCTCCTAGTTTCCTCTTGCCTCTCATTGGCAAGTCTCCTCTCTTCCTCCAAGAGCTCATCTCTTAGCCTTATTTGCTCTAAGGCTTCATCCAATTCAGCTTGGAGGTTTCTTCCGGCCATCTCTCTCTCTTTTCGGATGTTCTTGGATCTAGATCGAAGGGTTTTCTCCGGTTCGGGATCGAATGGAGCTAAATCCTTTCCACGAGATCTTCGCATACACCTAAAGAGTAGTAGATGTCCTGAAAAGCAAAGACACAAATCAAAAAGAGATCAAAAGCAACAAGAAAGATCTACACTAGAAACAATCACAAAATAGACTCAATCTAGACCTAGTCCCCGGCAACGGCGCCAAAAACTTGTTACGCTAAGATTGTGATGCGCAAATGGGTTTTAAATTTACTACTCTAGTTTCTCAAAAAGGCCTAGTTATCAAAATTGCCCAAAAATATAACAATTCACTAGGGTGGGTCGTTTATTACTTGATCCACACGTGTGGATGGATTATCCATCTGCATGGTTGGCCCTCTTGCATGGATACGTAGGTACTTCATGCATGGTTGAGTTTACGTACGTTTTGGAACTTGTTTGTTGGGATGGTCTTGCATGTGAGCCCCGGTCTTCAAGTTTTGAGGAGCAAAGGCTCTTCTTGTAAGATCTTTTCATCTTTGTCACTAGCGAGTGTACATTATCCATCTACATGGTTGGCCCTCTTGCATGGATGGATTATCCACACGCTATGAATGTATATCATAGCATTTATTACTTGATCCACACGTGTGGATGGATTATCCATCTGTATGGTTGGCCCTCTTGCATGGATACGTAGGTACTTCATGCATGGTTGAGTTTACGTACGTTTTGGAACTTGTTTGTTGGGATGGTCTTGCATGTGAGCCCCGATCTTCAAATTTTGAGGAGCAAAGGCTCTTCTTGTAAGATCTTTTCATCCTTGTCACTAGCGAGTGTATTATCATACTTTGATACACTCGAGACCTCCTTGTTAGATGAGCTCCATTATATGTCACCCTTCTCTTTGTTCGGATGACATGTAGCCCCTTCCTCCTTCTAATTGAGTCCCATTTGAAGATGCCATCTTTCTTCTTTGACATTCTCCTCTTCTTTGTAGGTCTTAGGCTTCCTTGTTTCCGAGTTGCTTCTTGTTACGCTAAGATTGTGATGCGCAAATGGGTTTTAAATTTATAACTCGAACTAAATCCTAACTACCTAGCGAAACCCGCAGTGTACGGGACGTTTGTAGAAGGGTTAGTATTCCGAGGTCGAACACAAAGACTAAGGTGAAATTGATTCAAATTGTGATTGAGTTTAGTAAAGATCTAGGTCGAAGGGAGAGAAAGAAATAAAGAAGCGAAAATCTCAAATGTTTTTAGTTGGTTTTTTGGTGATCAATCAAAGATCACAATTCGTGCAAAGTAAACAATCAAACTAGACTAAGAATCAACACGAATGAACAAGCTAAACAAGATAATGATCAAGAAAAGAAAAGACGGATTCTAGGGGTCGGAAGTTCCGGTTATGGCATAGAACTCAAGTTATCTATTTATTCTTTGGACTAACTATGATATGTTGGGATTAAGTGTATCTAATTTGGGATCAATTACCGGGTAGGTCTCATGGTCCAACTAGTCCACACCTAAGGTCTCATTACCGGGTAAGTCTCTAAGAACCTAAGGATAGGAATTCTACACAAACCGGATTGTTAATTAGGGATCTAACCTATCCTTACCGGGTAAGTCTTGGAAAGGAAAGTCCTAAGCAACTATCCTAGCACATCTAATCCAATGGTGGCTTATTAGGCTCACCACTACCTAAGGTTTGTTATTTTTAGATTCTAAGAGCAAGGATTACCGGGTAAGTCTCTCCTAACACTTAGTCACTACACTAGGTCACCCTAGGGTAGGTTAAACTCAACAAACACTTAGGGTTTCAACATTTTATAGATCTAAGGCAAGATCCTTCGAACCAGGGAAAATCACGGTTTGTTCTATCTAAACCACGGCCGTGGTTCTACAAGAACTACCCGTGATTTCTAACAGCAGCTACGTTCATAAGCAAAAGTCACCCAAAGGTAAATCTAAGTCCGTCCTATCATAGCCCTAGCCATAACCATCCTTTCCTTACCCTAGAACCACATCAGTTTAGCCTACAAACTTCATAATGGAAATCGAAACAAACAAACATAAAATCATAACATCCATTGCAAGATAATGAAAGAAAAGAGATGAACAAGTGAACTTAAAAACAAACCAATGTGAAAATAGAATTAGAGCAACTTACAACCTTTCCAAAAGAAGGTTCAAAGGTTCATAAAACTCTAGAAATAGAATCCGAAATACAAGAAAACTATGGTGTGTGTTCTTCTCCTCCTCTTCAATGGATCCCTTCTTCTTTTCTTTGACACTTTCCTTCCTAGAAAAATCTTCTTCTTTTGAGAATATATTTGTTAGAGAGAAATGGATAATGGATGAGCTGCTCCCAAACTACCCCAGCTGCCTCTCACAGTCCATGAAGGACCACTTTTATAACAAACTTGCATGAGCTGGCCATGAGAGTCGTGGCACAGCTGTCACAAGAATCTGGCAAAATCCACGGTTGATTCCACGGCCGTGGTTTGTCAGAGAACCGTGATTTTGTGCAGAAACTTCGCCTTGATCATTTGGCTGTGATTTGGTGCATGGCTAGTGTTGGCAAGGTTCCATGAGTCCTCCTTAGCCCTTGATTTGTGTCCCAATGAGTCCGAGGGTGTGTCATCTAGATGAACGATCCTCAACGCATCGTTTTAGCTCTAAATCTCCCGAAATGCCTACAAAACGCGCACAAGTCCGTGTAGACGTCTATTTCGGCAAAATACATGAATTGAGTGTAAAACGTCTCGAACTAACGCTAAACTATGCATGAATGAGTGAGAAATCTACCTAAATGATTACCTAAATCTAGATCATAAATCGTGTTATCACTTCTAATCTTGTTGGTGACCTTACAGATTCCTCTACATTAACCCGCTCCATAGTTGTTCCTATGTTGTGTCCTTCTAGATGTTGAGTTAATCTTGTTTTGCTCCTGGGTCCCGAGGGTGTTCTTGAGGATGCTTCTACATCACATAACACATGAATCAATTTAATTTTAATGACTGACATCGACTTTGCAAAGCGAATATTAAAATTGTATGGGTCAAATTCAGTTCAATGTTCCCAAATAAATGACTTTGTGAAGTGAACGTGAAATTACGTGGATTTGTTTCATTTCAATGCCCCAAATGATTAGCTTTATAAAATAAAAATGTGAAATTTTTGTGTATCAAATCTAATTCAATATCTGAAATGACCAACTCTAGATTGCACGTGGAAATTGCGTGGAAGAAAATCAGTTCAATATCCCAAATGATTTACTATGTGAAGTGAATGTAACAACTACATGATCAAGTTCAATTCAGTGTCCCCAATATTTGGTTTTGAGTAGACTTGGGTCCTCAACCTAAACCAGGAAAAACCTTTGTTAGACGGTTTTGGCGGTTTGTTAAAAAAAATAAAAAAGATTGGCAAACCGGACCAAACCGGCCAGTTTGGTCCCTTTAAAAATAGAAAAAAAAATCTAACTAAACCGTCGACCAACAGTTTGAGCCGGTTTGAAAATCGCCGGTTCGGCGGTTTATCCTAAATCGGACCCATGACTAGCTTTGAGAAGTGAATGTGAAAACTGGATGAATAAAAATTAGTTTGTCTCAGATGATTGGCTTTATAAAGTGAATGTGAAAATTGCTTGGATCAAACTCGGTTGAATGTCTCACATGACTAGATTTATGAAGCAAATGTGAAAATTGTATCAATTAATTCACTTTAATGTTAATGTATTTGGAAGTTGGCTTTGTGAAGTAAATATAGATTTGAAAAACTAATTTTTGGTCATTGTACAACTAAAAAAATCGCTTTGTGTAATGAACATGAAAATTGAACAAATCAAATACAGTTTAATATTATAGATGACCGATTTTGTGAAGTAAATCTGAAAATTAGTGTAACACCCCAAGTTCTGGAACTCGAAGCGCTACGGGTTAGGACCGCTCAATGGGTCCCGACCCTCAGAGTAGCAATAGCAAACGGATCTTACAAAAAGGCACTGACGAATGAAAACTAAAACTCAATATAAAACCAAAGGTTTAAACAAAAGAAAGCGTAACAGACTCGCAACCGAGTTCAAAACAAAAGGGAAACAACAAAAGAACATAAACCCGATCCCGTCCTATAATGTACGGGAACCCCGGTTGACCACACCATCCGGATCACTCAACAACATCCTGAACCTGCGGAACATCTACAACGACGGTATAAACCGTTAGCTAACATTCTAGATACTAGGAAGAGCGTAAAGGCAAAAACACACATAGCATGCTCGCACACAACCGGTTATTATCTTTCTTAGGTTATCCATTACTAATTCAACTTCTTTTGTCACACGAGAATCTTCCGAAACTCGCCTCCGCTTCCGTCTACCAATAGGAATAGATCAGTACTATTTGTTACCTACGGGCCTGGGTTGCAAGAGCACATTCTAGTCTCTTGAAGAACTAGGCAACTGGTCACCGCCCGATTATAATACACTTGGGTCAGTTGAGGTTATAAAGGGTGAATCATGTTCCGGTTATCCGTTATAACAATAATAAACAACACAAACAAGCCAATACAATCCAACTAATAAGCGGAATGAAGCTAAGTAAGTCCAAGGGACTTACCTCACTCGAAGGTAACTCAAAGCTCAACAACCAACTCAGGAACAACTCAGTTTCCCTCAAGAAAGGAGCCAGGAAAGCCTGTTCACACAAGCATCACGAATCAGGAACAAAACGGTTGCTAGAAGTCTATAACTTCTAGTCTCAATGATCTCTAAGAGATCTCCACAAGTTAAGGGCTCAACCTTAGTCTTACAACATACTCAGGAAACAGGGCGTAGGGGCGGCAACACGCAGGGGCAGGGATGTGCAGGCGCGGGGCGGCTGCGCGGCAAAAAGCGTTGTTGGGCTTCTCTTCGACAGAACTCACAACAAGGGAAACCAAAGCTCGAACCTTTGACTCCAACACGTCAAGACTCAACTCCAAAGAGCCTGGGAACAACGATACATCAACAACGAGAAGCCAACAAGAATCAAGGTTCAAATTTGATTCTTGGAGGAGAAGAAAAGGAGAGAAGAAGAAGAAAACGAGAAGAAAGAAGGAAGCATGTTGCAGTACATGAACGTAAGGAATAACAGAGAATGATGAACTTACACGTTCAGCAAGATCACAGGAAAGTAAGGGAACGGCTGCAGCTCTCAGGGTTGAAGGCGAATGCAAGAAACGGGAAAAAGGAGGAAAAGACAGGAATATATAGAGAAGGGCTGGCGTCTAGGGTTAAGAATAAGATAAGGAAGTCGGCCCATAAGATAGAAGATCTGATCATCTATCTATGGAAACAAGATAAAACGAACGAAAACAGATCGGGCGCGATCTGTCGTAAATCCGCAGGGGCGGATCACCTCAGCCGCAGGGGCCGTCTTCTTCACCGCGAGGGCGGTGAAGGCAAAATTGGGGTCTTACAATTAAATGGATCCAATTCAATTCAATTTGTTTAATGAACGACTTTGTGAAGTGAATGTATGAATTACATTAATTAATTTTTATTCAATGTCTTAATTATATGAATGACTATGTGAATTGAATGTGAAAATTATATGAATCAAAACCAGTTCAATATCTCACATAAATTATTTGCGTGAATGTAAAAATTACAAGGATCAAATTCAAAATAATGTGTTAAATAACCGATGTTGGTGAAGTCAATAGGGTTGTTATATGAGCCGAACATTAAAATAGTCAAGCAAGACTCATTTACAAACGAGTCGAACCTAAAACTAGATTTAAAGTATATTCATATTCAGCTTTTTTGAAAATGAACGAGCTTAATTTGTATTATTACCGAGGTGAGTCCAAATAGCTCAATGCATATACTTGTCAAACCGTTAATTTAGCCAAATAACCTCAACCTATTTTTACCGAGGCATTGTTTCTCTTCTCATGATATTATCTCGCTAATTAATTTGATTATATCCTTACAACTTTATTATTCTCCTCTCATTTTATCTAAGAGCTATATAAAGAGAGAGTAGCATCAATATATGGGTGCTTCTATTTCCGCCGTTTGTGAGATTTTCTCCGTCGTAATCTATTGGTGCGAGTGCAATTTTGATTTTCATTTTGCAGATAGGCTCGGCTGATGGTGAGTTCCGGTGATCAGCAAGGAGAGGAGGCTGAGGAAACACAAGATGCCAAGACGCCGGAGGAGAGGTGTAACATGGAGATGAGTTCGGGAAGATCCAGGAACCTCCACTATTTCAACCTTCCGGAGTTGAAGTGGGGAGACCAGAAGCAACTTCGGTGTGTCAATGTCCACGACGACGGCAACGCGAAATTTCGAGCTCCCGGTCGCCGATCTAAGCCTCCGACTATCAACAACTATAGCGATGCCACCGGACCGTCTCGGAAAACTCGGGAGCTAGAAAAGAAGAGGCAATCTTTGTTGGAGTCGGAGATCGGGGAAAAGTCGACCGTCGACTCTGACGGTAACGACGAATTCGAAGCCGTTAGGAAGAGTATCATGCTAGATCTTCAGAAAGAAATGCATAAGATGGAATTCACAGTTATGAGCAAAGACAAGGACACGATTGAGCCAACAGAAGCGAAGAAGATGGAGGCTCCGCCGGTAGATGAGGCTAGACCATGGAATTTGAGGACTCGGAGAGCAGTGTATAAGGAGCCGAATACTAACGCTGGTGGTGGTGGTGCGAAGAATCAGAGGATCGATGAAGGAAACTACAATTTACCTCCGGCGAAGGGGGCGATGAAATCTCCGACAAGATGGAACGATGCCGGCGGCGGCGAATACAGCGGGGCTAGGAGCCAGAAACAAAGACCACTGTTTACCTTTGCTCTCACCAAGCAGGAAGTAGAAGACGATTTAATCGCAATGACTGGTCGCCGGCCGGCGAGGAAACCTAAGAGGAGGCCAAAGGCCGCTCAGAAGCAACTCGATGTAAGTGAAACGTTTCTCGTTTCAATCGAATTTAGATCAATGTTGTTACCGACGATCGGAAAATTACTGCATGATTCATTTTGATTTTGAAATTTCTTCTCCTTTGCAGACACTCGTCCCTGGATTATGGCTATCGGAAATCACCCCTGAGATGTACAAGGTGAATGAAAATCCAGAACCTGGAAAGGTAATTGTCTGATTCTATGTCAATTCTTCGATTTACTCCTCTTAGGTTATGAATGTCATTGTAAACTGGTATTTTCTGTTGAATTGCTCTTGCAGAAGAAATGATCTCAAGTGATTAGTCCCTAGAAGAACTAACCGGAACCGGAAAGGCTTTTATATTTCCATCTATGCATAGGTGTTAATTTATAGCCTAACTAGAAGTCACTATTCTTAGGGATGATTATAGTTGAGGTTTTTTTTTGTAAACCATGAAAGATTGGTACATTGGTTGATTTAGCTTTTGCTGATTACTTATTGAGTTTGCGAAGATAGACAATTTGATTGCGAATGTTATGGATCTTTGTCTTCTGAATTATGGTCTTGTTGAGGTTGAACACTATGGGAGTTGCAAAATTAAACATTGAGGATCCGAGATCGGATGTTGTATCATTTTCCGGCGGTCTTCGGAGTTGTCAAATGTGAGATCAACTAATACTGACATTACCGATTCAAAACTTTCCGTCCTCATCCATAAGAATGATGTACACTGAATCATCGGTATCATTGGATTAATGTGAAGTATTTTCTTCAAAATATTGACCGTTTATAGAATAAAATCGTCTTACATCGTAATATGGTTGATATTCCTTTGACAAGGGACGTGTATATGACTTTGAATATGAACAATACATGTATCTCATGTGGGTCCCAACTTACGTAATTCATGTAATTCAAGTGGCCCCTCTTACATACAAAAAAGGAATGTGAATGGGAGGATGAGTCGGAGCGTCTATCTTAAATGAGAAGATTTGAAAATAGATCGTTATCAAGTTCACTTTTTTCTTTGTCAACGTTCAACTAAAACGATGACATTTATAAAGGTGTAACACCCCACAATATTATCATTCCACGTCATTTGAATGTAGATTTTTTTAATAAAATTATAAAGAATTTGGTTGCTATCTGTGTCAAAAAGAATTATTTTTTATAATGGTCGAGTGAGGATAAAAACTCTAGAGTTAAGCGTGTTTGGATGGGAGCAATTTCAGGATGAGTGACCTCTTTGTACGAGCATTGTTGGTATGGGGACACCTTCACAATGACTTGTTTTAGACAAAGAGTACTACAATGAGATAGACGGATTTCTCACAAAAAACACAAAATCAACAATACATAATAATTGTGAAAGACGAAAATGGAAAGAGATAGGGATAAAGATGTACGTTTGATAGAAGAATGAACAAGATATAACTAAGGAGAGCAAGTGTAAGAACTGTGATCTAGATGATCAAGACCCAAAACAATGTCTTACCTCAAACCTTTCCCAATACAACCTTACACAAGTTTCAATGGAGGCAAGCATGAGGAGGCTAATGATGAATCATGATCACTAATCTCTAAAGAGATTAAGACACACAAGATCAACCAAGTAAGAATACACACACAACGATTCAATCAAGGTTCTCTTTGATTGAATTTTTTAAACAATGCACAATGCATACACGTTTTTTTAGCTGAAATAATATAACTACAAAAGAAATGTCTAAGGAAGGATTTTATATGTCTTTTAAAACTTTATACCTAAAAAAAATCAAAATAGGTATTAAAAACTAATTAGAAACAAAACAATTCTCCCCAACAAGGATTGTCCCCCGTAAACTCTTCGCTACCTCCAAAAGTCCAGTGCCTAGAGGAGGTTCAAACTCAATGCTATCCAACAAACTCTTCGCTACCCTCCAAAAATCCAAAAAATTAGTGATTAGAGGAGGTTCGCTACCCTAAAAAAATCTAGTCCCTAGAGGAGGTTCCATCGAAGGAGCAACACAATGCTCCCAACAACGATTGTCCCCTGTAAATGAATTTCATTGTTAACCCAACATATAGGGGGATTCCATGACACTTGAAGACATAGGTGATCGGGGTTTTCCTCTTCAATTACAAATATAGAATGAGGTTGTGTTTAACAAGCATCATATGATTCAAGATGTCTATAAATACTGATTGTACCTATAACTTTCGCATCCACCTCTCCGGACTCGCATCAGTTCGTTACTTCACATAGTCCCAACCTAAGCATGTTTCTCCATTCATGAGTTTTAACCATAACTTTCACTAACCTTTCATGTTCTTGTGCTGCTTCTTCAGAGGTCCTTGTTGCACTTCATGTTTGTCTTATGCTCGAAAGGTTCGGTTAAGAAAATCCAACTAAACCCATTTTTGTGCACAATTTGTCTTTGATAATCACATAACAACTCTAGAAATCACTTTGTCAGGGTATCAATCCATACAAAAGACTTTTCTTTACTTTGGACCCTAGACTTATTAACCACGCTTGTCTCAACCATGACTTTATCTTTACAAGTGCACCAAAAGCCAAGCATGAACCAGTAACGCACACCAATGTACGGTAAATATGAAACCGATTTAAAAAAAGGTTAAAAAAGATATGCAAAAAACGGAAGCAAGTTGTCAATTGCATAATCAAACACCGATTCAATGTGTTCATAATAAGAACGTGAGTATAGTTGATAACGTTGATTCATGATGTGTTCCCACTGCATATTCATTTTTTTCCTACAAATTAACACATAACATCAAGATCAACATCCTTCCAATTACTCTAATTATATAGCATATTAATCTACGTTCGGTTTTTATAACAAGGAGTTTTGGGACATTGTTGATAAACAGAAACCAGATCAGCAGTACCTACGACTGAACCCTAGATCTACTAGTGAGAGGTTGTAATTTTTCCATAGCATAAGAGCTGATTAACACAATTCACTTGGTAATTATCTTATCTTTCTACAAGTTTGGAAACAAGTTATGAAGGAAAGACGAAAAGAAGTTTCCACATACCTCAAAAATATATAATTGGCAATTTGTGAGTCAATCACCTAAAAAAGAACCAAACCAGTACATTCACCAATCGGATATGCTAGTAAGAAAAGAGGAGGCATGATGAGTTTTAGAAGATACATGTGAAGCGAACTAGACTGTGAATCTCTCAACCACATCAACTCGTCGTCCACGAGATGGGAAGGGAAGATGACACCCCAAGTTTTAGGAACTCGAAGCGTTACGGGCTATGACCTCACAATGGGTTCCGAACCTCAGAGTGGCAACAACATAACGGATCTTACAACAAGGCACAGACGAATGAAAAGCAAAACTCAATATAAAACCAAAGGTTTAATCAAAGAGGAGCGTAAAAGACTCGCAGCCGAGTTCAAAACAAAAGGGAAAGCAAAGACATAAACATAAACCCGATCTCGTCCTATAATGTACGGGAACCCCGGTTAACCACATTATCCGGATCACTCAACATCATCCTGAACCTGAGGAACATCTACAACATTGGTATAAACCGTTAGCTAACATTCTAGATATCGGAAAAAAACGTAAAGGCACAAACACACATACGGTAAAGTAAACACATAGCATGCTCACACACAACCGGTTATTATCTTTCATTAACTTATCCATTACTAATTCAAATTCTTTTGTCACGCGAGAATCTCTTGAAACTCGCCTCCGCTTGCGTCTACCAATAGGAATAGATCAGTACTATCCGTTACCTACGGGTCTGGGTTGCAAGAGCATATTCTAGTCTCCTGAAGAACTAGACAAGTGGTCACCGTCCGGTTATCATACACTTGGGCCAGTTTAGGTCATACAGGTGAATCCTATTCCGGTTATCCGTTATAACATGATAAATAACACAAACAAGCCAAAACACTCAAACCAATATGCGGAATAAAGCTAAGTAAGTCCAAGGGACTTACCTCACTCAAAGGTAATCTAAAAGCTCAACAACGACTCAGAGAACAACTCAGTTTCCATCAAGAAAGGAGCAAGGAAAGTCTGTTCACACAAGCATTACGAATCAAGAACCGAAACGAATGCTAGAAGTCTATAACTTCTAGTCTCCATGATCTCTAAGAGATCTACACAAGCTAAGGTCTCAACCTTAGTCTTACAGAACACTCAAGGGTCAAGGAACATCCAGAAGGAACAAGGAAAGGAACGAGGATAGCAAGGAAGGAAGCAACTCACAAGAATAGGAGATACTATAGAAGAAACTGCGAGGGAGGTTGGACAGGCGCAGGGGCGGGAACACGCGGGGGCGGTTTTTGCAACAGAAACACCGACTTCTCATTCAACAAAAAGAAATTTCACCAAAGGCCAAAGCTTGCCTTTTTCAACACACAACCACGTCACAACTCAACCAAGAGAGCCTGTGAACATCAAAGAATTATCAAAGGAACGCTCCACAAGAATCAAGGATCAAACTTGATTCTTGGAGAAGAAGAAAAGAGGAAACGAAGAGAGAAACGAAGCAGAAGCGAAACAAGGTGCAGCGGCATATGAACGTGATGAAGAACAATGGAGGAATAACTTACACGTTCAACAAGATTATAGGAAGCAAGGGTGACGGATGCAGCTCTCGAGGGTTGAAGAAACGTATGCAAACGGCCGGAAAAATGGGAAGAATGCGGGATTATTTAGGAATGGGTGAAAAGATAGAAGGAAGGACGTTTTAGGGTTAGGAACAAGATAGGAAGGACAACCTATAAGATAAAAGATCGGATCTTCTATCTATGGAAAGAAGATAAAACGAACAAAAACAGATCGGGCATGATCTGCAGCGTATCCGCAGGGGCAGATCGCCTCAGCTGCAGGGGCGGTGATAGACACCAAGGTCGCTGGGACGGCCTTCTTCACCGCGGGGTGGTGAAGGCGACAACTGGGATCTTACAGAAGAAATCTTACATGTTTCATAATTCTTTCATCGATTTGTTGATAAAACATCCTTGCGATGTAAGAAATCACGTGACATGCACATGAAATGAAAGAGGGGAATTTTTGTCTTTTAAGATGTTAAAAATCTCTACAAATCTATTCTTCTAAACACATAATACAATCCGCTATAGTGTGTTTTTTTATACATTAAAATCTATAAAAATCTACTCAAAACCACAACTACAAACCATGAATACAACTACAACTACAATATAATTAAACATGTCCTAATTAATCGGAAAGTTTTAGTAGATTTGCGAAGTTGAGTTGCCAAGAGAATGTTTAGGTTGGCGAAGATGAAATTGATGATACTTTAGTGTGTAATTTCCTTACGACAAATGCAGTCCTCATTGTGTGTAACACCCCAAATCGATAGGACTCGGAGTTCCATGGGGATAGGACCTCACAATGGGTTCTGACCCTAGCCTGACAACAAGTTCACCGGATCTTACAACAATGCACAAATAAATATAAAATAACCTTTATAAAACAGAAACATCAAGTATCATAATACATACAAAACTTCACAGCCGAGTGTAAATCAACATCATCGTATATATACATATCCCAAAACTCATAACATCCTAGATGTACGGAAGTTCTTGGCTGATCACTCCTTCAAATCACTCTATAGTCCTCCTATCCTGCAAAGGATCTACAAATTGTTAGCTAACAATTCATATATTAGATCATGCATAAGCACATACACACATAAAAAACATAATAAACACCAAGCACGCTATCACATATTTCCGTTTAATTATCTTTATATCATTATACACTCAAAACCATATTTATGGTTGTGACACGAGAAGTATATCATTCTCGCCTCTTGGTACTATAGCCATCTAGAGTGGAATTAGGTGCACTCCCCATACACCATAAGGAGTGGTGAAGTACCCTGCCCGTATACTAAGTCCGGTCTAACCTCAAAGAACCTCCCAGACACCCTCAGGAGAAATGAGAAAGGTTACCACCGACCGCTTCAAGGGGGTCAATCATACGTCGGTAATAATCAATATGCTATCAAGCACAAAACAATCACCACTCATGCATACATCCAATATAGAAATGCAACTAAGTAAGTCCTACGGACTTACCTGAATCACAATATCACCTCAACCAGGATCAACTCTCCAATTCCCGTAGAAATGAGCACTACCTAATAACAAGGCATATAAATAGGTATCAATCTCTCATCATCAATTAAAAGGATCACACCTAGACCTAAGGGATCCATACGGATAATAAACATCGTAATAACATCAAATAACATATTTAATCTCAAAAGCCTCATCAGGTCATACAACATCATTATGATATCATCAATCTTATCACATACTAACCTAGCATGCTCTTAAACCCAACCATAAACATAAGGAAAGGAGTCAAACATACCAATAATTGGAATGTTCTGGAGGAAGGTGCACCTGCGGGGATGGAAGACGTAGGGTCGGTGACAAGCTGCGATAGCGGTCGGAGATGCCGCAAGGGCGGTGACAAGATTCAGCCGCAAGGGCGGCGACAAGATTCAGCCGCGGGGCGACGATGGTAAACCGTGAGGGCGGTTTTGCGACAGAGGACAACTCTCAAGAGTTGTTCGATAGATCTCTCGTTCCAATTCGTCTCCACCTCATGGAGTAAATCAAAGCCACTTCAGCCTTCAGCATATACATGTATAGAAACATCCAAAGCGTCCATAACTCATCACAACAAGATCCAACTTGTTGGATTCAACAAAGAAGAAAGAAAGAAGGACAAGGAGAAGACAAGGGAAAGAACAACTCACCTCTCTTCTGCCAAATTCCTGACGAAGAACTCCAACTGCACCACCACCACCTCCAAAATTGAAAAAGATCAAGAGAATCCAAGAAGGAGAAATCAAGAGAAAGAAGAGAATAACGTGAGGAAGAGAAGAGAAGAAGGAAATCTGGAGAGAAGGTAAAACCCTCACCCAGATGAGAAATTAAGAAACTCATAGGGTAAGAAAATGGAAAGAAAATGGTCAGAGAAGGCGGTTGTGACCGCCTATGCCGTGTCCACGGCCTAGCCGAGCCGCGCCCGCGATGGCGCGCTTGCGGGCAAGGACCGGCGCGGTCGTGGGATCCTTTAAAGGAAGAGGTTATCATATTGTGGGACTAAAAAAACTTTTAGTTGAATTATATAAGATATTTTCGTTGCTTAGGAGAAATTTTGATTAGTTATTGTAAATCTTGAAGAGAGGATATGAGGTCATTCTAATCGGTATAGATTTGTGAGTGTCGCCGTATGATATTTCAAAGAGAAAATAGGTGGAGTAAGGCACTTTTTGTATCATAGATACAAACTAGATCCCTCTATTTGTCCCATAAAAATTTAAATATAAAAATAATTAATTAAAGGGACATAAGGGGAAAATGTAAAATTATAAATCCTATTAAATCACCCTAATCGCCAGATTCTACAATTAGGGTTTCTCGCAATCGTCGGTTTCTACAGATCTGACGGTTTACTCCAACAATGGTGATTTCTCTTCGCTCGCGATTTCATCAAATCCAAAGATCAGTGCCGCCGGATTGAAGCCACTCAGAACCGCAACTGTGGCCAAACCCTAACCACAATCGGGAGCAACTACTCGGAACCGTCATGAACCGCAACAACCAAACCTAGCCCAGATCCAACCTTTGTCTCGTGCACAACCACTTGCAATCCATATGAACTAAGAAAAGCGGATATGAAGCAGGTAATACCTAAATCCCCTAACCGCTTGTAATTGATCAAGAATCATATTCTACACCACTTGATTCACAATTTTTATTACTAATACCCTATTCTACCTCAATCTGAAGCAGGACCAAGCTGCACACGAGAGCTGTCGAATATCTTTCATCTTCATCGAATCCCCTTCTAGGTTTTATGGATCCTCTTCGTTCATTTATTATTGGGTTTTTGCTTTGATTTCATTATCAAGGTACCCTATTGAAACATGGATACACTTCAGAATTAACAATGAATCTAATCAAGATCCAAAGCGATGGAACAATGGAAGTTGGTTTACAAAAAAGTGCACCTCTAGCATCTGACTTGTTGGAGCTTCAAGCCATTGAGAGGAGTGTGTCAGTTAGAATTAGGGATTTCCACGTGGAGCTTAACAAATCATTCATAATCTAAGTAGTAAGCATTGTCATGCTCGTGGTTGGCACAAGAGGAGATGTGCGTCATTTCTGGCCATGGCAAAGACATTGCATGCATGTCTCAAAGCTTATCTAGTGTATTATATATGCATTGCAATCTTGCTAATAATGATGATGCCATGTTGCTCGATGGAATAAGCCTAAGCACATGCTATTTCTTTTTCTTTTACTAGATAATTTATTAAGTTTTGGTTTTAGGTGCCTGTCAAAGTGCGGAAGGGCTCATCCAGATTGCTCTTCTATGCACACAAAGCAACCTGGGGAACGGCCAAATTTTTCGAAAAGCTGGATTGAATAATTACAAGATACGATTTAATTTTATAATTACACAAGATGCCTTAAACATTTAATTGTGGATTCGACGGACTTTTGGGCTTGTGTAACTCGATGAGTTTGGACTTGTGTAACTCGACCTTGTGTAAATGGCGGACTTTTGGGCTTGTGCAACTCGTTTGAGCTTGTGTAACTCAACCTTGTGTAAGCAATAAACCGGACTTGTATAAATGACGAACTTTTAAGCTTGTGCAACTCATTTGAACTTGTGTAACTCAACCTCAGGTAAACAACGGACCGGACTTGTGTAATTATAAAATGATCAATTTTGCTAACAAGATAAATAAACATCGTAATTGAAATTGTATATTAACATTATGTGATTGAAATTGTGTATTAGCATTGTGTAATTGTAATTGTGTATTAAGATTGTGTATTAACACTATGTATTAATACTATGTATCAACAAGAGGATACACAAAGTTTAATTAGAGTAGCTAGTATAAGGGTAGGAGGGTCTGGCACCCAGAGTTCGAAACTCACTGATTAAAAGATTTGTATTTTGGATTGAGTATGGGCTTATGTAACTCGTGTGAGCCTACTAGGCTTGAACTGAATTTGGGTTTATTAAATCGATTGGCCTAGACTTAACTAAATTAAAATTACCAATAAACATTTTTAATTAATCTTTATTAATAAATAAGAGGGGCCTAGTTTGTTACATAAAAAGCAAAGGAAAAATGACTCAAAATAATACCAACTATCAACATTGAACCATAAGAACTTTGAAAATTACTAGGAGTGATACAAACTATCAATGCATTTGCCAAAAATAATACGTCATACATTTTCCGGCAAAAACTGTAACACCCCAAGTTCTAGGAACTCGAAGGGCTAGGACCTCACAATGGGTCCCGACCCTCAGAGTAGCAACGACACAACGGATCTTACAACAAGGCACATACGAATGAAAATCAAAACTCAATATAAAACCAAAAGTTTAAACAAAAGGAAGGATAAAAGACTCGCAGCCGAGTTCAAAACAAAAGAAAGGCAACAACATAAACATAAACCCGATTCCGTCCTATAATGTACGGGAACCCCGGCTGTCCACACCATCCGGATCACTCAACAACATCCTGAACCTGTGGAACATCTACAACATCGGTATACACCGTTAGCTAACATCTACATATCAAAAAGATAGTAAATGCACACACACATAAGGTAAAGTAAACACTTAGCATGCTCACACAACAACCGATTATTATCTTTCATTAGGTTATCCAGTTACTAATTCAACTTATGGTTGTTACACGAGTATCGTTACGATCTCGCCTCCGTCCCCTTTCACCAACAGGAATAGAACGTATGCATCCTTCTGTCACCTGCTGGACTGGTCGCGAGAGCACCTCTCAGTTTCCCCATTCTGAACTAGACAAGCGATAACCATCCGGTTATAATACACTTGGGCCAATTAAGGTATAATAAAGGTGAATCCTATTCCGATTATTAGTTACAACAAAATAAACAACACAATCAAGCCAATATAATCAAACGGATATACAGAATGAAGCTAAGTAAGTCCAAGGGACTTACCTCACTCGAAGGTAACTCAACACTCAACAAACACTCAGGAAAGCCTCAAGAAAGGGATACAAGGAAGCCTGTTCACACAAACATCACGAATCAAGAACTGAAACGAATACTAAAAGTCTATAACTTTTAGTCTCCATGATCTCTAAGAGATCTACCCAAACTAAGGTCTCAACCTTAGTCTTATAGAACACTCAGGGGTTCAAAGAACATCATCAAAGGTAAGGAAATAAACGAGAGAAGCAAGGAAGGAAGCAGCTCACCAAAGAAGGAAGCTACTATAGATAAACCGCAAGGGCAGTTGGACAGGTGCAGGGACGGCACAACAGAGGCGCGGGGCGGAACTCGTGACAGAAGCGTTGACGACTCCTTCGACAACAAGGAACAAACCAAAGGCCAATGCTTGATTTTCTTAACACACAACCATGTCACAACTCAACCAGACGAGGTTGTGAGTATCAAAGAATCATCAAAGGAACGCTCCACAAGAATCAAGGATCAAACTTGATTCTTGGAAAAGAAGAAAAGAGGAAACGAAGAGAGAAACGAAACAAAAGAGAAGCAAGGTACATCAACACATGAATGTGATGAAGAATAAGGGATGAAGAACTTACACGTTCAGCAAGAACTCAAGAAGCAAGGCTGCAACACTCAAGGGTTGAAGAAGATGTAAGCAAGAAACGGGAAAAAGAAGAAAAGACGGGATTATATAGGAGAGGAAGGAAAGATAAAAAGAAGGATGTCTAGGGTTAGGAAAAAGATAAGAAAGTCGGCTCATGGATAGAAAATCGGATAATCTATCTATGGAAGAAAGATAAAACGAATGAAAACAGATCGGACGCGATCTGCAGCAAATCCGCAAGCGCGGTCCCTTGTCACCGCGGGGCGGTAACAGACATCAAGGCCGTTGGGGCGGCCTTCTTCACCACGGGGGCGGTGAAGGTAAAAAAATGGTATCTTACAAAAACCCTAGCTCCAACGATGACGTGGCAGCTGGTGTTACATGTCATCAAATAAATGGATTAAATGTGTTACCTGTATTTTATTTTAAAAAAATAAATTTAATAATATTTAAAATATTGAAAAATTAAATTTTATTTTTTTAAAAATTTTAAATAATAATTTTTAAAAAAAATTGTACAAAATTAAAAATAAAGTATGAATTTTTTTTAAATAGGTTTGTAGAAAAGTGTAAAAATATTTATTTTTCCAAAAAATATAATATTTTTAGAATTTTTTTAATCGACTTTATCATCGATTTTTTGTATAAAACAAAATTTTTAATTCTAAAAAATAATTTGTACAAAAATATTCGAATTAAAAAATTTTTTAATCTTGTAACCTAATCTCTTAAGAATTTTTTCCCAATTTTGTTAAAAAAATATTTTATTAAAAATTAGTTAAACTATATAATAAAAATAAACCCCCCAAAAAACATTTTTTAAAAATTTCACAAAATAAACCCCCCAATTTTGTTAAAAAAAATTTAATTCTAAAAAATTTGTAAAAAAGATATTTTTTGAAAAAATTTGTACAAATGTTTTTTTACAAAATTATTATTTAAAATTTTAAAAATATTAAATTTTTTATTTTTTATATTTAATATTTTAAATATTATTAAATTGATTTTTTGAAAAATAAAACCAACATCACACATTTAATCCATTTATTTGATGACATGTAACATTTCGGCTGCCACGTCATCGCCGGAGGTAGGGTTTTTTCCGGAAAAGTATGACGTATTATTATTGGTAAATACATTGATAGTTTCTATCGTTCATAGTAATTTTCAAAGTTCGTATTATTTTCGGTTCAATGTTGATAGTTAATATTATTTTGCGTTATTTTTCCAAAAGCAAATGAGAAAAAAAAGAAGCTTACTTAGCCAACTCACCCCAAAGAAAATTTCTTCACTCCTATATTAAGATGATGAACACTTTGTCCACATGTCACGTGCTAAGGTTAGCCATCTCAGTTTTTTTTCGACTTAATTACAATATTGTCAAAAGGTAATTATGAATTAGCCATTTTTTCTTTTATATTAAAAAAAGTTCTAAAAAACCACTTGAACTAATTTTATGAATAAACACATAAACACATGTATTTAATACATGGTACGCCAAACACTTTTCGGGCATTTTTCTTCTGTGGTATGGTTATTGTCAACACCGAAAAGTGGGAACTTTGACATCGTCTACACGAGCTCTTGTTTATGATATATTCATACGTAATATTTGAGTTCCGTTTGAGTGAGAAATGAAGATCCAAAGTTGGTTTCACACAAGAAAAAAACTTGGAAAAAAGTAAAAAAAAATGTGGATATTCCGCACGAGTAGATAGGAAGGAATCCTACGTGATATGATAAGGATAAATGCTTTAAGGCCGGCCTTGGGTCATTATCCATTTTTAATGGGGGACTGCGTAGGCAACACGCGCACGCCGAGCCAAGTTGAGTCGTGCCGTGCCGCGACGTGCCGTGTTGATAAGATTGTTATTTAAAACAGTCAAATATCTAGATTTCTCAATTAAATGAGATCCAGGAGTTGAGTTTTGTAGAATATTACCCAATTAATGCAATATCTGCAATTAAATCCCCAACCATTCTCCATCAATTCATTATCCGAAAACGCCATCTCCTCTCCTCTTTGCTTCTTTTTCTGAGAGAACAACTCTCAATTGGTTCGTAGGTTCTGAATGATAACGCAGTTCGGATTCTCAACGCAATTTTATCTTGAGATTCTTGAACACTAGTAACCGTCGTAATATGGAGTGTTTTTGAATTAAGGAAATATATCACATCTCGACTCTTCAAAATTCAGGTTTGTAATCGATAAATTTTTGAATCCTAATTCTAAAGTGCATTTTACAGTTTAATTAAGTATTACGATTCCTACACACTTATTGGCCCAAAAATTGACATCACGCCCATTACTGATATCCCACGCAAGGTTAATAACGATACATTATCATAGTCATTAAGAATGACTCTTCAACTTCACGAGCAACCACTTTTACAAAGTAAACTTGGAAGCCAAAATATAGAACACTACGTATACCTAAACCACCATCAACATGAGACCGGAAAATGTTTTTCCAACTAACCAAATGCATTTTGCAAGCTTCAAGACCTCTACCCCACAAGAACATTTAGATAAAAGCATGAATATACTAAGTGTGTGTTTCGCTGCAACAAAACACTAGTGTTAACTAGTATTTTGTAGTGTTACAAAATTTAATCAGTGTTTGGCTGCACTAGTTTAACTAGTGTTTGAGTTTTCAGGAGTGTTTGTGGAACACTAATGGGAGTGAGGGTTTTTTGTTTAGTGGTAGTGTTTTCAAAAACAAAAAGACATCTCTACCCTCACTTTTATTGGTAATTACTAGGCATTACCAGGTATAAATCACGTCCTCTCTCTCTTCACCCGCAGTATTCCCCGACAGGTCTCTATTCGCTTCTTCGTTTTCCTTCTTCCATCCTGAATCGGAGGTCCCGGTGAAAGTATTCCCCGAAGGGTCTCTTCGCTTCTTCGTCTTCCTCTTCCATTCCGAATCGGATGTTCTGGTGAAAGCACTACCCGACAGGTCATTCTTCATTTTCGTCTTCGTTCTTCCATTCCAAATCGGAGTTCCCGGCCAACCCGACGATTGAAAGCATCACCCGACAAGTCTCTTCGCTTCTTCGCCTTCCTTCTTTCATGCCCTAAAATTTATGATTTCTTCGTGTTTTGCTATTGATATATGGTAAGAGAAAATTTCCCTAATTTATGATTTGTGATTGTTAGATTCTAATTGAGTTTTTTTTATATGCCCTAATTTACGATGAAGATTAAAAGCACTCGCATTATGATGATTGTTGCAATTTATGATGATTGAAAGCACTCGCAATATGATGATTGTTGTAAGTTGATGTTGTTGTGTCTGTTTTCCTTCTATTGCCCTTGTGTTCTTCCCAATTGCTGAATTTTTGTGGACAGTGAACAATAAGCTATGACAAAGCTTTTTGCTGATTTGGGCTGCTTGCTTTAAGTTTATGTTGTGATTGTTAGATTCCGAGAACTATCTGATGGTTGTTGTAAGTTTATGATGTGATTGTTAGATTCCAAGAACTAATTGATGGTTGTTGCACTTGGTTTTGGTTTTGCACTTGGTTTTGGTTTTATATGTCAAAGCTTTTGGCTGATTTTGCACTTGGTTGTTGTAAGCTTTTTGCTGATTTGAGCTGTGAAATTTCCAATATCCAATTAGCTGGATGGATTATTTATATGTCAAAGCTTTTGGCTGAATTTGCACTTGGTTTTTGTTTTGCAATTGGTTTTGGTTTTGGTTTTGAACTTGATCATCCCTACATCAACCAGTCCTTATACATACATGAATCATTTATAAGTTTGTTGAGTCAAGATCCCAATTTGTATCTACTGTATGTTCTTCTGTACTTATTCATCAATGAATTTTATGGCACTAATATGAGATTGAGGGTTTGTGAAGCTTTAGGTTATTCGTTTTTGTTTGTTGCAACAATGTCAAACGACTCAAGTTGTGATATCGAAGATCCCAAATACTATTATTGGAGACATGAGATTTCACTTCCGAAGGACAATCTTGCCGAAGATGAGATTATAGAGTATTGTCTTGTTGACGGTAACATATCCGCTGATTTACGAGACTACGTTCAATCTTTAAGAGAAGAGAAAAAACACCTACAATATGAAGTTCAGATATTAAGAATACGGGAATCGGACACTGAGGCACATGTGAAGTCATTGAAGAATGAACTTACTCAAGTGAGAGACAACAGTGAAATCACGTCTAAAAAAATAAATGCGTTTGTATTAGGGTTTATTTCCGGGATTGTTCTATTCTCTTTAATTGTTTGAGTTGGTCTCCCATGTAGTTTGTAGTAAAGACAAATCTTCGTATCATATTATGTAAATGCTCAGGAGCCATTTTATGTTTGATATTATGCTCAGGAGCCATTTTATGTAAACAATTTCAGTTACTAATGCAGCGGTGGTAGTATTATGAGATTATGGGTTCTGCCTTGGCTTGTTGTTGCCATTTTCCTAATTGTTATACCTTGATTACACCATCGTTGATCTCTGATTGGTTTCCAATAGGCTGAATGACTTGTAGCTGAACTGTGCCTCACGTAATGCTCAACAAGATTTCGAACATGGAAAACTCACCAGGCACACTATAATAGAGGTGTCAACTCTACAATTGTCTGTTGTTGATTAGACGCAAGATTTACATAGCAAACCAGATGATCATCACAGCCGGGAAGTCCATCTAATACAGACAGACCATGGAATTAAGAGGTTTTACTATTTTAGCATTGTTGTCGTCTCAGTTACCACATCAACACCAAATTTATTACTAGAAATGGGCATTGTCTTACTCGAGGTAAAATAGGGATTACACTGACATGATATCCCAATACATATATAGATCAGCTATTGAGTAGGACAATTACATTCAATTATGTTTTCCTTCCATTGATGATCAAGATATCAATATTTGAAGTAAAGAGTGTCAAGTATGTCTAACAGGATAATGAGGATTAAAAATTACACCATATCAGTCTGCAAAATCACCCCAAAAAATATAAAATGTTTATGTGGCAACATCTCCCAAAATTTTTTTCTCGTAGCTGCTTGTCACTGAATCAACAAGCATGTGAAGTGTTGAAATCTGATCATCACACTGGAAACCAAAGACATAACATAAATATAAACTTCCTACATATTCCTTGTCGAGTTCCAAATGGTAATGGCAATACGATCACATATATGCCCCATTCCTCTATCTCTCGTAACGTTGATACCAACATCTTCCACTCCTTGGTTTACCATCGGGTTTTGATCTTCTTCTTCGGACAAGTCATCATAGCCAGAATACAAGCGAATGAAGTTGTGGAGGGCGAAGCAAGTGAGATGAATGTCAACTTGTGTGTGGTCCGGATAACATGGCATTGCATCTAAAAATTTTCATATGTTTTTGAGGATTCCAAAGCAACGTTTTATACAACTTCTAAGAGAAGAGTGTGCCCAGTTGAACGTTTCTTTCTTGTTGTCGGGCGGCTCATTATCAAACTGATTCAAATGATACCTTTGTCACAAAGGTAATACTTGTTGGCAGGTGGAATGAAAATTGTACGTTTGGGTTACAAATGACATTATCTAGGACCTTTGCATCGTGTGCTGACCCTTCCCATCCAGACAACACAAAAGTAAACAACATGTTAAAATCACAAACAGCTAGAACATTGAAGGTCACCGTATGCTTTCGACCGATGAAAGGACCCTGTGACTCTAAAGGGATGCTTGCACTAATATGTGTTCCATCTAAACAACCAATGCAGTCCTACGTACAACAAAATACAATTGAAGTGTCATAATTCATATGACATTAATCCTTCTAATAAAGTACAGATATACATGAAAATAATCCTTGTATCTTGGATCTACAGCAATGTGGGAGGGTGTCCTAGGAAAGTTCGGATTCCTTGGTCAAATAAGATCATGTGATAGTCCAAGTCCTTCATGCTCGTACCCGGTGAAAGAGTTCAATACATCATGGAATGCTCGGTGAACGGTCTCCGTTGACCTTTGAAAATGCTCGGCTACAACACGAA
Organism: Fagopyrum esculentum; assembly: GCA_033239045.1. Lineage (NCBI taxonomy): Eukaryota > Viridiplantae > Streptophyta > Magnoliopsida > Caryophyllales > Polygonaceae > Fagopyrum > Fagopyrum esculentum. Next base: position 8,908,868 of record BSUD01000002.1, on the reverse strand, counting down.
CTGAGGCTCCTTGAGCCAACGTGTATAGGAATATCCCCACTTTCTCCAAGACATAGACTTCTGTTGACGCTTTAAGACCGTAATTATTTTCCAACTCGTTGCACAAACGTACAAGTACTTCTGCATCCATCCTAAACATGTTGACCGTCCGAATGTGATGGCCAGACAATATGTCATTCATCCACATTTTCCCACGCTAATAATCAGTGTAGCAAGGTTGTTTGTGCATATGTTTGTAGTAATGATCGGCTAGTATCTCTGTTTGCCTTTGCATTTGAGCATAATGTGTGTACATTTTAACTAGTCGACGACATTTATGCAATTCTTCATCAGTATCGTCACGCCCGCTAGACATATTTAAAATGTACGATGCTCACATGCAATTGATAAAGAAGATACCTCTCATGATTAAAATTTGTAAACAAAAAATGATAACCAATAACAGAGATTAAAAATACAAGCAAGCGTAAGAGAGGAAACTTAAGTAAAACAACCAAAACGATTCAAAGTTGGTCAACAAGTACAATGTCATGCAGGAAGAGTCACTAACAAGAACAAACAAATCCAACAAAGATGATTGAGTACAACATAAGTACAACAACTAAAACGATTCAAAGATGGTCAAACTCTCATTTCAACCACCTCACCCTCTTCTCACCATGAGGTAGTTTCTTCAAAATTTTCATATCCATTTTCCCTTTAACCTTTGAGATAATGAAACACTAAAACGGTGATCCATCTTCCACCAAAACTTTTCAACAAAACGTTCAAGCATCAACATTACTTCATCCAAGAGTGACTCTTCTACCTTATCTTTTGAGTTGACTTCTTCTTGGAATAGGGCAGATATTTTCTCGTTGTGCTCCCTAGTGTGTGCAAGGTGCTCTCTTTAAACTTGGACGACCCAACAAATTGTCTTCTATTTCTCTTCACTAAAGCTTTGTCATTAGTATAATTATTGATCGGAGTAGAGGTAGGATCTTCTATTCTCTCAAATGGCTGCTCGTCAAGGTTTGCCCCTATTTCAGATTGACTAGTATATCATTTGTTGACGGTGTCAACAAATGTGCGAAAGAACTGTGAATCACCTCCTTCCCCGACACCAAATCCTATATCCTCTTCATTTGCAAGTGAGACATACTCGGGAGTTTTTTATCGTGCCATGCCGGAAGACATGGCAAGTCGCCCTGTTGCTACGTTCCCAGAAAAAAGCGAACGCAACAATTCTTCATATTCAACATCCATTCCCTTGGTCTTAAATTTCTTGCAATTTGGATCTTCCCGCAATAATAAAAAACATACATTAATATAATAAATGAGTTTTTTTTAATTATTGTAATATATAGAAAAGAAAAATCAATTACCTTAATCTTCCTTTCCAACCATTCGTTTGATGCAGTGATCATACGGGTGTTCTCATCCTAACCAAGACCCGTCTCCGAATTCATAAGCAGGTTTCATGCTTTATACTATTTTTTCATTGATTCGTATACAAGTATCCTTGACACCACTACTTCCACATCTAGCAATAAAAGTTGGACTAATTTCTTTCCAATTCTACGATTGCTTGCTTCCATTTTCCTTTTGGTATTCTAGTATTACGTTCACTAGAATTTTTATTGCTTCATCATCCTAGCTAAAAATTCGGACCTCTACAACGACTTTGAGAATCACTTTTCTCCATCCAACTACAACAAATTTATGTACATATAAAACATATCCAAGTTTAACACACTTAACAAATACATGCATAATTCAAACCTCTTGGCCAGCATAAGTCCAAACACATACTACACATATATTTCCTTACAAAAAAATTAAAAAGTATGTCCTTGTACAATCTAAGATACATATTGAAAAATTGGATATAACAAATGATGCTTCTGCAATTAGGTGACACATATACTCGGCGATCCTACAATTTGACAGATCTTCAATGCCTAGAGATCTATATGCTCGATCAATCAGTAAAATGGTAACAAGCTTGCAATTTGACTAGAAAGAGCTGGATAATTTGGACCTCATGGACAACAAGTCCAAAACTATATATTACAAGTTTGGTAGAAGAACCATGAATCCCACATACATCATGAATTCAATCAATCGTAAGTCCAAAATTCAATCATAAGTCCAAAACTATATCTCCCAAAACACTTCTTGATTCAAAGAAAACGCAAATTTTCTAGGTAAAAGAAAAACCATCGACTCAGATCTACTGAAGGTCTCCGGCAGGCAGTAATTGACTCAACCGAACAGGAGTAAAAGAAGAGAGCTTTACGTAGTTCTGAATAGGGGTAGACGAACGGTGACCTCTATGTAGAATACTCCAGCCGACGGCACTGCTTGATTCAAAGAGAAAAGGTACAAGAACCTGTGACGGATGAAGACATGGCAAGCGGCTTGCTTCGCGATAGTTGATGTAAACCTAACGATAGACTCAAATTTGTAGTAAAATAGAGATGATGTAATTTTATGTAAAAGTATGGTTATAATAGTACTTGTACCTTCTAAAACACTCCATACATAACACTACTATAACCAAACACATACAAGTTTTTTAAAACCACTAAACACTACAAAACACACACTACTTTTTTTATTTTTGTGTGCCAAACGCACACTAAATAACTCTTAGTATATAAGTTCATTGCAACTTGTCAACAAAATGAAACTTGCTTGCGAAAGCCTCTTTAAAGAACTAATTTTGTGTATTTTGTACTTTACGTGATAATTCATCTAACATTTAGTATTTATCATGAATACCTTCCTTGCGGACTAAGTTTGTGTAATCTACATTTTAATGTTACTAACTTTTGGAGAGTTAACGGGATAATCAATCTTTAATGTAATTGAATCAAATATTAGGGCATTAAAATGATATTCGCCTTTTTGAAAGTTCCTTTAAACAACAATTATTGTCCGAAATAACTAGTTTCAACAACGTATGTGCATAGTACATGAATCATATATAGGAACCTTGTAATATGTCAGCTAAACTGTATTACGACGGTTCCCGGTGTTTAAGAATCTCAAGATACAACTGTTGTTCGAATCTGACCTTCGTAATATACTGGAAGCCTACGAACCAATGTAGTGCGTTGCACTCTCGAGATAAGGAAGCTCGGAAGCTGAAGAGAGGAGAAAAATTATTGATGGTGTGTTGAGAATGAGAGCAAAAAAGCTCTATTTATAGGAGCTGAGAGGCCAGTTAGTTACGGATTTGGAGCACAAAATCCGGGCCCAATTGAAAGGCCCAGTCCATGCCCAAATCTCGGACAGTTGACTAATCTCTTCCACCATCTGATCCGTTGCTAGAATCCGTAAGCTGACTGACTCAGTCTTGCCCTGATTCGTTGGACTACAAATGGGCCTAACCCAAACCCTTCTTCATCTTAGAGTGTTGGACTTTGAGTTGGGTCGGCCCAAAAATAATATAGATGGTTAGCCCACATTATATCTAGGTTCACCCATCTTGTCACAACGCAACTCAGCTCAGCACGGACACGGGCACGGACTGCGCGGCTCGGCACGACCACAACCACGAGCTCGAGCTTGGCTCAGCACGCGCACGCGCGTGTGGTGGTTTGCCTACGACTTTCCCCCATTGAAAATGGGTAGTGACCTAAAGGTCATGGCCTTTAGTATATTATTGCTCTATATATCCTATTGGATTTCCATCCATATAGTCGATGTGGGAAGCTTCCATTTTTACTATTTTTTCAAGTTATTGTCTATCACGCAACCAACTCCAGACCTCCATTTCTCATTCAAATGAAACTCAAATTTGACATACGAATATACCACGAGCAAGAGATAGCAGAGACGAAGCCAAAACTCCCACTTTCCGGTGTTGACAATGGTTGAAGCCTACCGGAAATGTGCCCGGAAAGTGTCCGGCGCACCCATGTGTTAAAACATGTTTTATTCATTTTATTTTAGTCCCAACATCAAAATCATTTCAATGACCGGCACCGACTCTGCGAAGCGAATGTTAAAATTGCATAGATAAAATTCAATTCAATCTCCCCAAATAATTGACTTTGTGAAGTGAATGTGAAATTACGTGGATCAATTTCAATTCAATATCCCAAATGATTGACTTTGCGAAATAAAAATGTTAAAATTTCATTGATAAAATCCAATTCAATGTCTTAAATGACAAGCTCTACATTGCACGTGAAAGTTGCATGAAACAAATCCATTTCAATATCTCAAATGATTGGCTTTGTGAAGTGAATGTAAAATCTACATGTATCAAATTCAATTCAGCGTCCCCAATAATTGGCTTTGAGAAGTGAATGCAAAAACTACATGAATCGAATTTAGTTTAACATCTCAAATGACTGACTTTGTAAAGTGAATGTGAAAAATGCATGGTTCAAACTCGATTCAAATGTCTCAGATGACTAGATTTGTGAAGCAATGTAAAATGTCTTTGATAGTTACCTTTGTGAAGTAAATATAGAAATTGCAAAAACTAAATTTTGTTCATTGACACAGCTAAATAAATCACTATGTGAAATGAATGTGAAAACTGAACAAATCAAGTTCAGTCTAATATCTTAAATGATTGATTATGTGAAGTGAATGTGAAAATTAGATGGATCAAATTCAATTCAATCTGTTTATGATTGATTTTGTGAAGTGAATGTGTGAATTACATGAATCAACTTTTATTCCATGTCTCAGATAAATGAATGGCTTTGTGAATTGAATGTGAAAATTTCATGAATCAATTTTTACTCAATATCTCACATGATTGGTTTTGTGAATGTAAAAATTACAAGGATCAAAATACAACATTTAAATGTGTTCACAATCTACTCATTTATAAAATAGACGAGCCGAACTTCTTTCGAACCGAACTAGAATAACACGTATTATGTGACAACTTTAGAAGTGAATATTGTTGCCGAACTTATGAACATAACTTTTTGTAAATTGGAGTGATGTCTTCTATCATGGTGATTATGAAAGTAAAAGCTTGTTTTTCATGCATATCCCCTTACTCTACTTTGTATGTCTCTACTGTACTCACATCTTCTTAGCAACGCTGTGCACCACCACCCTCAGACTAACAGCATCCCACTCCGTCTATAATGCTATTTATGCACAGTATTTCTATACGTACTTGCGTATAGACTCCGTCTATATAGCTTTTTGTTGCATTTCATTCCGTCTATAATCTTATTTTAACCTTACTCTCTTTTTCCCATAAAATACTTGAGAAAAAATAAATTACAAAAAGATATTATTGGTTTATTTGTGAAGGAGTATGACCCACGTCTATATATGAACGGAGTGAATTTTTATTTAACTACTTACGAAGAAAATACATGGATGTAGGAATTTGTTTTAGATAGGAGTGTAAAATTTAACCCTTTTCACTAGGGATGTAGATAGTCTCAAAAGCTACGAGAAAGTTGTGGTTAACTTCTCTTCTCCCATTTTCTCCTTAAATATTTTACGACACGAATTTTTGTTAAACTTTACACCCACTTTTGTCAATTCGTCACCACCATCTGACTAGAACATAGCTAGGGGATAGAGGAGTCGAACTATACCGATGACAAGCCTTGATTCAATGTGCAAGGGGCCGTTGAAGCTTTAGCAAGACGACAATGATTTATGTAAAATGGAAAGTGAAGCATGAAATATCTTAAAAAATAGCTAAGTACACAAAAAACGCTTCACAATAACCAAACAAAAGATCGAAACTAGAGGATGTGTAAAAAAAAGTGATGCTATGAATTGAATTTTTATAAGGGTATTCAAGATATACACATATGTATTGGAAAAATAGTATATTTTTATTTATTATAGACTCACTTATATTGGATGAAGAGTCTAGGGATTAACAAAAGTTGAACCGAATCGAAAACGCAAAAGCGGTCCAAACCGTAACCGAACTGCAGCTACCCGGTTCGGTTGATGAACCAAACAGCAAAATACGGGCCAAACCGGAACCGAAATGCTGCTTTTATTAAAAAAGAAGAGGACAGAAGTCTGAAACTTACTCATTCAGTCCTCCTCCTCCTTAGTCCCTCGACAAGTCGACAGTCTCACAGCCTCCGCCTCGCACTATCGCAGAGCCAACCTTAGCGGCAACCTCCTCAATCCCTCGACAATCGATTGAGTCAACTCCGTTGTCACTCCCTTGTCCTCTCCAACGACGACAAACCCAAATCGCACTCTCGTAGAGCTAATCCGCTTCCCTCGTCTGTCCTTGAGCCAACTCCCTCGACAGTCGATTGATCTCCAAGAATGTACAAATTGTTTATTCCTTCTTTGTTTATTGACCACTTAATCAACCCCACCGACGGCAAATTCACGCTCAGTTGCTCACGTTCTCAGGATCGTCTGACATAAACAAATCGAAATCCACGTCTTCTAGAGTTCCGGATTTCCGTGTCTAATATATATATATATATATATATATATATATATATATATATATATATATATATATATATATATATATATATATATATATAGGCAAAAATGCTCTAAATAACACGACCTTTGCTACTGTTGCGGAAGGTGACACAAACTTTTAAAATTGCGGAAAAAAACACGAACTATAGGGAGGCGTTGCACTTTTTAGCACCAGTAATTAATCCATTACAAAAATGTTGGACATTTTATAATTTGTTATAGTTTGCTAAGATATAAATTTTAAAAAATAGTGAAAATGTGTAAAAAAAAAATTAGCGTTATATTTGACATTTATGTTTTACATAGAAAAAAAAAGTATAATAAGTAAAAAAAATATTATAAATTTTTATAAGTCAGTAGGATAAGAATTTAAAATAGGAAAACATATAATGAAAATGTATACTTCTTTACAATAATTTATTTAATTATATAAGCTACAAATTTTAAAATGAAAAAATATTTTTTAAGCTTTTTTTACGGGTCATAATATTTGCTTATGTGTTATACTTATATTTCATATAAAAGAAAGAAAAAAGTAAAGCACAAAAAATCTATTTTTATTTTATAATTTATAGTTTATGTAATTTAAATAATTTATTGCAAATAAATTATAATTTTTTATAATTTGTTTTCTTTTTTAAAAATTTTATCCTATCAAAATAAAATGTATATTATTTTTTTCTTTTTTTAAATTTTTTTTCATTATTTGGTTTCCTTTTTTAAATTTATATCTTACCAAACTATAACAAATTATAAAATGTCTAACATCTTTTAATGGATTAATTATTGGTGCTAAAAAGTGCAACGTCCCCCTATAGTTCGTGTTTTTTTTCGCAATTTTAAAAGTTTGTGTCACCTTCCGCAACAGTAGTAAAGGTCGTGTTATTTAGAGCATTTTTGCCATATATATATATATATATATAAATATATATATATATATATATATATATATATATATATATATATATATATATATATATATATATATATATATATATATATATATATATATATATATATATATATATATATATATATATAAAAGTTCATTGTTTATTCCTTCTTCTTTAGTTTCTTCCTTCCAAGGCAACAAGCTGCGACCCTCTACTCCGGACATCGTCTTTCATTGGCGAATCGGCCATAGCTCTACAACTATTTCATCAGCGAATCGGCGTCAAGGACTTCAATTTATTCGAGCAAGGACTTCAATCTGTTCGAGTAGGGACTTCAATATTCTCCGGACTTCAACGAGCAACAAGGACTTCAATCTTCTCCGAACTTCGACGACCAGCAGAACTTCAATCTTCTCCGGACTTCGACGAGCAACACGAGCTTCAATCTATAGAGACCGTTCTCTTTACACATTTCATTCTCGATTATAACTTTCAATCCAACGATTTTTGTTGGGCAAGTAGTTTGATTAACACGTCCAACGGTTTGAGTGTTAGTTTATGTCTCAACCAGGAATTATGTGTTTGATTGGTATACCTGTAATAAACATGAACGTTGTTTCTTGAAACTCAATGTATACTCTAACCATGTGTTTGATTGCATGTAAGAAACAATCTAAGTATGTATTTGATTTTTGAGAAGATTTAGTTATTAGGGTAGTTTTTGTTTAGAGAATACTAACTAGGCCCCTGCTTTTTTCACAATGAAAAATAAAGATAAAATAAATAAGATGATTTTAATTTAAAGGAGTAAATTATGGTAACTGCTATAATTTATTAAAAGAAACTACCAAAAACAAATAAAAATAAAAGGAAACTGTATTTCAAAGATTGTGAAGATCTTCCAAGAAACTACCAAAAACAGATAAAAATAAAAGGAAACTGTATTTCAAAGATTGTGGAAGATCTTCCAAACGTCCATTCACGCACATAACCCATTCTTCTCGCCGTCGCCATTAGCAATCTATCTTCACGTCTCGCCATTGCCGCCGTCTTGTGTACACAAAAACACAAATTGTGTACATGAATTAAACAATACAAACGTACACAAACACCGAAACATAAATACCGAAACATAAAATTAAGTGAAGCAATACAAACATATACAAAAACGGAAACATAAAATTATGAGTTCAACAACACACAAATTGTGTACATGAATTAAACAATACAAACGTACACAAACACCAAAACATAAAATTAAGTGAAGCAACACAAACAGTTTGTACATATTTTATGCGAACTATTACAAATTTTGTGCATGAATTGAATAGTACAAACGTACACATCCACATAAACATAAAATTAAGTAAATCAACACAAACATTATGTACATATTTTCTGCACAGTAGTACATAATTGTTTTTATCACAATCGATTACATAACATATGCAATCGATTACATATTTTGTATCTTGCGAGATTACGTACATAAACATGTATACTAGTTCGTTGAGTACATCACGCCATTGAAGCAGTTATAGTAGAACAAATAACGAATCGATCAAAATTTCAGAAATAAACTTAACGATAAGTGGATGTTATATCGACGCGAACAAAAACCGAGATTAAATCGCCCAGGATCAATGGCGGAATCAAGCACCAGTAATGGAAACCGCCGTCTTCTGTTTCGGAGGAGGATGAAGATGAACAACTAGCTACAAACGTGGTTGAAGGTTATTGAATGATTCCTTAAATAACGGTTGTTAGTAGCAATTACCATTTTTATTAAAGGAAATAAATAATTTTTAAGATGAGAGAGAAAGATTATAGGATCTTTATTTTTATAAATAATAAATTTTTTTTTTGGTAATTAGAGGGGCCTAGTTTGTTAATTAAAACACAAAACTACCTACTTTGTACACAATGATGCAAAAAGTGCCTACTTAACCATTTTACCCTTGATTTTTTGCTGCAAGACAACCGATGTATGAAACAACTTCAAGCTTTATAATGACGACAATTCTGGATTTCCATGTGAAAATTTTAATTATTGTGATGAGAAGTACAAAGTAGATTCACACGGAGATACTTCTACTCTTCTCAAGCATTTGAAAAATAGTTGCAAAGAATTTAAAAAATTAAAACCAACTGATAAGCAATGAGAAAAAACACTGATCAGAATGTATTTCAAAGATTAATAGACGAAACTTTAATTAGACATGAATATAACTTTTCGTGGGTTGAACATGAAACAACTAGGAAAGTTTTTACTTGAATGACAAAGTTCAACCAATATCAATAAATACAGTGAGGAATGAATGTGTAGATATACATGCTAAATTGAAAGAACATGTTTTGCATGTATTTGAAGGTCTCCCTAGAAGGGTTTGCTTGACAAGTGATTTGTGGGGTGCATGTACACATCAAGACTATTTTGTGTTACCGATCACTATATTGATGAAAATTGAACCCTGCATAGTAATTCATTTCTTTTAACCATGTTAGTTTTCCTCATTTGTTATTGGAGAATTAGTAAGAAGTTATTTTCTTTGGCTGTTGACAATGCAAGTAACAAGGACAATATGATAACTAAATTGAGAGATACTCCAACCATAGAGTTGTCATTAGAGGGGAAATATTTTCATGTTCGGTGTGCTGCACCTATATTGACATTAACGGTTCATAGTGGTTTGAAGGTGATTGAAAGTTCAGTTTCAAGGCTTAGAGTGAGTATCAAACATTGATGGTTTTGAATAAAAAAAGATAAAGTTTCTTGAGTTTTGTAAAAATTGTGATATTGCATATTTTGGTGGTTTATGGTTGAAACGAGATGGAATTTAACATTCTTGATGATTGAAAATGCATGATGTTGAGTCATTATTTTATTGATATAGGTGCTTTGACTTTAAATTATCATGTGAATGTAAAATAATGAGACAAAATTCTAAAGATAAAAGATTTGTTAAAGCCCTTCTATGCGATAACTAAATAGTTTTCTAACCGCCAATATCCTACTTCCAACTTGTATTTCATACAAGTGTATCAAATATATATCTGTTAGAAAATAATAATGATCTCTAAAAAGGATCGATATGGCAATGATGTTGAGATTGAGATTACAACTGCAACTGTTGAAATGTTGTTGGAGAAATTTCAGAAGTATTGGAAAAACTATGTTATGGTGCTTGCAATTGATGTTGTTTTTTTATCCGCAAAGGAAGTTAAGTTTGTGAAATTTGTCTTCAACAAAACATGTGAACCGTTTGAAGTGATTAAATAATCAAGAATGTGCGCCAACCTATAGATGAAAAAAGATTCAGCTGTTGGAGGGTGATTCTATTCAAGTCAGAGTTGAAAGAGAAATTCAATTTCAAAACATTGAGGTATGTAGTTTCAATTGTTTATCTTTTATTATTTATATAAATAAGTATTTAATTTGTACTTTTGAAGTAGAAATTTGAATTGTATGATCCGTACCAAGATTCAAAAATGAGTTAGATTTGTATCTCGACGAGGCTCGATGTAAGATATCGGATAATATTGATACACTTGCTTATTGGAAACAATATCCTACACGTTTCCCTACACTTTCACGTATGGCACGAGGTATCTTGACAATTCCAATTACAACAGTTGCATGTGAATCAACTTTTATCATATAAGGACGGATCTTGAACAAATGGTGAAATTATCTTACAAATAACAACATTGAAGTGATAGTCACTACTAATAATTGGTTGACATGATTTGATGGTAAATGATAGTTACATTGCATAATAATTTTGTTATTTAGACTATTTTATTATACTTTAATTTAACTGTTTTATCAAATTTCACCTCTAGAGAGTTTGAAACAGTTTTAGTGACGTTGTCCGCAATTAATTAGGTATATCATTTCTTAGTTTCAATGTTTTATAATTTTTTATATTAACTTTATTTAGCTAGAACTTGTTCATGATATTGAGGTATGCTTTTATATAAAGGAGAAATATGATATTTATTATAAATCAAGAAATATTGAGATATGTAATTTCAAGACTTCAAAGATTAATTTTCTTTCTTGTAAATAGACAAAAAAAATGATAATTTGGTACATAGTTAAATAACTCTATTTTTATGATGTTAACTATTTTATTTTAGGGAGAATTTGACATACTAGGCCTTTTTGAGAATATGATTTAGTAAATGTACCCCATAATTTTTTACCACTTTCATTTAATTGTAGGTAAAAATAATTAACCCCTTTATTTTAATAAAAAAGAATAATAGACATTACTTAGTGTTAAGTTGTAATTACTATTACTGAATTTGTTTATTTATTTATTTTTTTCCTTTTTATTTTCTTTTTTATTTTTTTTATTTTCTGGAATAAATTTCTGGTATGAAATATTTCATACCAGAAATTTTTCATACCAGAATTTTACATACCAGAATTTAAATACCATAATTTTATATACCAGAATTACATACCAGAATTTTACATACTAAAATTTTCCATACCAGAATTTTATCATACCAGAATTTAATAATACCAGAATTTTATAATACCAAAATTTCATTATACCAGAATTTTTCATGATACCAGAATTTTTCATAATACCAGAATTTTTACATACTAGAAATTCAACATACCAGATATTCAACATACTAGAAATTCAACATACCAGAAATTCATTTTCGAATTTGGTTTTTTATTTTATTTTATTATTTTTTTTGCCTTTTTTTTTTCCTATACTGAACATACCAGAATTTCTACATTCCAAAATTTCTACATACCAAAATTTCTACATTTACATACCAGAATTTCTACATACCAGACATTCTACATACAATACATTCTACATACCAGAAATTCTAAATACCAGAATTTCTATGTACCAATTCTACGTACCAGAAACTTACATACCAAAATAAATATCTATTCAAATTGCAAATATCAAACTAGTTCAATTTCTTTAGAAACAAGTCAAATCCGATAAATGTCTTCTACTGCTTCATCATGATGCTTCATCCTGGTATCCATTTATCGGAATCACACTCGTGTCCTCTCTCGCCGATTTGGTTTTCGTATGGTGTGTTGGGGCACATCTGTTGATTCCCTCCCTCGCACCACCACCGCTCCCGCCGGATCCGCATTTTTGAATTATTGATACAAGCTAATGACACATTCAAATAATCAAATATGTAGGTTGAAAAATGTAAATTAATGGCGCATAACATACCAGATTTGTGGTTCGTGGTTGCAATATTGCAAGTACCCACATCCATGTCGTCCTACATTATCCATCCAGGTTTGAATTTCTTCAAAATCTCAACCATCAAAATCCAACGCCAATGTTTCCATCTCTTTCATTTTCATCGATTCCATTTCGAGCTTAGAACCAAAATCACATGAAGAAGACAAAGAGCCATTTCAAATCCTTCTCAAAATTAACTTCAGATTTCGAAACCCTAAGTTAATCGAACAAGAATAGAACCGACGATCATCAAACCATTGTTTGATTGGGATATTGATCCAAATTTCCCTTGAAACTACTGTTCATATACAAGGTAAGATTATGAGGAATATTAATATGAAACTGCTGTTCATATACAAGGTAAGAACTAATAACCCATATGTTGTCCTATACTTTATTTTAAGTAATAATAGAACGGCACCCTTCGAGTAAAGGCTTGCCCTAAAAATATAGCTTTCATTACATTAAACAAAACAGAAAATTTTCAACACCATCAAGTGCTTATTAACTTACTACAGCTAACTGCAGAATTTCTAGTTCAAAAGATAAACGATCAAAGTGACAGCTTTTTTTAAACAACATCAATCTACAATAATTCTTCTACATGGCAGGGCAAGAAAATATGTTACATTGAAGAATCCACACATAAGTTGAGAAACACGAACCCATACCTCATGATAATGAGCCGCTTCCGAAGCCAAAGCAACTGTGGCAGCTGCTAAACCAATCAATCCACCCTAATCAAACAAGTACAAATAACTCAACAAACAAACCAAACATTGGCATTGTAGCAATGAATTTCAAAATCCCCGATAGCAAGAGATATTCCCAAAGCATATGCCCAACGGAAAAGAGAGCATAATTCTGAACCTTTTGCTGATTTGCTTGGGGGGAATTGGTAAACTCATCAGCCAACAATTTGATCACAGCTCTTATCTTCTCATGATCTCCCTGTGCAACCAAACTCTTCACTATTCCTTCAACCTGGAAACATCCAAGGAAACGGCAAAATCACCAAACTAAAATAGAATGAAACCGAAAAATTCAGTAAAGTCCTCCACACACCTCAAGAGCAACGTTCTTCCTCTTCTCGTAGAGCTTGTCGGAGAGATTCCGAATAACCGAGGTAGGAAGAGGATCGGCCATTAGCTCAACCAACAAAAAAACAAAATCAAAGAAACCTCGACTCACAACCCCACACTGTATCTGTACATAATTATACGGATTTTTTAGGGTTTTCATCAATTTCACAACTTCGTATAAACTCTTCCTCCAAATCGCAAGAGAAGTAGAAGCAAACCGAATCGTATTCTAAGTCAATCAATCGCCGATTTCACCAGACAAAACGGCATCGACATTTGCTTTGTATTTGCAAGAAAGCCGGTGCATAAATATGAGAATCAACAAGTCATTCCCTTTCGATAAGGGTCGATTATTGAAGGAGAACAATAGTGAATGGGGCCGGCGGTGAAGAAGGTCGAAGGTGAGGAAGGTTTAGGAGATGAATGAGAACAGAGGGAAAGTCTAAGGTGGGAGGTGAAGGCGAAGTGGTGGACGGCGGAAGCAGAAGAGAGACTGTAGGTGAAACCCTGGACGGTAAAAAAGCAAACGGGGTATACTTACTTAATTAAAAAACCCTAAAAGCCTACTTAGTAACATAAATTTTAAAAAAGCCTAGTTACCAAATTATCCCTTTATTTTATTTTGTGTGATATGTACATGTTATTTGGATATTATTTGTGGAACAATGGAGACTACAACATTTTGATCATATATATGATGATGTGACTATTTGTATAAATTTGAACTTATCATTTTCTATAACTTAAACATATCATTTTGGGTTGGCTTCATCTCCAAACTTTAAAATGCAAAAAAATTGAACTTATCATTTTGTGGAACAATGGATGCAACAATCACTTGTATCAAATTTGAATATGCAAAAATATGTAACTTAAAACTTATCATTTTGTATTGCCTTTATCTCCAAATGAATTTATAGATTGTTTTAAATTTTGTCGATAAAATAGTTGGTGTTTCAAAAATGATCGGAGACTTGGAGTTAACAATCTAATGAGATGGTATTAGTGATTTGTTATTCATGTTGAATTTGTATAATCGATGTATCATGTATGCATTAAAATAGTCGGTGTATGACTAACTTATTTTTTAAATTACCTTTTTTTTGGGTAAATTTTATCTATTTTTTCTTTAAATAAATCATGTAAATAACTATCAATTTAACTCAAAATTAACAAGGTAACTTAAATTACCCATGTACTCAATTTAAAATAGACGAGGTTATCGGGTCATTCGGTTCGGGTTACTATGGGCTATCGGGTCATTCGGCTTGGGTTATTTTATTACTTCGGGCTATCGGGTCATTCGGCTTGGGTTACTATGGGCTATCGGGTATTATCACTTTTCAAAATTTTTGGGTCAGTTCAAGTCGGTTTCACGAGTCGGGTCAACTTTTGACAACTCTACGTATTGCCCAATTTTCATTTTTTAAAATATATTTTTATATAGTTCATTACGGTCCGATTTGGTCCAAACCCAAACGAACTGTATACATGAATTTTTCAAAAAAATAAATATATAAAAGAGGAAAAACAATCCCAACTGGACAGGAATATTATGATCCAAGACCGGACGGGTATATTCCGGTCCAAGACCGGACCAAAATATTCCGGTCCAAGGCCGGACCAGACAAATACGGTCCGGGACCGGGCCGGACCAGACAAATACGGCCCGGTCGGCCGGACCAGACAAATACGGTCCAAGACCGAACCAGACCATATTTTCCAATTCCTCCGGTTCAGTTTTCCGATCGGTCTAATTGCGCGCAATCCTAAACCAAATAAAGGAAAAAAGGATGTTTAGAAAATTTCTGCATATTGCATATATAACCTAGGGTGTGTAAATATGACACATGGGTGTGTAACCAGATCGATCTCATCCAGGAGTGCGAATATCCAATACGATAACTTTATAAAGCGAATATCCAATACGATAACTTTATAAAAGGCTGATCCAAATCAAATTCAGGAGTATCTGGATAATCGACACTTTTGATAAGATCGGATATCCTTATCCTAGGGTGTTGTTTAGGAAAAAAGGGTGTTGTTTAGGAAATTTCTACATATATATAACCTAGGGTGTGTAAATATGACAATTGGGTGTGTAACCAGATCGATCTCATCCAGGAGTGCGAATATCCAATACGATAACTTTATAAAAGGCTGATCCGACTCAAAGTATCTGGATAACCGACACTTTTGATAAGATCGGATATCCTTATCCTATCAGGCAGATATACTCGATTAACGGATATTTTCATAGTTTTCGGATCGGATATTCCGGTTAGCTGGGCGGTTTAGCCGGATCGAATATTTTTGCTCATCTCTAATGACACATGCAATTTTTGTCCATATAAAATCCTTATACCTTCCTGCCAAACGGACCCTAAGTTTCCTCAAGTATGGTTTGACTTTATAAGAGAGGTTTTGTTGCTCTAATTAGAGATCATGCGCAAAAGCTGAATGTAAAACAAGAATATAAAAATTAAAAAGTACAAGAAGATTTGACAGTAAGAAAATTATTTTTTTTAAAAATCCTATTGGCTACTTCCATATTTAAAGTCTCAAATGAAATAAAGAGTAGGGGACAAGATCTTCTGATAAATTTTCCAAAAACACATTAAAAACAAGAAGCTCAAGTTGAATGTAACGGCTACTTCCATATTTAAAGTCCCAAATCTAAATCTCAGTCAGCTAAATTGACCTCTGTGTTCCAAATACCTACCTTAGGATACAATGTCCTACAGATTTAGGATACAAACTGCATCTTTGTAGAGTCACTTGGTTCATAACTTATGACACATATTACATCATTGTTCCTTCATCATTCGAGTACAAGTTCAAAAACATATTTCAAGACTTTGTTTATGTTTTGTGTTCTTCAATCCAAAGTTTGAACTCAAGAGCAAACATGAACAAAAGATATGAAAGCAACAAAGGTGAAGAAGAGTACCATACAAGTTGAGGTAATCCATTTGGTTGTATGTTATAAGTTTCAGAGGTTTCCGCCTCTGAGAGCAAGGACCAGGTGGAGAACAGAACCTCCTTCGATATTGTATTCTTTGGCGGTTTTTTCATCTGCAAGCTGCTTCCCAGCATAGATAAGCCTGCATATTAGTAGATTACCAATGGTCATGAATTGAAATAGAAGAATAGTATTGTGTCTATAATATGCTGCAAGTGCAAGCCTGCAATAGCACAACTTTTCCAATGGCAAAGCATAATTGAGAGGGAAACAGAAAAAGTATCAGATTAAACCACCTGACAGATTCACCATTGACACAAAAATGAAGGCATTCATTTAGTGACTGAATGAAGCAAAAAAATGTAAGAATCCAGACACTGAAAGCAAAAGAATTAGACACCTTTGCTGTACAGGAGGGATCCCTTCTTTCTCCTCGACTCTTTCCTTGATACGGTCAATGGTATCAGTAGGTTCAATATCAATTTCGATTTCTTTACCAGTAAGAGTTTTCACTTTAATCATAGTCCCCC
This sequence comes from Fagopyrum esculentum, assembly GCA_033239045.1. Lineage (NCBI taxonomy): Eukaryota > Viridiplantae > Streptophyta > Magnoliopsida > Caryophyllales > Polygonaceae > Fagopyrum > Fagopyrum esculentum. Next base: position 8,891,729 of record BSUD01000002.1, on the reverse strand, counting down.
CTCTGAGCCTTAGGACAAGGTGAAGGGTTGATTCCTTTTGGATGTTGTAATCCGCTAAAGTACGGCCATCCTCCAATTGCTTCCCTGCAAATATCAGCCTCTGCTGATCAGGAGGGATACCTTCCTTGTCCTATAACAATTCATACTTGTATTAGATCATAATTGGGATGAGCCAAACTGTCCACAAGTATCAGACTATCTCTAAAATGGTAAAAACTTTTTTTTCATTACATATTGATGCAAACGGCGAATCATAGCCATCAATTCACTCCTCTTCATCCGCAGCAAATGCAGTAAACACGAATTGATTTACAAAAATAAAATGATGTAACAAAATAATTCAAATTTTTTACACATCAAAACTTGATGATTGCCAGATATTATCTTTGAGGTTTATTAAACTAAAAAGACCTAGAGATTTGAATTTGCTTAGCCAGAATCATTAAACCCTAAAACGCAATATGTTTATCTCTCTTGACGACCTTTACTTCTTGTTTATAGCTCTCATAATATGTTCTTTCTACCCCAATCGCAGCTAAATTAGTTCACAGCCATGGCAAGGAGTTTCAAACAGTGAACAGAGAAATCAAACAGAAAGAGAAATAAACACTGACCTGAATTTTGGATTTGACATTATCGATTGTATCGCTGCTCTCGACTTCCAAAGTAATTGTTTTACCGGTGAGAGTCTTGACGAAGATTTGCATCTTTTCCTAGCAACGGCGACGACAATGCTAGCGTTGAGACTACGAAGCTCTTGAAATTTTGTTCGTCTGTGTTTCTGAGTTTTGATTCTTATAGTTTGCATCAAGCCCCTAGAGCCCAGCCCTCAAGGCCCGCATCTGAGCCCAGACTATAATATGAATGGGACAAACCCAACATGTGGCCTGAAAGGCCCAGCCCAATTCCTCACCATCTTACCAACTTTCCTTTTAGGGCCCGTTTGGTACCAACTCCGGAAACGAAAACGGAATGGAAACGAATTTAGTCCATATGTATATTATTATTCATGAAATTTTATGGAATCATTCTTTATGATTTAATTCAAAATGCACTTGTTTTCCCACATTTTGTTTCCCTATAGGATATCAAAAGTAATCAATCTATACCCCAATTACTTCAAACCACAAGGAATGATTCCAAAAAATTTCATGAACTAGGGTATACGTATGGACTAGATTCGTTTCCAATTTATTTCCGGTTCCAGAGTTAATACCAAACGGCCCCTTAATGTACACAATTTCTTATAATTTGAATCTCAAGCCCCTGGAACCCGGCCCATAAGGCCCGCATCCTAACCCAAATTAGAACATGGAGGGGACCAGCCCCTCAAGTGGCCTAAGGCCCAGCCCAAGCCCCCATCATTTTACCAACTTTTTTCAGAAAATACAATCAAATAGTAAATAATAATAAAAAGTTGTTATGTACAAATTACATGTTATTTACAATTTATTTTTGTGCACAAACGTCACGTGGGTGGATGTAAATTTTTGGTGTGAATTATTGCACGAAGAATTATAGAGGAATTGCTTATATGATTCAAGATAAATCGTAAAAGATAAATCATTCACCTTCTTTACCTTCCTAACTTTTAACTAGAAAACTTGCTCAATTTTTTCAATAAATAGGAGTAATTTTCATTGTAACACGACCTGATCACACCTAAATCACCCCAATCTATCCAAGATCACGGGTGAGTTCGGACAAGGAGAGAATTTTGTAGAACGTGTATGAAATGACTATTTTATTCAATTGGAACCCGAGTTTTCTAACTTCTTTCTAGTATTCTTAACACATTTTTTTTAAAAAAGTTTAGTATTCATAAATACAAAATAGTCATTTTATAAAATACAAATGCTGCAAGTTTCCATTGAATTTTGGTAATGAGGTATGAATATGAAACCATTCTCAATTCCTTTTCACATAAGTTAAGTCGGCAAAACTATTGTCGACGTCAGAAGACTCTATGATACCAACATGCAAGTAAGGTCTTCGTAGGGACCATGTAAGAACAAGAATATGCAAACACGGGATTCGATTGACGATTTCATTTTTATCAGTTTTCGTTCTTAGTCCTCTTTAGGTCACATTCAACATAGAACAATAATGACAAACATAAAAGTACTTGGCCATATACAAAGTCGAAAAGCAAAGGTAAGAGACAATGGCATGTGTTTTGGCTGCATGTTAATGCTTGTACGAGTTGATGCTTAGTTTCAGCAACACTGGTTTTCTTCTTTATTCATCAAATTGAGATGCTAAGAATTCAAAAGCAAAATCCGTGTGTAGTACATATTTGTAGCTTTCATTTTAAGTGTTCAGGGGACCCCTCTTCTAGCTAGACCCACCTTGTACAGAACCTTAAATGCTCATCTTAGTAAGTTTTCGTGTGGGTAACGAGTCAAGTCCCCCACAAACTCAAAAGAGATCGAAAATATGTTAGAAGTTGGAATGGTTACATTAACTTGTGATTTCTCGAGGCTTTTTCGTACGTACAAGCAGTAATTTGGAGATGTTTTCATATGGGGTTGGATTGTTTCACGACTTTGTCGGCACAAGTCCAAAACCCTAGCCTGTGGCTTTTTGTCGATTAGGTGAGGATCCCGGGTTAATACGTGCATTATGACTCGATTGTACAAATATATAGTTGAACAAGTCTAGTATATAAAGTTGGTAGATGTGAGATCAATTTAGTCTGGCTTTTGATCCTTACATTTGGGCTAGATCTAAAGAGAATGAGATGCTAGTGATTTGCGATTTAAGACCATATAAATGGTAGAAATAGAACCACAAATTGTATTGATGTACTAAACCTTATATATATTTATAGGGATTGCAATGAGATATTTTGGAAAGATACCAATTACATAATATCATAATCTACCTATTATGATCCTAAAGATAATCATGATTTATTATTTTGCAATCGAACCATGGTAATGTTGAAGATTGAGATGAAACCGCATGTTGGATCTTGTTTTGGGAATAAGTTGGCACAGTTCTTGAATGAATTTGATGTTGTTCTTGCACAATGTCGATATTGGTTTGAATGAAGCCGACGGTATATCCGGAATGTGCTAATTTTTGTTGGATTCGGATGATGACCGAAATTGGTTTGGATTGGGATAAAAACAAATATCGAAGGTTTGGAGATTGATCTAGACCGATATTGGATCGGACAATGCTGATGATCGATTTGGATCCGGACAAAGCCGGTGGCTTTAGATCCGGATGATGCCGATTTTAAGTTGGCTGAGTGTGGTGTTTGAGGTTCATTGTCGATTTGATATGATATATACCACGATAAATTTAGGGTTTAGGACCCGCATAAATGGTGTAAATAGAAACACAAATTATATTCATACATTAAATCCTATTTATAGGATTACAAATAGGGATCGACAATCTCACCTTATGGTATCCTTATTTCGTCCCCACGCTTGGAAAGCCGTGTCAGCGGGATCGATGATTTGAAGAAGATTGTCTTTCAAAACCGTACGATAGATTCATTGAAGAACGGTAGCGTCAACTTGATTCTATAACTCATCATTAATGTTCAAGTCATAATTCATGTCTGCTAAGAGGTTACTAGTGTGTAACCGCTAAACTAGCCCCTAATTATGTACATAAATTATCACACATTTCCTCCAAAGTCATAGTTCATGTCAACTAAGTTTGTGCAACGTACTTGTACGTTGCGCGTTGGCGTATGGGCCTATGGGGTTAGATGAACCGTAGGTGACATTAGCAGCAATGAGTAATAGTTCAACACTGTCGATGAAGCAAATACAATGGACCACAACCCACATGAAAGCTTCATCTAAAGTTGTGGGGACGATTGTGTTACATTTTTCTTAGCTTGGGTGCCCCATCTAACTACCAAAAAGTTATATCCAATGACCCTACGAATTGATATAACCAAAAATTGTCAAAATTGTAAGTTCAAAACAATCCAACAAATGCATACTTAATTAGTTCAACAATATTCTTCTGGTTTCTTCTTGGTCATAACCAATATCACTATCTCCATCTCACATCTAAGTACCGTCATCATGGGGGCAAAATTTCAAAACTTAACACCTCTAAATGAGTTTTATATTATGTGTTGTCTAATCCAATCTTAATGCACTTGTTCTTGGACTCTCCTTTCAACTGCAAATCTCTATTTCTCTTTTTCTTTCATCAAGACATCGACCCTTCTTGTAATTTCTTATGGTGATTGGTATATACATAATACATGCATCTAGGGAAATCTAAGAACACACCAAAAGAAAAGAAAAAAGAGTAGTGTAGTGTTCAAAATCATTGTTTATAGTCAAATTTATTTGTCAATCAATATGGAATACACATTTCAATAAATATTTCTCTAGCGAATTCGAAATTTGACAAGCTTTCATATGATACTTTATAGCTTGATGTCTCGAAATTTTTTGTCGAATTCTTCATCCGGTATGTTCTCTTTACTTTAATTCACCGGGTTTCATTTGCTCACATATTTGATATAGTTGATGGACAATATATTCACATATCAGTATAGTTGACACTTGACACAAGTCCTAAAACCCGTTTAGTCAAAACGAGTTGTGTGCCCAAACCCTGACGAACAATATATATTTTTCATCGACACCCAAATGCACCAGATAAGCCTACACACAAATCCACAGAATTTAATCCTACAGTCAACTGAAAATAGAAAAAATAATATATACAAGTACTTGACATAAAATAATATATCCACACATCTTAACCTATTTATCCCTCTTTGCTTTATCACATGATTTGTCCAACTACCTCTTTTATGGTGTTTTTAGATACTCAGGGCCCATTTGGTTTCAACTCTGGAAACGAAAACGGAATAGAAACGAATTTAGTCCATATGCATATCCTTATTCATGAAATTTTGTGGAATCATTCATTGTGAATTAATCCAAAATGCACTTGTTTTCCCACATTTTGTTGCCCTATAGGGTATCAAAAGTAATCAAACTCTACTCCGATTCCTTCAAACCACAAGGAATGATTCCACAAACTTTCATGAACAATGGTATACATATGGACTAGATTCGTTTCCATTCCGTTTCCGATTTCGGAGTTAAAACCAAACGGGCCCTCAAATTCTTATAATACACATCGGTCATCTCAACTATATAACTCAATGTTAACTGAAATTTAAGGGTTCTTCATGCGCAACGAAGTACGCGTATGGTAAGTTTGTAACACAACGTCAAACCTACTTTTCCAAGTTAGCAATTTAGCATTATGATTATTTGACAAGACAGCCGACAACTTTTAGTGATGGAACTACAAGAAACCGACACATATACATTACGGTGGGTCGAATTCTATGAACATACATATGTGAGATATATACAAACCCTAGTTTTGAATATCATTACGAAACCATTTCAAAGAATGCAGATATTGACTTATAAAGATTTTTTGTCTGGCCAAAGTGTTGCAAGTAATACACCTTTTTAACATGTTTATTAAAGTATATTTAGGCCTATCGTCTTCCACGCATGAATCATGGATGTACTCGTATCGTCGTCTCGATCATGCCTCTCTACAACAATGATTGATCTCCTTTAAAAAAACATGATTGATCTAAACTTTCAATTTTCCATTAGAATTATTAGCAAGTTTTTTTTTAACGAAAAAAAGAAAGGTCATATTTTCAAGAAATAGAATCTATTAAAATATCTTTACAGATGAAAATAAAAACTTTTAGATAATAATATTGCCGAACAAGTTTATTGGTTGATTTCAATGACATATAGTTCTTTAGTGGTACATTTCAATTATATATATTTTATTTTTTTATCAAATGTTAACATTATAATGTATTTTTAGATTTTTTTAAAAAAAATTTAGCTTCTTTCTTTTTGGATTTATAATTGGAAAAAAAATTCAAAAAAAAGACTATTTTTAAAACCCTTTAATTGTCACTTCTTCTGGTAACTTATATATGTTTCATGGGAAAATTTCTCATTTAAATTAAGACATTTCATAATTCGATTTAAATTAAGGTCACTCGTGAAGAAAAGGCCATGTGCAAAGCTAATAAGTCCTCTCTAACTTTGAAACTTTAGATTTCGGTCAATATTATAATAAAAGAAATAAAGAAAAAAATGTTATAGATGGTTGATATTTGGTAGTCCCACATATATGCATTATTATGATTGTGTTGGTCACCGGTCAAAATAATATCTAAGTTGGATTTTACAAGTTCAATTCTTCAGAGTGGATATTTAAAAATACTCCAATATATTTATATAAAATTTTAATAAATAAATAAATAAATTAATATATCTTTTAAGTTCGGGAAATGTCGATTTATATATTTCGAGAATAAAGATGGTGAACTCAGGAAGAGGGAATTGTGGGTAGCCGAGCCGTTGAAGCCGGCTAATGCAAGAATCCCTTACATGTAAAACAAAAGAGCCGCTACTATATTAACCTAAGTCGACGAACGAGCCGGAGCTAAGCTAAGATGCAAGTCGAGCCCAACAGAATCATCAAAGCTAGGGCCATTTGAAAACCTCCTCAACGAAGTCGGGCCAGCTGGGCCCATCGCCGGCGAAACCGGTTGGTTCCGATAATGACCGTACGCCGTCGTTTCAGTGACATCGCCGGCGCAGGGTAATCCCCATGCGCCCGCAGGAAAAGACACGTGCATGGGATGGGCGGGACGTGGAATGTAGACCCAAGATGAAGGCGGAGGATGTGCGTGGATTGCGGTGGCGGAGGCGGAGGAGAAGAGGTGGGAGGCGCGTTTATGTCGGTGGCGCTCTTTCTTGTGGGCGTTTTGGTGGCCGCCGAGAGCTTGGGAGTTTGAGAATTGTCTGTAGCAGTATTGGCACTCGTATTTCCGGACAACGTCGACGTCGTGGTCTTTTGAGACGTGGATTCCGAATAGTTTTAAGCCGGTTGTGGTGGTTGGAGTGGTGGGGGGCTTGGTGGTTTGCTGGTGGTTGTGGTGGTGAGTATACTCTAGTTCTGCCATAGGTTATATGGAAGTTAGGTTGGTAGTGGGAGTTTGGAAGGGTACGTACCGTGCGTGTATATATGGAATGCAAGAGGGGTTGTTGCTTGTATTAGGCTATTTATAGATGTTTATTGGGTGAACACACCATAATTTTATTAGATTTTTATGTCCTTTTTCAAGCAAAAAATAAACACCACTTTTTATCATTTTTTTCATCACATTTATGGAGTGAAAGAACCAAAGTAATATCACAACTTCACCAAGAGAGCTGCCCTCATGGGCAAGACCAAGGGTCGTTCAATGAACTATGAAATTTGTAAGTTATGTACGTGATTTCTGCATAAGAAAAGGAAGAAAAAAACACAATTTTTTTTTTATATGTTATTGTAAATTCAAATAAATTATATGAGTAAACTAGTAACATGAAATATATTGGTGATAAAATTTGATATTAAGTTGTCGGTAGAAGGCTCATCCAAAATCGAGATTGAAAATAAAATTCAAGTGCGATTATATATCAGGATTCAGACTTCAGTGTGATTTTAGTCTCGTCACAAAGATATGTATCATATATATATATATAACACCGTGTTGATCATTTGAATCCCTAAATCTAAGCTTCAAACCCTAAATTCAAAAATTGTAGGCCTAAAACCTAGAAAATTTTAATCCCTAAATATATTGATATCATTATGACTTTATGCATTGGGATTACAAAAAAAATCAAACAAGAATAATCGTTGGGTAAAATCAAACGTGATTGACCTAATTAATTTATTTAAATTAGAATATATTCAAAATTATATCACTTGAGGTAGTTCATCTTATTCAATGAGACAATTCACTCAAAAAAGTTTAGACGGCACATTTAGACGAGAGCATCTTACTCAATGTTGTTCACAACAACACATATCACTTGAGGTAGTTCATGGGATGGGTTAAATAATAAGATTGGTAAAAAAAATATACTACATTATCTATGATTGTTCAACAAATTTATTCAATTTGATACATCTAAAACTTTTCGGTCTTGTTCGATCAGTTTTTTCACTCAACTCATAGGCCGAGTGTTGATGGATGATTTTTTATTCTTAGTTAATTTGACGTTATGACATGCCCAAACCCTATCAAGAGAATCAAAATATATTCAACATCCCATTTGAGTTAGATGACGAGGAGAAGGACATAACTTAGTTAGATCATGAGGAGAAGGACGTAACCGAGTTAGATTATGAGAGGAAGGACGTCCAAACTAAGCATATGGAGCAAGGTGATCAACCTCCACTCTGAACAATCACAAGAGCTTGAGATAAGGAGCTACAACTAGAGCTTAAGAAGGAACTTCTAAGCCTCGGAATTCCTAGTTCAACCTCCTTCAAACTAGTCGTTCAATTTTCAAGACTCATCCAAATGCATAATATCATTGTTTGTTATTTTAATGATATTATTAGGATAATATATTATGTCATTTATTTGTCGAATCCGAAAATAAACCAAGTTTGGCATCCAAGTAGAAGTTTCTTGACTTCTAAGTAGGAGTAGTGAAAATAAATTATATCTTTTTTTTATAATTGTCAAGCTTGACATCCAAGTAGAAGGAGTAGTGGATGTCCCACTACTTAGTATTTTTTATCATTTTTCTTTCTTGGATAATTAGATTATAAATAGGGATTAGTTTTAGTTAGAAAGACACATTGAATTTGAAGATAAGCCCATTTGTATTTTCAGATTTCCTCTTGAATGAAACGTTTGTTTGTTCATTTCTTTACTTGTGTGTTTTATCAAGTGCTTTGGATCTTCTCTAATGTGTTGCATCTCGAGAGTCTTCTATCTTCCTCTTCTGGCTTTGGTGTGTTATATCAATATAGGAAGGAGCATCTACCCAATCTGCATCATCTCCATCTCCACACAATTTAGGTCTTATCACATCTGATTCTTCCTCCATTCATCCCCAATCGAGCAATCATCTTGCACCACGTCTTCCTAGATCTTTGAAGTGTATAATGTGGTATCAAAGCCTAGTAAAGTATTGCTACAAACTCTTGTTTAAGGTTTTGAAATTCTCATCTTTGCGAGCTTCCATTTTCATGTCCAAAAATTGGAAGGAAAAAAAATGGTTTCCCATCATACTTGTGTTTATTTATTCTTATAGCTTTTCTTTCACACGTGATTATTAGGCTGAAATTAAAACTGTGTTTTGACGTTATTTTTCTCTCATTTTTAGGCATTCTCATTTTCGAGCGTTAAATCGTCTCTTATTTGTTTTTCTTGTTCATAAACTAAGCTATCAACCATAAAAGTAACACCAAAAACAATTATTGTTTCAATTTGTGTTTAACTGACATTACTAAATTCTATGTTGTTGTTCTTAGTCAAAACACGAAAAAAAAAACATAGAAAAAGTGCTTGAAAACAAAAATATCTGAAACAAACAAAAGGGAAAGCCATATAAAAAGTGATCGATGCAAGTAGATATAGTCAAAGGAAAAATGGGTTGAAATCGGAAATATCCGGCAAAAAACAAAAGGGATAGCCATTGAAAAAGTGATTCAACAAAACTTAACTAGCTACTTTGGATAGAATTTTCTTATCCCTTAGCAACTAGGAAGACTTGTAGTTGAACTTATTAGCTTCTTTTGGTATTGCTGAATTAGTCTTTGTAAGTACTCCGGATTCAATTGTGATTTGTTGCTTGTCTTTGAGAGTGTTTTTGAGTCCTTAATACCCCACTGCTTGGCTGAGAATCTTGACTCTTAAATTAAGGATTTAGGCCTTTACTAAATATAGGTTTCATTGATCATTCTTTTTTATCTTTGAAGTCTACTTGTGTGGGAGTTGTTTTTTGAGTTTATGGTAAAGGTTATCCACATGAAAAGCCGAGATAAAAGTAAAGGTGTGACCAAAGATGACCATACAACCCCCCTACCTTAGAGATCCTTCTTCAAGCCCTCTAAGACAGCAACTCCAAGCCTTAAAGAATGAACAAGCTTTATTCATAAAGAACATGGAGTCTAAATGGGAACAATCTCAAAGTGGTGTAAGGATTAATAGTGATCCGGAGTTAGGAGGTCCATCTCATCCCTATCAAGCTGAAGAAAGAGCTTTGGGTGCCTTCTCTCAAAAACTAGCCTGAAATTCCGGCCATGAAACTACATCTTCATAAGCGCCTCTTATAGCCTATGTTGCACCAATACGGACACGTGTGTCCGTATTCGACACGATACGATACGTGGACACGACAAATCTTAAGTATTGGACTTGGACACGTGACGAATACGATAATTAAAATTTTAATTAAAATACAATTCAACAATTTAAAAACATAGTTGATATGTGTTCATACAAAAGAACAAATGACATAGTAAATTAAAAATAAGTAGATGAACAATTGATTACTTGCCATGGAGGAAGATGAAGATTGAATAGAAGAGAAGGGTTTGGCGCAAGGGGCTTTGAGTTTGCAGTCGCCAAGAGGAAAGAGAGAGGAATGGAAAATCCGCTAAAAAAACCCTAGCAGCCTTTTTTTTCCCTTTTTTTTGGGTTAAAAAGATCAAATTCCAATTTTACCCCTGCGTATTTAACCAATTTACATGTCCAATCTGGACACTCGCGTGTCCACCAAGTGTCCAAATCAGGACACGCGTGTCCGACCGTATTGGTGCGTGTCCGCGTGTCGGACACGCGTGTCCGTGTCCAATACCGGATACGAGCCCCATTCAGCGTATTGGTGCAACATAGCTTATAGCACCACTTAAAGAAGACAATGGTATAAGTTCTGATTTTCAAACTCCTACAGTTGCTTCTAGAGTTGCTACTTTGCCTTTCTTTTCTGCTAGCCATGTAGGTTTGAGAGCAATACGAATCTTCCAAGGTCAAAATGATCACATGCCTCTAAGGAACCATGACAATCAAGCCATGCCAAGGAGAACCATGTCCGGAAAAGTTCTTGGACATGGCAAACAACAAGCACCAAGGTTTCCTTATCTACCACAACGGTTAGTCTATGATGATGTAGAAACTTATCTAGATTGGAAACAAAAAACTGGGCAAATTTTTCAGTTTTACATCTACACTAATGCATAACGAGTAGTCATAACTTCCATCTAATCCATAGACTTTGCTTATCATTGGTGGATTGAGGATAAAGAGGTAAGAAACTTTAGAGGCTAACCACAAATTGATACTTGGGATGACTAAAAACTGCATTACGGAATAGGTTTGTGCCGGATGACTATACTGAAAGAGTTCATACTAGGTTAGAACAACTAAGACAAGGAAATTGGATCTTGGATGAATTTTATTAAGAATTAAAGTCTTTAGATATGGACTTAGGTTTCCAGAAGGGTATATCATTTCCAAGTTTATCAATAGTTCGAATTCTTACCTTAAGGTCATAATAAATATGCAACTTTTTGTGAGAGTAACATCTATTGAAGAGTTTCTTAATTACACTAACCGTGTATACAAAAATCTCCCTCAAAGGCACCCCCAAGTGCCAAAAACATGGCCAAACACGCATCCTAGTGGTTTATAAGTCACACCAAGATGAGTAGAGCCTAAGAAAGATGTTCTAACTTAGGTTCAACCTCAAAGACAAGAAGGGCGGAACCGGGCTAAAGATCTTAAGTGCTTTAAATGTGTTGGAAGAGGGCATTTTTCTGAGGATTGACAAGTTCTTCTTAACACTCTATGAATTCGAGGATGAGTGTCAAGAAGAGTTTAATGAAGAGGAGGTAGAGAATATAGATTTGGTGTTTGATGAGGGTGAATGATTTGTGGTTAAAAAATGTCGATTGCCTCGAAAAGTCCTAGTGCGTCTTATCAATGTGAAATCATATTTCACACAAGGTACACCATTAATGGGAAGGTACGTAGTATCAATGTGGATGGAGAGTCATGTTGTAATATCATTGACCAAGAAGTGATAAGTAGATTCAATCTATCTACGACTCCCCATCCTCAACCCTACACCTTATGTTGGTTGAATTTCAACACTCCTCTTAAGGTCAAGGGCCAAATGACAATTCAATTTGTCATAGAGAATTATGAGGATGAGGTTGTTTTATGTAGTTCTCATAACCGCATGCCATCTTCTTCTAGGAAGACCTTGCCAATTTGATAAGGGTGTCATTCATTAAGGAGTGTCTAATGAGTATTCTTTCATGATGAATGGAAAAAGAATAACCCTACACCTCTCGACCACCACATGAAATCATGGTTGGTCATGTGGCTAAGGAACAAAGAAAGGCTCTTCAAAACAAAAAACAAGGTAGAAATCAAAATTGGCTAGTGGAAGTAAATGTGGTGCTTCTAATCATATCCACCTAGCTAAGCCAAAGGAAGTTGTTCAATCTAGTAAAGGTGATGCTTCTAATCATGTTGCTAACATTTTCTTTGATCAAGTTGTGAGATTACATGGAGTTCCTAGGTCCATTGTGTTGTATAGGGATGTAAAATTCCTAAGCTACTTTTGGAAGACGTTGTGGGCTGAACTTGGTACGAAGATACTGTTTTCAACTATTTGTCATCCCCAAACGGATGGACAAATTGAGGAAAATGATGACCTTGACGAGCTTGATTCGAGGTCAAATCTCTTTAAAGATAGGGATGATGATGTGATCAAGCCCCATCAAGATAACCAAGAGTTAATCAATGTCCTGCTTGAGTTAGATGATGAGGAGAAGGAATTAATTAATTGAGTCAAAGGAGAAGGATGTAACTGAGTTAGATCGTGAGGAGAAGGACCGTCCAAACTAAGCATACGGAGCAAGGTGATCATTTTCCACTTGGAACAATCACAAGAGTCGAGTTAAGGAGCTATAGCTAGAACTTAAGAAGGAACTTCTATGCCTTGAAATTCTTAGTTCAACCTCCTTTGACTAGTCATTCTTCTCAAGACCCACCCATATGCATAATATCATTGATTTGTTGTTTTAATGATATTATTAGGATAATATATTATGCCATTTATTTAATAGATCCGAAAATCAACCAAGCTTGGTATCCAAGTAGAAGTTTCTTGACTTCTAAGTAGAAGGACTAGATTTGAAGATAAACCCATTGAATTTGAAGATAAACTCGATCATTTGTATTTTCATCTTTTCTTTTGAATGAAACATCCTCTTGTTTCTTTCATTGTTTGTGTGTTGTATCAACTGTTTTGGAGCTTCTCCAGTGTGTTGCTTCTCAAGAATATTCAATCTTCATCTTTTGTTGTTGGTGTGTCATATCCATAGAAAAAAGAGCAACTACACAACCTGTATTATCTTCATCTCCACACCATTTTGAAAGTCTTATCACGCCGAATTCATCTTCCATTCATCTTCAATCGAGCAATCATATTACATCAAGTCTTTTTATATCTTTAAAGTGTATCACGTTAAACCCTAAATTAAAACGAGAAAAGGGAGTTGGTGGTGACTTATCCTAATACTATGCGTGGGTCAATAGTTGAGATTATAATAATTCGATAGTGATACGATGTTTCAATTTATGAAATCTGACATCATGATACCATGAGTTTTGAAGTTTTTAATATTATCAAACTTGAAATTTTAATATTATACTTATGATTGTTACACTTACGCTTTATATATATATATAGATTGTTTTTTGTTATATAATGTTAGTTTTACTTTTAAGATTTCAGTTGTACACTCTCTTGGTTGTACAAATTTTGCTTTTTATAATGGAAATCGGTTTTATCCTATAGACGGCGCGTCGGCTATTTGATCGAAAGGTCGATAAGATAGGCAGACGGACTAACCGAAGGACCACAATAAATGAAAAAAAAAACACAAAGATAAATCATATAAATCCGAAAGTATGGACGTCTTCAGGGAAAAGCAGTATGATTCACTCAGTCGGAAGTAACGAACACGAACGTTCATTTTCGAAGGAAGTAGACAAGAAGAAAGTGTGAGGAACCGCTATGAACACCGAACTCTTGTCGATTATGAAGGATAAATGTGTTGAAGCTCACGGGTTACTAGGTCCTTATAAAGGCATGTGAAATTATTATGTCTTCTTTGTTTAGTGGTTAATAGGATACAACTTAAGAATTTGGCGTTGGATTTGATATTTTTTGGTAAGTGCCTCCACAAGTCGCATTTTTCTTAACTAATCCTCCACCTTATAATGTACTATCATTGAACACTTTTAGTAAAACATTCAACATAATTATCAAAGTGGGCCTCCCAAAATGTGAATATTGAGGCAACTAGTAGCTAGGTTAAAAATTAATCAAATCTTTGTTTTGATTTTAATAATTGATACAAAATTGGACACGATATAGACAGATGATTTGCATTGTCTAATAAAACGAATAAGTGAGTTTTGTAACATGTAATCATGGCTTAAGAGCTTAAACAAATGATCCAGTATATATTGGGTCTAAATATTTATAAGAGCGTGTTATACACACATCGCTCAATTTACTTGTTGTCAATAAAAGTTAGAAGGCGTCACTGCTTGTATTTTTGTTTTTCTTTTTTTCAATCCGGACATCAACCGGTGCCTTTTTGAATTTTTTTTAGAAAAATTAAAAACTAGGCACCGGCTGATGGTGTCCGCCATCCGGAGTTGATTTGCATATTTTTAAAGGCCTCAAAAAACCCACTTAAATGACTCCTTCAAATTATAAAAAAAAAATATGTACAAAATAATACAAGCGACTTATGGGTCGTTCGATAGAGGGAGTTTATGGGGTCGAAGAGGATGATTGAGGATGAGATTTATAAATATATAAAAAATTCAGTCTCCTAAAGATAGATTTGGTTAATAAAGCTTGGTCCTGAAAGTTTAATGAATAATAATTTTTTATAGATTAACTTAATTTATTTATAAATAAACATTTTTTTAAAATTTTTTGGATTATATCGTTTTTTAGTTTTCGGATGTTGACCTTGAGGTTTATATTTTTTTCAAAAACTATATATATATATATATATATATATATATATATATATATATATATATATATATATATATATATATATATTCTACCATTCATAAATTAACATTTATTAAAACTTTAAGGGAATAAACAAAATAATTATTCATTCAATAAATTATATATACCTTTAAAAATGACTATTAACCCTTATCTTTTCTTTTCCTCAAAATGTTAATTTTTGAAAGGCAGAAGTGTATAGTTCGAAAAATTCTAAAATTCATGAGCACCATCCGAAATTAATAAGATGGATTAGAAAAAAGATAAACTAGTGTGATTGTCAAAGGTAGGATTTGTCAAATATCAAA
Organism: Fagopyrum esculentum; assembly: GCA_033239045.1. Taxonomy (NCBI): domain Eukaryota; kingdom Viridiplantae; phylum Streptophyta; class Magnoliopsida; order Caryophyllales; family Polygonaceae; genus Fagopyrum; species Fagopyrum esculentum. The sequence goes on along the minus strand of BSUD01000002.1, from coordinate 8,876,485 downwards.
TAGATATATTGATTTTCTTAGCTTATGCTATAGATATATAAGGATAGGTTAAATGGAACTCAGAGGGTTCCGTTCGTCATGAAAATGGTATGGGGATGGTTGGGGGTCCTAAGAGACGAGGATAGGCCGTGGAGGAGGGATCCATTCCTGATGGTTACACGGGACGGAGGCGAGGTTTGAGAATCCCTCGTGTCATAAATTAAGTATCATTAGTAAGAGTGAATGACTTAGATGAAGCATGATGAGTGTTTATTATTTTATGTGTGTGTGTGTGCTATTATTATTCTCCTAATGTTTAGATAACTAGTAATGGTTGTTTTGTTGTGTTTTTAGAATTACCGCAGGTTAGAACAACAACTGAGTGATCCGGAAGTAGTGGTCATCCGGGTCTTCGTACTCCTTAGAGTGGGGTTGGGGTGTTGTTCTGTTGTTCTTTCTTCTTGTTAAGACAGTTGGTCTTTTCGTTGTTCAAGTACTACCGGCTGTTAGACGTTGTTGCATTCATCTCTTTAAAAATACTATTTTTATGAATTTCGGTTTTTCTTATTTGTGTCTTGTTGCAAGATCCTAGTAATATTGTTGTCAAACTGAGGTCGGGACCCATTGTGAGGTCCTAACCAGTAATATCCCGAGTTCTGAGAATTTGGGGTGTTACATTGTAAGATCCCAAGTTTTTGCCGTCACCGCCCCCGCGGTGAAGGGGAGCCGCGGGCGCGGCTCAACCCCGCTGCCGCGGTCGCGGCACGGTCCAGCCGCAGGTGCGGCTAGGCCCAGCCCGTCTACGGGTTGTTTTATCTTCGTCTTCTCCTATCTTTTTCCATCCTTGGGCTTTTGGCCCGTCCTCCTTCTATTCTCCTAACCCTAGATGTCCCTTCCTTCTATCCTTCCAACCCTTCTCTATATATTCCCTCTTTTTCCTCCTTTTTCCCCTTTCTTGCTATCGTCTTCAAACCCTAGAGAGCTGCAGCCGTCCTTTGCCTCCTGCGACCTTGTTCAATGTGTAAGTTCTTCATCCTTTGTTCCTCCTTACGTTCTTGTACTGCAGCATGCTTCATTCCTTTCGTTTTCTTCTTCTTCTCTCCTTTTCTTCTTCTCCAAAAATCAAGTTTGAACCTTGATTCTTGTTGGCTTCTCGTTGTTGATGTATCGTTGTTTTCAGGCTCTTTGGAGTTGAGTCTTGACCTGTTGGAGCCAAAGGTTCGAGCTTTGGTTGCCCTTTCTGCGAGTTTTGTCGAAGAAGAAAGCCGACAACGCTTTCTTTCACGCCGCCGCCCCTGCGCCTGCACAGAGCCGCCCCTGCGCCTCTGTCCAGCCGCCCCTGCGGTTTCCTCTGCAGTAACTCCCGTTCTTGTGAGTTACTTCCTTCCTTGCTTTCCTCGTTCCTTTTCTTACATCTTCTGGATGTTGTTGATCTCCTGTGAGTGTTGTAAGACTAGGGTTGAGCCCTTAGCATGCGTAGATCTCTTAGAGATCTTTGAGACTAGAAGTCATAGACTTCTAGCAACCGTTTCGTTCTTGATCCGTGTTGCTTGTTTGTACAGGCTTTCCTTGCTCCTTTCTTGAGGGAAACTGAGCTCTCTTGAGTATTCTTGAGTTGTTATTCCTGAGCTTTGAGTTACCTTCGTGTGAGGTAAGTCCCTTGGACTTACTTAGCTTCATTCCGCGTATTAGTTGGATTGTATTGGCTTGTTTGTGTTGTTTATTCATGTTATAACGGATAACCGGACTAGGATTCACCCTTATAACCTTAATTGGCCCAAGTGTATTATAACCGGGCGGTGACCGCTTGTCCAGATCAATATTAGGGAAATTGGAAAGTGCTCTTGCAACTCAGGCCTGCAGGTAACAGATAGTACTGATCTATTCCTGTTGGTAGACGTAAGCGGAGGCGAGTTTCGAAAGGATTCTCGTGTGACAAAATAAGTTGAATTAGTAAGGAATGACTTAATGAAAGATAATAACCGGTTGTGTGCAAGCATGCTATATGTTTATCTTACCTTATGTGTGTTTGTGCCTTTACGCTCTTGCTTATACCTAGAATGTTAGCTAACGGTTTATACCGTCGTTGTAGATGTTCCACAGGTTCAAGATGTTGCTGAGTGATCCGGATGGTGTGGTCAGCCGGGATTCCCGTACATTATAGGACGGGATCGGGTTTATGTTCTTTTTGTTGTTTCCCTTTTGTTTTGAACTCGGCTGCGAGTCTTTTCCGCTTTGTTTTGTTTAAACCTTTGGTTTTATTTTGAGTTTTGGTTTTCATTCGTATGTGCCTTGTTGTAAGATCCGTTTGCTGTTGCTACTCTGAGGGTCGGGACCCGTTGTGCGGTCCTAACCCGTAGCGCTTTGATGGGCAGTGGAGGGGGGAGCTGAGTTACGGGGAGTTCTTATAGGACTTAGGATATATGTTGGGATATGTGATACAAGAACGTGGAGTTAGAGATGGATTTGAAGTTGATGGAGAGATTATTGCGACAAGGAACTACGCAATCTCATATGTTAACTAGTCCGGTAGTTCACTATCATGACTTCCTTTGTAGAAACTGGATAGTAAGATTTCTTCATACGTATAGAGGCGAATAATGCTATAGATTACGTTACAAACTTGGCTTTTGACTTTCCTGTAGGAGAACATGTTCTTCTATCTCCTCCAGCGGGTTTGATTCTTATTCTAGCTAACGACGTTAAAGGAGTTACTTTTTCACGTCTAATTTCGGATAAAATTGTAATGTTACTATGATTGTGCCCTTGGATTGGAGGGTTTTTACCCTCTTTTTCTACCATTAAATAAATAAATAAAATGCTTAAATATTGATAAATTCTAACAAAAATATTTGAAAAATGAGATCTAAATAGTTTTTTCAAATCAAACTTTTGACCTAAAATATACAATTTAAAAAAATATATATATATAATCAAAATACCAAACTATCCAGAAAAATTACATTTTTTAAGAATTCTCTATAGAAACGAAGATATTTTTGGACCCATTTTAGGTAATGTAATTAAGCATGCCCTAAGAGACATATGCTTTCATAATTTCTTTGTTAAAGCAAATAAATCCATAATTAATGGCTTTAATCATCTTGATTAACTATGAAGCAAGCTACTTAGCTAGATTGACATTAGTTAGCATAATTTAAAATGTCCAATCACACCTTTGTAAATTTTCTACCAAAAAGTGTCCTTGCTTTTAACTATTAATCCACTTGAGCTAATCACATTGTTGGATTAGTGGCTTCCACCCTAAAATTTATATGTACCTTAGCTTGTTCTAATCATATTTTGCTATCATGTTAAAGTGCATTCAAATCCTAAACATGGCCCAAAATCTAAGATAATTGTGGTGGGTAAGGAAGCTCTCAACGTGGCCTATGCGAAGGTGGTTAAACATGAAAGGACTTGCATCGAAAGTCAACATGTGTTTTTTCCGTTTGCTTTTGACATGTTTTGTTTTTTTTTTTTTTGCTCGATGCCCTCGAAATTCTCAAGAGGGTGCAGTGGGTCTCGCATGGTAATGTTGTGTCGCCTAGGTCTTCAGACGTAGTTTTTAGAAAGATCGGTTTTGTTATTCAGAAAGAGTTGACGGCACACAGCTTGTTGTCCAATTACTCCTACCTCAATGCAAATATTATTTATTCATCAAAGATTATATATGTACTTTAAAAAGTATACAAAAAAATGTGTTGTTATGATGGAAATAATATTGACCCACAAAGTTCTTTTAACAAAATCAATGACGGAATATTTCAGAAATAATATGTTCGTATATCACTATATTAATAATCTCTTCAGCAAAAGAAAATTAAAATACTTGAAAGGCTAAACCATATCCCTCATTTGTGTCTTGTTCAAAATACAAGAGCTGAAATTTTCAAAATGCTTTCACATTAGGTCACATTACACTAACTTTTAATGTTGGAAATGATATACCTTAAGCTTGATTTGGGCTGTTGAATTAACGCTTACTGCAATCCATGTCATGTGATTACTAAAAACAAATCACTGATCGGGGCTATGGGTTAGGTAATAGGTACGGGTGGTGGGTACAGGGTGAGGGTTTTGAGCTGCTCAACCGTATCCGACTCACCTCATCACCCATTGCACCCGTCATCCAAGCTTTACTCACATGTTAAGAGATTTCACGCACCAGTTCATCCCAACCTAGTCCTTTTACATTAAGTATAGATTTATGGCTGAATTTTTGAACTAACCTACTAATTCAAATAGAAAATATATTCACCAACTTTTCGTTTATTTTTTGACCTTTTAATTATAATATTAGATTTTTTTCTTAATTTTTTAAACTATTTTTTTGACTTTTTAATCAAAATATCTATTTTTAAAAAAAAAAATATAACCATTAACAATTGTTGACGGCACAATTATGGATCGGGGACCGTTGTTAACCCAACACAATAATGAATTGTGTTAATACAAATGTTGGGAGAAAACAATTTCAATTAAAAATTCGAAAACAGTATTTCAAAAATAAAATATTCACAAAAAAAAAACATTTTTTTTTTTGCAAATTTCCTGTTTTAAAATTCTAAAAAAAAATCTGGTTTTATTATTTAGGGTGTATTTGGTAGGAGATGGAGGTTATTTTGAAGATTAATCTAGATGAAGTTTAAAAGGGGTTAAATTTTATATGAAATTTATCATTAGGGCTTATTTGATATAAAATAATCTACATGAATTTGTTTGGTTGAAGATCTTTTAATAGGTTTAATTGATATTGATTTACAAATATATCCTTATTTTAACCTTAAATAGAGGCATAAAGGCATAAGTGGAATCCTAATTGATGGTTGGAGATTAATCTCCTTTAACCTTGGTAATATAAGGTTATTTTTTTGCCATTTTTAATTAGGGTTGTGCATACGGTCCGGACCGGACCGGATATTTCCGGTCCGGTCCGGACCGGTGGACCGTAAATTAAGAAAACCTTGGACCGTAGACCGGACCGGGACCGGACCGTAACGGTCCGGACCGGTCCGGTTCCGGGTTGGACCGGTTTGTACATAAATTGTGTCATTTTGAATATTGCGGACCGGACCGGATTGGACCGATTTGTACCTTAATTGTGCAATTTTGGTGAGGTTTTTCGGTCCAAAACCGGACCGGAATGGACCGAATCGGACCGAACTGGACCGGACCGGACCGGACCGGAAATTCGTAGTTTATGGTCCAACCCGGGTTACGGTTTTATACGGTCCAAAAACCGGACCGGACCGTAACCCGGATTTTCCAAAAAACCTGGACCGGAACCGGTCCGGTTTATGGACCGGACCGTAAATTCCGGTCCGGACCGGTCCGGTTTTCCGGTCCGGTCCGGTCCGGACCGGTCCGGTTTTCCGGTCCGGTCCAATTTTGCACAACCCTATTTTTAATCCCAATTAATCCCTTCTATAATTTTTTCTCATAATCTCCATTTTCATCCAAACACTTGCACAAATTTAATCTCCCAAATTTAATCAAAATGAACCTCCTTTGATCTCCAACCAAACACACTCTTAAGTGGTCAAACGTTGAGCAACTCCGTATTCCATATATTGACCATGTGCAACAGGTAGTTCCGGGGCTACTAAATTTTTCTTGCTACATCAGCTTAGTAGCTCCATTTCAGCTTTTCACTTATTTTCACCCACAACAAAGAGTTCCGGGGCTACTATTTTTAACTTTTTATTTTCTTATTTATTTCCAATAAATTAATGAATTGTATATTCATCTATCATTTATTATTAATTAAAACTACTGATACTATAAACATTAGTCGTAAAATTTAAAATGTAAATATATTTTAAAATTAATAAAAAAAAAATTTTAAATAACAAACAACTTTTATTTAAATAATAACTAACATAAAAAAAATTAAATAACAAACTAGAGAAGTTGATGGATGATTTGCTCAAAGAACTTAATGTCTCGATCATTTATGTATAATATTTATTTTAAATTGTGTTATTTATTTTAATAAAATTCAAATACATATATAAATTAAATAAATACCATATTAGATTGATATGAATAAAGTCTTATGCAAAAAATAAATTTCAAAACGTTAAATGTTCACTACGTAAAAATCTATACACGTTACAAAAAGTCAAAAAAAATTTTTTATCGAAACATATGCAAAATGGATGTCATTGGATAGATAAAAATTAAATCCTATTTAAAAATAATTTTTTTTTTTAATAGTTAACATTTAAACTGGAAAGGGGGTTTTTAAATAATTAAAACCCCCTTGTCATGTGGCGCGCTGTCACTAGCCATATTTCGGCCAGTGAGGGCGCGCTTGCTCCCTGGTCCAGTTTGATCAAAACAACGTCGTTTTATCACAGAAAATTTAAAGATAGGAGTCGACGTCAATTTAGATGTCGACCCCGGGGCTACTAAGCCTTTTCCACTGTCATGGGCTACTAAGCCCCCTCCCGTCCGTTGTGGTGTGGAGGGTCTTAGGTATTATTCTATAATAATCATATTAACTTCTAGTTAAAAGCATTATATAGACAATCAAAAAGGTAAAATATGAAATGCAAAGCTAACAAGTTAGCTCAAGATTATTTCATTCACGACCAAGCAAAATTGAATCGTCTCGAGAAGGGCCAGATACTAATAAAATTTGGCAACATCCCTCTCATACAAATAGATCAAACAGCCTGGCAGCGTCACAAAATTTAGGAAGCTCAAAAATCAGAAAAAACTAGACACTGATCTTGGATCTGTCTATTGCAAGGCAACAAAAACCTGATTCCAGAGCACTTGTAGAATGCAATATATTTACAAATGGCTGGTCAGCTCTTTCAGGATTTCGGTCATGGATTCAAGATCCAGGAAACGTCAAGAAGAGCAGTTTGTTTCGGAAGAATCCACCTTGATAACCCTGGTGTTGTAAGATCCACAGGACTCGCATTTGTGATAAAGCCAGTGGAAACGCGCAGTTCCCTTCTTCTCACAGTCGTTACATAAGATGTCCTGTTACAGTTCAGTTTCAGATTCACTGTCATGTTGAAGGGTGTAAATGGGAAACTATAAAGTTGGTGTAAAATCACCTGACACTGGTCTCTGTATTCCTCCGGCAGAACTTCAGAGGCCAATAAGGCGTCGAGCATTCCAAAGTACACCTGATTTCAAACCATCATATGTAACCAAATCTATAACTTGCTGGTAAGTAGTTGATCGTTTTTAAGCAATATGTCCATTTCGGCTTTCCTATCCTCTATAAGATATGTTCTTTGAGAATTGCTATGGCATTTCAGCAAAAGTTGAAACTTTTTATTTTGGTTGATCTGCAATTCAAGCTCTAAAAGCTACCTGTTATAAAGATGCACATGCTATATTGTATATAAAATTCAAATAAATGAAGAACAAATTTCGTACCGCCATATCTCCAAGTGACCTGCTGCAGATTGGACAAATGTAGTTGCTGCAAGTATAAACCTAGAGGAAAATAACAGAATTTTTAATTGCAGGGATTTTTCCAGAGAGATTTAGGAACTACACATATCAGATGCTTGCAAGAAATGAAGCAACAACAAGATACCTGGAAACAAGAAGAGTGCATGAAGTGTCCACAAGGCAGAGCTCTAACAGATTCACTGGACGTGAACAAAAAATCACAACAGATTGGACAATTTGTTTCCAAACCTTTCTCCCGACATTTATGGTCGACCAACTTAACACTCAGGCAGCAATTGCATGTCATGCAGTGGTAGAAATCAGAGCCGAGTCCCTTACCGACGCGGCACAAATTGCAAAAAGGACAGTGGTACACAGTTCTGGAAGAAACAATGAAGACAGAACCAGAAGATTCAATATAGATAAAATATGAATCACAATTCAAAGGATACTAAATCATGTCCACAGTATCCAGATTCCATGATATTAGTTTTATTTACCGAGACTTATAGCTACAAGTCTCAACCTAGTCAGTAGACTAGTGGCATGCTTCCTGATAATCCATCAGCTATGTCTACAGTTATCGATTACATGGCACTCCTTCATAATAGCACAGCTCGTATATCAGAAAATTATAGCTATTTCTTTTTCACCATTTATATATAGTGTTTATTAAAATAATACATTGGAAAGTAATACGTTATATGACAAAAATTATTTAACCAACTACTTTAGCCAGTAATATACATGTGGCATCGGAAGGTTAGTGCCTATATACTGAGAGAGCAGAATAAAAAACACAATGACGTGTCAAGCAGTTTACATAAGTTTATTCAACTAAACTAGTTTCAGCAACAAAAACAATTTTTTTTAAAGAGTCGCTTATGTTTTGTTTAGAAAATTTGGAGTGTCCATCCTCACTAATTTAATATAGTTTTTGTCATCCTCATTAATTTTACTAAACATTTATCCTCTTTCTAGTCAAGTGGGGGAGAAAAATCAGGAACTTAAAGTTAGTGGAGATGGGATAAACTCTCAAAATATTATAGTAGGAGGACAAATACTACAAATTATTATCACAAGGAGGTTGTTACTCAATTCACCCAACCTCCCTAGTATATTGCACCAGTGGCAAGTTCAAACAAAGAAGATGAAGGCTGTCTAATATTGTTAGGAAGGACAAGCAACGATTTTGCAGACAACAGAATCAAGTAGCCACAACATGCACCAGACATAATGATTGTCACCTTTCATCATCGAAAAATTTGCAGATACTGCAATAGTATTTGGCCATTACGAATCCATTGCAAGAAGGGGTTGTGCAAACTGGCCCAATAGGTTGAATTTCAAGGCAACTCATGCAGAGCATTTCAGATGTTTCCTTCCTACATATGATATTTAGTCAAGAAAATTAGTAACTAGAAGCTAGGTGTACACGCTAAAGTACAAAAATATGCAAAACCACAACTAACCTATCCATGGAATGATCACTAACTTTATCATGGCAGAACCTACACGTAAACAGCTTGCCACAACACACAGCACGTAATTTGCAGTTTCTTTTATAGTGCTCACATCCAAAGATTGTCTTATCAGAATCACGATATGTAGGCGAACATCCAAGTAAATCTTCTCCATTAGAAGTTTCACCCTGTCCTGCTTGGGTAGACTTCTGTTGAGCAGCTATCCAGCGGCTAACATTCAACACAAAAACATCAGTTTAACCCACAAATATCACCAATTACATGGATCAGGGCAGAACTAGAAAGGATATGAACCTGGTCATAAGATTTTGAATCAGGTATGCTTTTCTTCTAGGATCAAGACTTGAGTCACGAGAAACCTTTCTTATCTCAGCTTCAAGTTCACTTTGATTCATTCTGAATATGTCTTTCCATCCAGGCTTGAAGGTTTGATCATTGTGGCCCACAGTTTCATGCATCCCATTTCCTGAAAAGTTCATACAGAAAGAAACATTATCCTAATATTTAATCGCGTGGTTTCAGAAGCATCACAACACGTGAAAAAGAGAAGAAACTCCTGAAGAGTAGCAGTGCAACCTTGTAGCTGGCCACTAGTTTCTGATGTTGAGCACTGTTGGGAGGGAGGGGATCCCTCCCACCATTCATTGAGCCACTCGCTAAACATGGTATTCTTGGTTGCATGTTTCCATGTGTCCATCATCATATTCTGCTCCTCTTGTGTAAGTGCAGAAGTGACCCAAGGCAACATAGACTGAAGCACTTCTGCTCCAGTTGTACCAATTATGCGACCTACAATTTTATCCTGTTCCTCCACAGAAAAGTGTTCGTCAAAAAGAGGCCAAAGTTCTAATTCTTCCCGCTTGACATGTTGATCAAGGGTAACTTTAATAGATTTACACATGCCCTGAAGCTTAGTTGGAAGTTCATCATACTTCCTCCAGTGATCATGAAGAGAAGAACAATCAGACTTTCTTTCAGTTGAATCTCGTGACACTTTTGAATCCTTTTGCAGTTCATGGAGCCGTGTAAGTTCAGATAGTGCAGACGATATGTCCTCAAAGAGTTTCTCTTCTTGCTTGTGATCAAGTGTGTAAGAGTGACTGACATTATGGAGTGCTTCTTTAGCTTCTAATGCTGGAAAAACTATGTCATCTTCTGCGTTGCTGTGAGCCCTATATAGACCCCATAATAACCGAAATCTACCACAAAAATGCCTGAGGAATGTATCATCACCGTCCCTTAACTTCCCAGATTCACCATCCAAATACTCCAAGTCTTTGCGAATTGCTTTGTGAAATTGAAAAATGGTGTCAATAGGCCGTGCTGCAGACCCAGGGCCAGAGAGGCTTGTATCTGATTCCCAATTGAACAGACTGGAGTGCAAGGAAGGGGCACTAGGATTTAAAGGCAAGGAACGGAAAGATTTTGCAGCGGTAAGAGAGTTTACCACAATACTGCTACGGTTAACACCTAATCCAGGGACATAACAGGAGCGAGAGCCACATGACAACATCTGGGTAGTTTCCATAGCCTCACAGTTATCACTCACATATTGCGTTTTATTTGCTCGCTTGGTCGGTCTCCCACTATCATCTTCACGATCTAGTGAATCGTTTTCTGCAGAAGATGACAAGGTACAAGTTTGGCATGACTGGTTGAGATCTTCCTTATTAGTATCAACCAGCTTCACTGGACAGCATCCCGTCACATTTGAGCCCAAACACACACCCTTGGAAAAACCTTTGCATGCCCATCCAGAAAAAAGTGTAACCAATGCACTATCTTCATCTGGTGCTGCATCATATACACATGCCCATTAACACTACAGGGGGGGAGAGAGAGAGAAGGAACAGTAGAAGTGCCATATTAAAAAAATATGCTTAAACAATCTATATACCTGCCAAATGCAAGTTTTGAAGAAAATGTTTTGCTTCAACTTCACAAAAAGATCCCATAAGCCATGGCAAGACATACTCTATTAGTCTTAATGGCATTATGCACAAACTTTGATATAAAAGTTCTCGCTGCCTTTGGGGACTGAACAGGTCTCGAGCAAGGGGGAGAACCTAGAATCACGGAGTAGTCTTGATATAAGAATATAAGATACAATTGAATGTGAATACATACCAGAGCGACTTAAAATATAACCATTTCATCATCAACCATACTTTTCAAAGTGCATTTTTTTACTTGTTCATGCATGATGTATTGTCCAAGCATTAAATAAAATACCTCAAAATATTAATTCCAACAGAAAAATAATCACCTGAACTTCCTCATTGTGGAAGTGTTCCTCTATGTTATCCATTATTTGATTTGCTTGTGAACAAAGTCTTGTATAAAATTCACTAGAAGATGATTTGGCACCATCCTTCTGTATGCTTTCAATCAAGCATCTAAGCTTCTCAAACTCTCTTTCCTCTTTAGCATGTTCCTGGGCAAAAGAGAGCTCTGCATCTACCGCAGGAAAGATAATCTTGTCCTCAGCAATGCTGCATCCATAATGAAAGCTAATATCATGCACAGTGAAAGACGGTGTAATTCTTTACTTTGAAAAAGATATATCAAACCTAAAAGACCAACAATTATGACATTAATGACCCAAATTGTACCAAACTCTTTTCTTTTTCCCCGTTAGTTTTACGAATAGTATGATGTGCCATGTTTCTTTTCTTCTCATTCTATTTAAGTTGTCTCTTAGATATCTTTCTACATGATAATTACTCATATAAACATACACTAGTACAATATGAGAGCTTTCAGATAACTAATGAGTATATATCGCATCCATGTCATTTAGATTAATACAGAACTCAAACAGATAGGTTTCTGGCTCAACTCTTATAAGCAGCAATGTTACTTATTGATGTTGACTAGACCATTGGGTTTGCAGTTTTGGAAGCAGAAGACTACTATTATGTCCTCACTCCTTAACAGTCCACTAACCAGAAAAACAAAAAGCAGCTCAAAGTGTAAAAGACATATCACAGAGTTCAATCCAGCATAAAAGCAGCTGAGTGGACACCATCACCTAACCAAACTTGATGAAGGCTTTAATAACATATATTACTTCTAGCTGTAGTTCACACAAGCCATAGATTATCAGTTACCAAGCAAGATAGTAACTGCATCACACTCACACCTGTGAAAGATGCATACTTCAGCAATAAAATGCAGGCGGTGATTGAAAGCAGACAGCTCAGAAATATCTTCACTTAGTTGTATCCTCTGAGCAGTTTTAGCTATATCATTCAATTCTGCTTTCATGGCTTTATGCCAATGCAATATCTCATCAATTGGATGTAGCAAATCCTTTAAAGGAATAGAAGGCTGTGTATGCTTTCTTTTGACACTATAGGATGATTCACTTGGACAATATGCCTCACAGTCTCTACTGCTAAAAGATTTGGCCTTGACACCTCCGTAGCATCGTGTTGAACAATCTCCAGGGCTTCTACTTGTTGTTTTATTGTTGACCCCATCCATCCAAGTAAAGATGATCTCCATATGGAAAACTCAACGTCAGGAATGATGCCATACAAATGAAAGTCATGAGGAAACTTGCAAAACACAGTTTGATAGCTGGATGTCTCTTACCTGATGAAGAAGAACCTCATCTGGAATTATTTTTTTAAGACAATGGCGCATACATTGCTGCTCATCAGTTGAGATAGAAGAAGAAAGCCAAGGAAGGAACTTGACCATCATATTAACAGGAATACTGCACAAGAATTGCCAAACCAGCGAAGCTTGCTCCTCGAATGAAAACTTTTCAATCAGCAAGGGGAAAACCTGAAAGAATTCATGATACCTCACAATCATCAAAAGACTTTTTACATTATAAACTGTGGGAATTTAATGAATTAGGTGCACGACAGTGCTGGAAAACTTTCTAGCCTGAATTTAAAAATTATCTGAGTAGATGTACATAGCAGCATTGCTTACCAGGCAACAATGTTTGCTGTCTCTACTAATATTTATTAGATAAATACAAAACTAGTCTATACTTTATAAGTTCAACTGTGAACAATGTAAGCTGCACAGGAGTATACAAGGTCATATTCAGTAAAAACTTCAACCATAACCAGCAACCAACATCAACAAATTATTGAGGTCAAAAGATAATCATACTTATGTAAAATGTTAGGATCCTTGTTCGCAATGTTCAAGAATTCTTTTATTTATGTTTCAAATTCCCAAAATCATCATACTTATTTATGTTTCAAAATTACTCAACAGACAAGACCCTCTCTTACTGAATAGATGATCATAATAAAATAATACGTTTCAGAAGGAAAGCTTCTGCATTGGCTTCCTGTCATCTATTTGCTCATCACCATACACTGAGAAGTAAGAAGCATGTATATGAAAGGGAAGGACAGATTTAATTTAAAACATATTTTGATCACACTTATCAAGAAGCAGCTACCTGTTCTTCTTCCTTGGACATATGCTGACTAATGGATGTTTGAAGGGCCCCTGTTCGAGATGCAAACTCCCATCTACAGCCTTCTTCATTTTGCATATTTGAATGCAGCAGTTCAAACAGTTGATCAAAAAGCACACTTTCCTCTTCATGCTCAAGCGAGTAAGTCCGAGCTACATTCTTTACACGATTATCAAGAGCAGGAAAGATGACCTACAATGACATAGATAATTCATAAATCACAAGAACAGTCGATCCTCAAACAGGAGACAAAATGCAAAACATGAAAGATGATAGCAATCATAATTTCTACTAACTCAACATTATTCGTGTTAACCAAATATCTAATACATATCTTCAGTTAATAAAGAAATTCCTACAAAACCGGACGTGAAAGTTTCCTCTCATCTTATGTTCAATCAAATTAGTAGTTCCTATACAATTAGTGTATTTCGCCACTCAATCACAATTACATAAATTTTATATCAAAAGAGAAAAAGGCTTATTCAACATTAAATATACATACACACGCACTTTTCCTCTTCAGTCATCCTTCTCATATGCCCAAATGAAAGACAGGTTAATGAGGTTACCAATCAGATGTAAGGAGAAATTATCCACAAACACGCAACAATACAAGATAAACATAGTGAGGATTTTAGAAGATCGTATCAGGCATAGACGCAATTCTACAAACGAGAAGAACAAAAAAGTATTTATGTCTGATATAATAATAGAACTGTTTCAAAATGCAGCCGCTCAATCAGTAGAACTTAATCCAGTAAGAAAATTGAGAATTATGAAATCCGAAGCGCCCAAACCTCGTCCTCGGCAATGCAGTGGTGCTTATAAATGAAGCGAAGGAAATGATAACGCTCAAGCAACGGCTCAATATCAGTGTCGTGATTAGTAGCAAACTCAATAGCAGATCGATGCAATCCATCGAGTTCCCTCCTTATCGCCTTATGGAAGAAGAGGAAAATGAGAATCGGCGATTTCGATACAACTGAGTTCTTGAGAGAGTCAGTCGACGGTGTCACAGGCCCTGCCATTAAGGCCACTCCGCCCAGGTCCGTCAATGGCGTCGCCATGACCTGAAATTAAACCGTACAAATTCCTTTTTCTACTCAAGAGGGATTGGAAAAAGGAAATCGTAGTTGGTATCCAAGTCAGCTCGCAGGATTGAAATCCCTAGAAAAAATGTTAGATTCAAACTTCACATGAAACGTTTCACGATTTTCTGCCTCCATCTCTTCTCCTCACTTTTCTTCGTGCTTCTTTAATTCTTCGTCCTGTTCTCTCGGTCTATCTTTCTCTCTCACACACCCTTAAATTTACTTTATCTGTCTATCTGAAAAGTTTGTTATACACATTAATCTATAGATTTTTATATCGATTTTGCTATCTTATATTATTAAGTATTACTGGTAAATGATTCCTATATTTAATTTTATTTAATTTTTTTGGTACTAGTGTATTTATTAAGGACTAGTTTATATTTAACACATTTATAAATATTATTTTGGTCCTTCAGTTTTTTTAGAATACTTTTATGTCTTTATTTTTTAGTAGAATATTTGTATTTTCTCTATTTAATTATTATCATGTCTAAATATTGATACCATGTCAAAGTCCGATACAGACGGACCGGTAGAGTATGGTCGTGTACGTACGAGCGCACATGCGCATTAGGCCCAAGCCTAGCACATAAACTCGATGAGGTTTCATCCTAAAACCAATTGGCAGTAGGAGGAGTAACCCACCGATCTTATATACCAGGTTCGGAATGTCCCATCTTTCGATGTGGGACCTTATTATCTCCAACACTCCCCCGTAAGTGCAACTAGAGGATATAGACCGAGTTGCAATTGTCCACAGGTTAGGATCGTGAGCCGAATTGAGGTTAAGTGCTCTGATACCATGAAGAGGATTTAGAGACTGAAATTCTGATTTTATTCAGCATGAAACAAAGGTATTTATACATAAAATAAATGGCAGCATAATAACTTGAAATAACAACTATCTATAAATCTTTTAAGAAGATACGCGGAATCTCTTGAACTTATTATGTTGAAACTAGAATCGTGGATTATTTTTCAATGTATACGATCTAGTTTTTATGTAAATATATTCATTTTTTATTCCTTGTTTCAAAATATTTATTATTTTACTTTTGGTTTTTATATAGTTGTCAATTTAATGAATTGTGGTGTTTTTCAAAAATAGAAAAATAAAGATATGATACTAACTCAAATTAAAAATACAAAAATATATTTCAAAGGAACGAAAATTGTATCAAAATATGGGTAAAGATAAAACGATACATAATTGCATGGAACAAAGAACGAGTCATAAAAAAGTCCAAAATTAAAATCATATTATTATTTTCCTTTTACTCGGATATAAAAATTTGAGAATATTCAAAATGAGGTATCGGATATAAAAAATATGAAACTAATCAAATTCTATACAAACTAAGAAATTAGAAGTGCATCTTTTGATATTGGTAGCGACATATCTACGGGTCCGGATGGAATTGCCGGCTGATTTCTTTCAAAAATATTGGCACATTATAGGTCCCTCTGTAACCCGAGGAATCAAGAGCTTTTATAGAACCGAAAGAACTCTAAAACAAATCAATTATACTTTCATTGCTTTGATCCCGAATGTTGACAACCCCTCCTTAACAACCCACTACATATTCATAAGCCTATGCTCAACAGTATACAAAAATATTGCAAAAATCTTGACAAATAAATGGAACAATGTGCTTCAAAACTATTCACGCATTACAAGTGTCTTCACCCAAAAATTCAAAATAGATCAATCCACGACAACATTTTGATAGCTCATGAACATTTTTATGAATTCAGATCCAAAAGAAGGTTATGCAATTAAACTAGAGATGGAAAAAACTATGATAAGGTAGAACCGTAGAATGACCTTTTATCATAGAAAAACTAATAAAATTTGGCTTCTCAAGCAAATTCATAAATTGAATTGAGGAATGTATTTCTACAGTATCCTACTCAATCCTGATGAATGATAACACAACAAAAATGTTCAAAACGAGGACTCCGTCAAGGGGACCCGCTATCACCATTATTTTTTTATTTATTTTTTTTTTTGGGCAAAGGTTAATACATATAAAAATAAAAGTACTCGTAAACCCAATAAAGTTTATGAATACAAGAAACATAGTCTATGTACAGGGTGCCAAGACATGACGTCTAAGGCGCAAAACAATGTGATCTGAACAACCAAGGTCTCAAGACGGACATGCAAGTCCCCAAGCATAACCACATACCCGCTATCACCATTATTGTTTAACTTAGGAGTAGAGGTCCTAGCCGGAAACATCCAAAAAGCTTCAATGAAAACCGAATAAGTATTGCTTTCCCAATCACGAGAGCGGGAACAAACATCTCATTCCTTGCTTTTGTGGATAATATAATAATATTTGCAAATGCAACAACAACATTGTGCCATCATGTGCTAAGAACTCTATCAAAGTATTGGCAAATTTTGGGACAAAAAGTAAACTATCATAAATCAGATTTCCAAACTACGGAAAATATTGACACTTTGACTAAGAGAATGTTGCAACAAAACACTGGTATTCCCTCGAGCACTTGCTAAGAGTAGTATATGGGTTGCCCAATCATTAACGGGCATGTAAGTGATCTATGTTGAGGGTGTCATTGCAAGATTTGACTACATTTAACTAAATGGAAAGCGGTTTCTCTTTCTCAAGAGGTAAGAACGGTATTGATTAAAGCAAATATTATTGCTCAACCTACCTATTTAATGAAAAGTTTCATGCTCTCAACATCCATACACAAAGAATTAGACCAAATTAGTAGGCATTTGTTTTGGAACAAAGGAGCAAATTTCATCCATTAATAAGTTATGACAAGATTTGTAAATCAAAGGAAGTAGGAGCAGTAGGAATAAGGAAAAGATTGGACATGAACAAAGCACTCCAAATCAAACTGCTTTGAAAAATTATGGTTGAACCAGATAATATCTTTTTTTTTTGTGTGAAGGAGAGGCAGTGGTCTCTGGCGCATCTGACGCGCTTTTATTAATAGGAAAGAAGGTTAAGTAGTAATCACACGGGGGATAGCCCGACCCCTTACATCATCGAGTAAAAGATCAACTACACCTTCCGGCAGGTCACACAATACATTCAATCAAATAGGAAAGTTTAAAGCTATACTAGCAATATAATCCGCTACTTTATTCGTCTCGCGGTAGGCATGACGAAACTGGATATCCCATTTCCTTTTCATGAAGTCTTGGCACGTGTGTACTAGACTGGCAAGAGGGTGGTGGGGGGAGATGTGTCTCTTGAGAAGATCAATTACCAAACGGGAATCCGTTTCAAAAATAACCGTGCGGTAACCCATCTCCCACGCCATCTTAAGACCATGCACTACACCCACAATTCAGCCATGGTTGAACCAGATAATATATGGGTATAGGCAATTGAGAAAAATATTTAAAAGAAAACTTCTTGTGGTGCTACGTGACTGGAAAAAATATATCATGGCAATGAGAATGACTAATGAACTTACGGCTAGAGTTGGACAAAGGGCTTAGATGGAATGTGGGGATGGAGGAACAGTTAAGTTATGGGAAGATCCCTAAATAGATGAACTACTGTTGGAGCAATATGTCTCAAGCAAAGACCTTATAATGAACAAGGGAGAAACAACAAGCTTGCTTATTACAAATGCTAAATGAGATCATGGAAGAATAAAATACCAGCTTGGATCTCTAATCCCACAAGACATTGTTGACAAAATCCTTAATCACCCGCTACCAAAAATGTAACATCCATGATAGACTATATTGATCCCCTAGCAAAGCTGGTTGGTTCTCCACCAAAACCACATTACAACTCTTACATAAATATGAAGGAGATAACACATGGATTTGGAACCTAAATATTATGCCAAAATCAAAAATTTAATGTGGAAATTATCCAATGATGGACGTTTAACAAAAGAAAACCTTGAAAATAAAAAGCCTCAATACCCATGAACTATGTATTATGTCAACATCCGCATGAGAGTGCAAAACGTGTATTCCTTAAACGCCCATATACAATTAGTCATATATGTGATGCCAAAACACAAGAATATCTAAAAAATGTGGATACATCTCGTGGACAAATACAAAAAATAATATCATTCATAAGAGAAAAGTTTGATGACAACACTATGATACAAACAACCGTCGCATGATGGAATATTTGATACATGAGGAACAAAAATATCTTTGGTAACAAAGCGATAACAAGCATCAATCAACTAGTAACTAGCCAAGTTCAAGAATGGGACACTGACAACTCTAAAAATCTCGTTAAATGAGTAATGAAGACACGACAAAGAATACATTGGTTCAAACCAATGACATGAAGCTTGAAACTTAAATTTGATGGGTAAAAGAGAAGCGATGACCGCTGCACGTTTGGCTACATCATAAGAGATCATAATACATCGGTAAATGCATATGACTATGAGCAATGTGGATGCACAATTGCTAAAATCAAGAGAAAAAGAAACAAAAATATTGAAATTGTGGGAGATAACCTCGCGATTGTAACTCGATCAAGAGTATTTGGAAACATCCGTAAGAAGTTGACATTATTATATCAGATAACTCTTATTTTGTCTGAATTAATGCAGGTTCAAGTCAACCACATTATCAAGGAAATCAACGGCGTTGCGGACATACTCGCGACATTAGGTTGTGACAACCCCGCAGCCGGAGTAGCAGTCTCAAGTAAAGTCAAAGTTCTCGTCCACAAGGATGACATAGGAAGGTCAACCAATTGATGGTGATCATGTCTAATTTCTTACACTAATAATAAATATATTAAAATAAAAAGTAGAGTAAAGATGAGAGATAGAACATATTAAGGGCCCGTTTGGTTTTAACTCCGGAATCGGAAACTGAATGGAAACGAATCTAGTCCATACGTATACCCTTATTCATGAAAATTTTTGGAATCATTCTTTGTGGTTTGAAGTAATTGGAGTAGAATTTGATTACTTTTGATACCCTATAGGGAAACAAAATGTGGAAAAGGAAGTGCATCTTGTATGAAACACATTGAATGATTTCATAAAATTTCATGAATAAAGATATGCATATGGACCAAATTCGTTTCCATTCTGTTTCCGTTTCCGGACTTGGAACCAGACGGGCCCTAAGTGTGGGTGTGTGTGAGGTTTAAGGAAATTGCACTACGTATGTGCCAGGCACATGGAAGGATGGAGCTAAGCTTGGGTTGGCCATTGCCCATTAGTCAAATAACCATCTAGGTAAGAGCAGGGAAGTTAGTTGTTAATATAAGCTGGTGTTGTTACTGTTGTAGTAGTGAATGGTTGATAACTTGGAAATCATAAACAAAATGTGGAATGAGCGTGGCACACTCATAAAAATAACGTCTTAATGGATGTTCCACTAAAACCAGCTTTTTCATCTTTTATTTTTAATTATTGCTACCTTATTGTTCATTAATCTGTTTTCTTCAATCATTATTTGCAATCGATAAACTTGACACTAAACCCGACAGTGTGATGATGTTCAGATGTCAATTGCAAGTGCAAATCCTTCGGACACCGCCTTTTAGGTCAAATACGATTAAATAATTTGTTTTTTACTTTTTAAATCTTACGTCTATTAAAACAATTAAAGCCGAAGTCTTTTATTGTCACGTGTCAACGTCATGTTTATTGAAGCCTAAAAAATTATTTTAAAAAATAATTTCTAAATGTTATTAATTTCTAATTTTTTTTAAAAAAATATGTATATATTTTTATAAAAATAGTTTTTAAATTTTTACGAATTTTTTTACCAACAAACATATCTTAACAAATCAATTTAAAAATATAATTAATTAGAAGAGATAAATACTTAAAAGAAATTAAAAATCATATGATTATAATTACATTTTTCGGATTTTTATTTTACAAAAATATACATATAATGTCTAAGTATTAAATATTTATTAAAATTGAACCCGCACTTTGTATTTATTAAAATTGAACACGCACAAAGTGCGGATAATATACGAGTATCTATTAAAGTAGAAGCTTCTTTTGCCACGTGTCAACGCCACGTTTCTCGAAGTCCAAAATTTATTTTTAAAAAGTAATTTTTAAATAAAACATAAACAAATAAAATTTTAACTTAGATATTCTTTTTGGTTGCGACAAACTGTATAAAAAATCTATTTGTGAAGGAACGTATTAAAACCAAATGAGAAAATTGGTGTAGGAAAGCCCTTTTTGTATCCATGATACAATATAGGCTCTTTAATTTTCTCCCTAAAAATAAAACTAAATTAAATTATAAAGAAGCTATTAATTGGGGGGACCACTCTAATTATAAAGATTCTCTCCCTTAATTAAGGAGGATAAATAACTATTAAAAATTAAAAAGATAAATTAAATTAAAAAGATAAGTGAATATTAATTGTGGGGAGCACTCTCATTAAAAAGTTAACCTCCCTTAATTAATATGACTGTTTTTTAATTAAATAAAAAAAATGAAAGTGGTCCCCACAAATTCTATACATAATTTTATGTACATAATTTCACACGCATATTATGTACATAATTTTGCACGCAAATTATGTACATAACTTCGCACGCAGATTATGTACATAAATTCGCGCGCAGATTATGTACATAAATTCGCGCGCATATTATGTACATAATTTCGCACGCATATTATGTACATAATTTCGCCACAAATTATGTACATAATTTCGCCACAGATTATGTACATAATTTCGCCTGCAGATTATGTACATAATTTCGCACGCAGATTATGTACATAATTTCGCACGCATATTATGTACATAAAATTATGTAATTAATTTTAATGCCAACAAATAAGCGACTCTTTGAAAAAAAATAAGCAATATTAATTAAGGGAGAGAATCTTTTTAATGTTAAAACTAATTGCTTAATTGTAGGGACCACTCTCATTTTCCTTTTTTATTTTAAAAAATTAAGGAAGATAATCTTTTTAATTTTGAACATTCTCATTTTCCTTTTTAAATTTGAAAGTATCTTAAATTATTTTTAGATTTTATCTTTTTCTCAAATTTACAAGGGACCTAGTTAATACACATTGAAGCATAAAAGCCTACTTAATCTACATTTATACAATAAAAACCTACTTACCCCTTTTACTCATATATTAATGCACAAGCGCAATTGAGCTCATCCAGTCCCGTTCCGATCCCAACCAAAATAGGACTCGGTGAGATTCAATTATCTAAAATATCCAAGACCCTTCCCGATCCCGGCCCATATAAAATAACCGAAACGGGACTTGGATAACCTCATTCCTGTCTCATGCATACCCCTAAAAAATCCTCATATGTTATTGACGTAAATTTCATGTATCCATATTGAATAACTCCCATGTTTTATTTTTTTTTTTTTTTTTTTTTTTTTTTTTTTTTTTTTTTTTTTTTGATAGTAACTCCCATGTTTTATTAATTATTAAGAAATTAGTAAAATGATGAGTTTATTTGGAACAAACATGAAGAAACTAAATGTTGAAATAAAAATCAAATGAAAATAAGTATTGTCAAGGGAAATAAATGGCACCAAAATCTATCAATCTGTCCAAAAGTTCAACATAGAGTATTAAAGCCAATTTCATCCAGGAGATTAAAGTGACACTAGTAATTAATTGTTTTATTTTGTATTAATTTAAATGATTAGATTACATATATCTTTTAATATGGTAAGTGATTTATTCCCTTTGGTATTAATACTAATTCAATTAGTACTAATTTAAATGATTATATTATGTAATCATTTTATATGGTTAGTCATTTATTTCTGGGATTCTGATACTAATTACATTAATTAGTTAAAAATATATTTTAATATATTGGTAGATGTATTAGATCTTTAGATTTTAGGTATGTTTTTGGATGATAAAACGCGATTATGAAATTTTATCTTGAAATCGTAAACTCACGGCGATGATATCACAAACGCACAACGGATGCGGAATCCGTAACCCTCAAGGTTATGGGTTTCGAATCGTAATGATTTTCTTTGTGAATTCTAACAAAAAAAAATATGAAACTAACACGGATCCGGAACCAGTGTCCGTGTGAGGTTTTTTTTCACGGTTTCGGAACCCGTAACAATGACGGTTACGGATTCGGAAAAACATACCTAAATGACGGTTAATTATCCCTTAAATTTACGACTTCCGTTTCTAGAGTTACAACCAAACGGGACTTAAACTATAATGAATGATTTCAAAAAAATTTTATGAACAACAATATATATACGGATTTGATTCGTTTTCATTCAGTTTTTGAGGAAACGCCGTGTGTGTTATATTTGGTTTACCACAATATACTGTTTTAACTGCACTACCATTTATGCCGATATGTAACCCTAAAAACCTATTAAAAAGATTTGGTTACCTTAACGTACGTGAAATTTACTATAAGACTAGCTAATACGACTTCCTACTGAGACATGGCTTGCATGAAGGAAATGCGTGATGCGGGAAGAGCCGAGGGGCCGGCCACTATCCTCGCCATAGGCACGGCGGTGCCGCCCAACTGCTACCTGCAGTCGGAGTTCGTTGACTTCTACTTCCGTGTCACCAACTCCGAACACCTCACTCGTTTGAAGAGCAAGTTTAAGCAAATCAGTAAGATTGATAGATTTATTTTTAGTGAGTGATCTAAAAAAATTATTTGTATAAACCATTCTTTCTTTCTTTTTATAAATAATTAGTTTTGTTGTTCATGAAAAAATTGCCTTTTTGATATTTTAGATTAAAAAATAAGACACTTTATTGTCAAAGTCATCAAATAAATTAATTTCATGACTATATTCAAAAATTCTTATTATGATAGGTTTATTTTGAAAAACTATTTAATTTGCTAATAAAATAGTTTATTGATGAAAAACTAAAACTAATAACTTAGCTAAAAATGTATTTTGCTAATTAAATATTTTATATTTCATGACTATATTTGACGAAATTGTTATCTAGACTAGTCGTATTTATCCGATTCATATGACCAGGTATCAAAACAAATTATTTATAAAACTTGGACGGAATTGGAAAGCCCCCAAAAAATCGATTCACGTAAACTATTAGTCTTGTTTGTTTGTAACTTCGAAAATCAGAATGAAAATGTATCTACTTCATACGTGTACATATTAAAACTAATTAATTTTACTACAATTACTTTAAACGACAATGATTAAAAAAATTACTTTGAATCACAGTGAGTGATTAAAAAAAAAGTTCATGAACGAGGTTATACATCTAAAATAGATTATGTTCCATTTTGCTTTCGTTTTCGGAATTTACCAAACCGGCTCTTAATGGATTTTATTCGGATCAAATCATCTTTTTATTCAATCGTACACTTTTACTCGTCTTTATTGTTCTATATACGTTTCTCCTTCAATGATTCTATTTTTTTTTTTACGTAATGGTAACCTTTTAATCTTCTCTGTGCTTTTAGGTGACAACTCTGCAATAAAAAAGAGATACTTATTTCCTACCGAAGAAATCCTGAAAAACAACCCAAACATGTGCGAATTCAACGCACCATCATTAGACGCCCGTCAAGAGATGTTACTGAAAGAAATACCAAGGCTAGCCATGGAAGCTGCAAACAAGGCTATCCAAGAATGGGGCCAACACAAATCAAAGATCACTCACCTCATCTTCTGCACCAGTGGATGTGTGCAAGCACCAAGCGCAGACTATCAACTATCCAAGCTCTTAAGCCTCAACACAACGGTTAACCGAATCATGATCTACATGCAAGGCTGCTACGCCGGCGGGACGGCTCTCCGTATAGCCAAGGATCTAGCAGAGAACAACAAAGGAGCTCGTGTTCTCGTCGTCTGCGCCGACACTATCGGGTTATGTTTCCGGGGACCGTCCGAGGATCACATTGATTCCTTAGTTGGCCAGATTCTGTTCAGCGACGGCGCTTCTGCCCTAATCGTTGGATCCGACCCGGAAATCTCGATCGAGAAGCCGATTTTCCGGATAGTCTCGGCGAGCCAGACGGTGATCCCGGACACTGAGGATGCGGTTTCGTTGCTCGTGAAAGAATCCGGGCTTGTCGTTCATCTGTCGAGGGAGATTCCGAGGTTGATCGGAAATCATGTTGAGAAGATCGTTGAAGATGCATTTGAAGAGCTAGGGATCAAAGACTGGAACTCTGTGTTTTGGGCTGTTCATCCTGGTGGTAGGGCGATTCTAGATGTTGTAGAAGATAACCTACGACTTACGAAAGATAAATTGAGGGCATCTCGACATGTTTTGAGTGAGTATGGGAATATGATTGGCGCGTGTGTTTTTTTCATTCTTGACGAGATTAGAAGAAAGTCGAGGGATGAAGCCATGGCTACCACCGGTGAAGGGTTTGACTTTGGTGTCTTGTTGGGTTTCGGGCCTGGTATTACCGTTGAAACGGTTGTGTTGCGGAGTGTTCTGAACTAGGTTGTCTCTCTCGTCTCACGTTAACCAAGATCTGATGTAAAAAGTGACGTCATTCCACTTCCGGTAGGGGAATAAAGCTTTTATCTTGGCTGGAGATGGCGCAGTTCGATCCGTCGCCGGTGAGCGTACGTGGAGACGTTCGATTGCTAGCCGTAAGTTTGTTTATGTCCGTTGTCTTAGTCATTTGAATTAATAACATTTGTCGATAGCTTATTTATTAAATATTTGTAATCATAATGAATTCAATATATATCACTACTCGTGGCATTACAAGTCACTGGGATTTGGGAAATTAAGATGATCGTATCCGACTTCAGATTGAATTTTCGCTTCTTCTTTGAAGAAGTACATGCATGCGTTCAAAGAAATCAACTGTTTTGCTGACCGATTGTCCATTTGAGAATTTCGAACCTAACACACCATTTTCTGACGATTTCGAATTTCGTGTTCTGATGCGCAATGATGCTTTAGGATGAACTTTCACCAGATTCCGACATACACCTCCGTTGGACAACAAGTTTTTGTTCGAATTAGGGCGTCGCTTCAATACGGTCGGAAGAAGACGTGGGTTCTATCCGACGGAAGTGATACCGACGGTCTAAGACGTTGACCCAATTTGTCTGTTAAAGCCCAAGGAACATATTTAGGCTCGTCTTTACAATTAAGTCAAATTAATTTTATATACGTTAAATTTGTATATAACTATTTAATATATAAATAAATGGTCTTGCATTCATATTTGATAAAATACACCAATATGTTTATAATAGAGTGAATTTGGTATATAGCTCTAGTTCACTAATTCTGATTAGTAAGTGTGCTGCTCAATAATTTTATTAGTAAATGGCCTTTTTTAAATTTGTATAGACAAACTTACCTTATACAAGAATCTATGATATTCTTAATTGATTATTGGGAGAATTTGACCTAATAGGCCTTTTTGAGAATATGATTTAGTAAATGTACCCCATATTTTTTTACCACTTTCATTTAATGGTAGGTAAAATTAATTAACCCTTCTTTTCAAAAAAAAAATGTTTGTTATTTGTTATTTAAATGTAAGTTTTAGTTTTTAAAAACTGAATTTGTTTTTTTATTTTCTTTTATTAATTTTTTTTGTCTTTTTTATTTTCTTTATATTATATTTATTTTCTGCAATGAAGAATTTTACATACCAGAATTTTACATACCAGAATTTTACATACCAGAATTACTTACCAGAATTACTTACCAGAATTACATACTAGAATTATATACCAGAAT
This sequence comes from Fagopyrum esculentum, assembly GCA_033239045.1. NCBI lineage: Eukaryota > Viridiplantae > Streptophyta > Magnoliopsida > Caryophyllales > Polygonaceae > Fagopyrum > Fagopyrum esculentum. The sequence continues at coordinate 8,850,385 of BSUD01000002.1, read as the reverse complement.
TACTTACCAGAATTACATACCAGAATTACATACCAGAATTACATACCGAATTTTACTTACCGGAAATTACTTACCGAAAATTACTTACCGGAAATTACTTACCGAAGATTACTTACCGAAAATTACTTACCGAAAATTACTTACCGGAAATTACATACCGAAAATTACATACCGGAAATTTTGATACCATAAATTTCATATGTCAAAATATCAAATCTCAGTTCAATATGCCATAATTACGTACCAGAATTTCTTATGGGCAAAACATAAGAATGTTCAGTAATAAAGAAAGCTCTCCAACATCAATTTCAAGGAGGAAGTAGAACATAGTCATATACAATTAAAGCTAACAAGTTAGGCAAATCTTTAAGCACTATCAAATCTGTAAGATAAAAAAGGTTTGCCCTTACATGAATGAATCGAGCTCCAATCCAGCAGTGAAGCTTTCGAGCATCCGCACATCGTTGACCCTGGATTTGCCCGACGTTGGAGGGGTCTTCTCAACGGGTCCGGTAGCTCTATTGTCAAGCTTAAATCCGCGTCCATTGGACTTAGTTCTCCACTTCTTCGTCGTTGCAATATACGGAGTTGTCCTTGCTCCCTTTCCCATCACCTAATCGAGTTCGAAGTCTCTCTCTGAAAGAAAGCCTCACGCATCTCGTTTCTTAAACTAGATCCAGATCTACATCCCGTTGACAGTTGATCTACATCTACATCCAGATCTACATTCCGTTGACAGTAGATCTATATCCCGTTGAGAGCGTGTAACAGAGGATAAGAGATTGTGATTAAACATGAAACTAACCTGTTGAGGGGCATTATAACAGGGGAACCTTGAAGACATCGCTATCAAGAGGCATGTCATGATCGATGTCGAGGGCGGTCCGTCTCTTAATGCACATCGAGAATGCTAAGAGCAAGGAGGTCGCGAAACACGCAGAAGACCATCTCATACCGGATCTAGATCTAGATGTAGATCTAGATTAAGGAGGGTCCGTCTCCTAATGCCTCCGTCTTTCCGCAGGTCAGTCACCGGCATAGGCGAGGTTGAGATGAAATGGTTGTATCGTTGAAGATGAAGGGGGAAGCGATGGGTGACTTTTGAAAAGGGGAAGTCGTCATTCAGAGAAAGCAAGCGAAGAGAATCCAGAGAAGAAGAGAACGGCTGTCAAAAACTAGGGTTCTACGGTAAAAAACGAAAATGGGGTATAGTTACTAAATCAATTTATGTAAAAAGCCTAAGTAGTAGATTAAAATAAAAAAAAACCTACTTACAAAAATTGGCCTTGATTATTGGCTTTTAAATGACCACAATGATTATTGCCTTATAATTAAACCATATTCCTTAATTGAAGAAGGCATATATTGATGGAGTTACCAATTTTAATCAGCTGAATCAATTAGCAATTAATATAGTATAAAAATTAAATGTTGATTTTATATACTGAAATCTACTGTCTTCTTCTACAAGTCTGAATCGTCGATGTTCAGTTTCTCGATCAAAAGGTCTGTTGCATACTCTGTGAGATCTACAAATGAATTTGAATGAAGGTAATTCTTGTACTATGTCTATACAAAATGGGAATTGTGGTATTTGTTTCTTCAGATTGAAAGATCTATAATGCATTCTGTACGGGTCTACTTTCTGTAAACTTTTCATCTTCCTGTAAATGGCTTGTATTAATCTGTTAGTTCCATGTAAATCTTGTAATTTGCATGCAACTGAATAAAAATTATTCAATTTCTTTCGGCCAAATTTGAAAGATCCACACTGCATAGTCCACGAGTCTAGTTCTTGTAAACTTTTGAGAATCGTTGTAAATGGAGTTTAATATGATATTTCAATGATACATCTTGTATTGAAAATCATGTATCTTTCATTTGTATATTAAAGTTTCTTGTACGAACTGATATCATAGTACCAAATTAATCTCTTGAATTGGCTTATTTTCATGTAACATAGTAGATTTATCATTACTTGTAAAAAGTTCTTGTACGATCTGATATTCATATTACTGGAATGATGACTGTAACTGTTCTTGTAAAGCATGTATCATTATATTACTTGTATGTAACGTCTGAGATTCTTATATATGGCTTGTAGGTACATGCTTGTACTCTTCATGTAGATCATGTAAATGGCTTATTTTCATGTAACATAGTAGATTTATCATTTCCCAGGGATTTCTTTCAAGTTTTACAATGTAATACCCGGAAAAAAAATCTATCTTCCGTTTATTACCCGACCAAACTGGATTCCGATCCGCTAACCGTTCTTAATTTTAACTAAAATAAAACAACACTAAATTCTATCATTTTATGTGACCTTAATTCACATAAAGTGATAAAAATTGTACTTAACTCATATAAAATGATAGATATGTAAACTGAATAATAATTTCCGTATGTTGAAAACCGAAGAATAATTCCGTACAAATTAATGACTCAGTTAATCGCTTTTTATATGAGCAAGCCCACCTGTTTAAGCCCAACATTTTACAACTTTCAGCCCAACCCATAATCTACTTTAACCCTAATTAATTAACCTAATCTAATCAACCCTTAATCCTATCTAAACGGCAAACCCTTACCTCCTATCTTCTGCTTTCCTGTGTAAAACCGACCCTAGCAGCAGCAACTCTTTGGGCGCCGGAACCGAACCGACTACACCAACGCTGCATCCCCTACGCCTCCAACCAGCGAGCCGACGGAACCAGTAGCCACCTGCGACACCGCCTGAACTAGGACCGGACCCCGACTTCTACACAGGCCGCCTAGGCTGCTGCTGCTCACCAACTCCTGCACTCGACTCGAAGAGAGGGGCGCTGGACTCCTGCACTCGACCCATCTGCACAGACGCTGGACTCCTGCACTCGACCCATCTGCAATGGCGCTGGAACTCCTGCACTCGAACTCCTGCACTCGACCTCCTGCAACCAGCATCTCTACCGTTCTGCACGTTCTGGGACTGCTGCTTCTCCCCCGCTCTTCACGGCCAGAACTGTTGCTCTCCAACGATCTGCACGGCCCAGGACAGTTGCACCTTCAAGCTGCTGCAGTTTTTCGAGATTGGTAAGTAGTCTTCCTGCAGTTTCACCCCTCTCTACCCATACGTATAACAATACCTTTCTCCTCCAATGATCTAATGAAATTATTCCTAATACACTGCAGTTCTGAGATCCACACCGGACTCGTCTTTGGGATACCAATAGCAGCCGGCTCCTTCACTGATGTGGGTACGTAGACTTAGCCTTTAATCTTAGTACCATAATGTTGTATAGGGTGTGGTTTGAGTTTGATGCATAAGAATGAGAGTAATGTAGATGTGTGGGTAAGTTGGACATAGAATAGGATGAGTTAGGTACTAAGGATCTCTAAGTACAAATAAAGGAGACATGTGATGACAATGGGAATCGAAGTTTGGACCTTATGTACACCTTATAATTCAGCTTCGGCCTGCTGACTTTATGACCTAATTTCTATAGCTTAAATCGAGAATCCACCGTTGAATTTTTGATATGTCGTAGACAAATACATATAGTGTATTGTGTTAAAATTTGGGAGAAAGTTAACGGTCGGATTAGGTTTTATAAGGTCCCGAAGTAGAGAACTTGAGCTGTTTTTACAACAGGGAAAAATAGATTAAGTATGGGAAATTTCAGCTTTTACCTCAACTTTGGAGATTTATGGGAGGTCTATGGTTAAGTATTTTGGAGAGATCTCTACCCCTATGTTTAGTATGTATACCATAGAGAAGCTAGGATTTTATCTCGGAATTTTATACCCTTATCCAAGCCATGTATAAGAACCCAAAGTCGAACCGTAACGACTTTTGTGTAAACTAAGAATGTTGGGTAACTCTTATAAATCCTTACCAAACTTTTCAATGAGAACGAAATTATGGACATAGGTTCTAAAAGAGAATATTAGAACTAAATGATAGACTTTTTGAGAATTTTCGGGACCAGGGGTAAAATAGTCTTTTTACCTTAAGAGATCCTTTTTCCGTAATCTCTCTTCATGAGATTGTACATCTTAGAAGTTTATAACTTCCAAGAGTTTAGGGATGTGATTTTGATCCCCATGCCTTGTGTGACAGGCGTTTGAGTTTCTACGGTTGCGGACCGAGTTGAGAAATTGAGAGTTGTGAATTGATTCAGGTAAGTCCTTGCGACTTACTTAGCTAGTTTCTGGATGTTGGTTGAGTGATAATAGTGGTGTGTGCAATGTGTGTTTATAATAATAACTCGATAGGACGACGGTTATTATTCTATTTTAAGGCCCAAGTGTATGTATAACGGGCCGTGACATCATTGCCCAACTCTGACAGGAGACTGGGAGGTTCTCTATACCCAAACCAGACAAGTACAAGGTGAGATGCATCGGATCCATTCCTGATGGTTACACGGGGGCGGAGGCGAGGTTTGGGAATCCCTCGTGTCACAAAATAAGTATCATTAGTAAGAGTGAATCACCTAAGTAAAGATAATAAATGGATTGTTTGAAAGCATGATGAGTGTTTATTTTTGCTATGATGTGTGTGTGTGCTATTATTACTTTACTAATGTTTAGATAGCTAGATAATGGTTGTTTTTGTTGCGTTTTTAGATTTACCACAGGTTAGAGCAACAACTGAGTGATCCGGAAGTAGTGGTCAGCCGGGTCTCCGTACTCCTTATAGTGGGGTTGGGTGTTTACCTTGTCGTTTCTTTATTCTTGTTAAAGACAGTTAGTCTTTTTCGTTGTTTAAGCTATAGGCTGTTAGACGTTTGTTGCATTCATCATTCTAAAATACTATTTTATGAATTTCGGTTTTTCTTATTTGTGTCTTGTTGCAAAATCCTAGTAATATTGTTGTCAAACTGAGGTCGGAACCCATTGTGAGGTCCTAACCAGTAACGTTCCGAGTTTTGAGAATTTGGGGTGTTGCATACAATAATGGTGATATCTTGTACAATTCTCTCTAGAAAGAAATCCGAAGCAACGATTCAACTACCAAAGAAGGAAAAAGAAGGAAGACAAGTTGACGCTTCAACTTCTTTGCTGGAATGACATTCAGTAGTGTTGTGAATAAAATATTAAGTAAATGATTCTATTTATTATTTACCTTCTTAAATTAGGATTATTGTATAATCAATTAGCAGATTCTCTTGTAACTAATTGGGTAAAACTGAGATATATTAGTAGGGGCAAATCTGGTATTAGAGATTAAAAGATGTTATTTTGTTAATAAATTATAAGCCTATGTTAGTTAGTTAATGAATTTTATGATGGGGGGCATTTCATCAAGTTTTCTCTTTATAATATTCGATCAAATTACAGGTATGATACACCTATATATATTTATAATATATAATTAGAAACCCAATATGTCGTATATAAAAAAAAAAAGAAAATTATTCAACAACCAACTAAAAGTAAATAATCAACTAAAATTTTAATAGCAAAAACATCCAACAGATAATAGCACACCAAAATACAGACGTCCAACATCCAACATATAGGCAAAAACTAAAATAATGACATTGAAATGCTTAATTAGAATTACTAATTGTTGGTCAAAATACACTCGCGGTGGGATTTTAGAGAAATAATCTTTGACTAGGCTTTTATGGTCATTCTCACGCTCTTTGTTAACGTATTGACGGTGTCGGCATTCTCTTGGTTGAAAGGATTCATCCTCAGACTGCCGACGTTGTCTTGCGCGAACACTCATTCTTGCAAGAGTGCGGTCCTCCATTGCATTCCGCTCCTCATCTGATGAGTTTTGAGTAAAGTTTAAAAACTCTACATGATCAAAGTGACTACCGGATGAATCAAATGACATTTTTGTGGAGATTTGAAAATGGTTGAGGAGAATTTGAAGGAAGGAGTAAATGAAGAGTATGATTTGTGGTATTTACATCAACCAAGCAAAACATATATAAATAGGAATTTTAATAGGGTTTTGGCAGAGTATGGGTTTTGATGAAAAATTTTAAATTTAACAAGATTTGCTTCGGGTTAGGGGCTTGTCAAGGTATGGGTCATGATGGGAAATATCAATTTAAATAGATTTGCCTCGGGTTGAGGTTTTGACAGAGTATGGGTTTTGATGATAAATTTGAATTTAACAAGATTCACCTCGGGGAGGGTTTGGCAAGGCATGGATCATGATGAAAAATATTAATTTGATTAGATTTGCCTCAAGGTAAGGTTTTAACAAAGTATGGATTTTGATGAAAATTTTAAATTTAACAAGATTTGCATCGGGGAGGGTTTGGCAACAGGGTCATGATGAGAAATGTCTATTTGATTAGATTCGTCTCGGGGTAAAGTTTTGATAAAGTATAGGTTTTGATAAAATTTTTGAATTTAACAAGATTTGCCTCGGGTTAGGGGTTTGACAGGGTATGTGTCACGATGGGAAATACCAATTTGAATAGATTTGCCTCGGGGTAAGGTTTTGGTAGAATATGAGTTTTGATTAAAAAAAACTTGAATTTAACAACATTTGCTTTGGGGTAGAGTTTTTGCACTATATATATACAAGTGTTTCCTAGTTAGAAACCTACAACTTTTTCTACACTTTGAATCCTTATAATTTTCTATATACTTTGAACCATTTTGTAAAACATCATTATATATGAATCTAAATCATCCCCACAACCTAGACTTGGGTCCGGTTCAAACCAAACCGCTGAACCGGCGGTTTGTGAACCGGCGTAAACCGCCGGTTTGACCAAACCGGCGGTTTAGGTTCGCCTGTTTGATCGAACCGGGGGTTTACGGTTTAGGTTTAGGTTTGGTTCTCGGCCAAACCTAAATTGGCGGTTAACCGCGGGTTTGGAACTTTTTTATTTATTTATTTTTTTTACCTAAACCGGCGGTTAACCACCGGTTTGGCAAAAAAAAAGAGCTCTTTGGCCCACAACGGCTATAAGCCGGTGGACCCCACATCTCAACGGCTCTTAGAGCCGTTGGGTTCTTCTTTTTTTTTTAGTTTTATAATATTTGTTTAATTAAAAAAAAATTCCTACACATAATTCTTATAAATACCATACAATTCTTCCATTTATCTCACACCAACATTCTCATCTATCTACTACTACTCTCAATCTCCATCTCGTATTCTCGATCTTTCAATCAAGTGAAATGGCAAACCCGGATCACCCAAGCGACTACGACTTCACTCCGAGTCCCGCTTTCTTTCCTAGCACACAAGAAAGCGAGACTCAAATGTCAGATTCGGAAATGCCACAAGTTCCACAAGGTCAAGGTGAAGGGCCATTCCGACAAGCCCCTCCACCGAAAATGCTCACCTCCGACATATTCACGAAACATTACAAGAAGGGTCCAGTGGTGGATGATCATTTCCAAGTTACGTGAAATTATTGTCCGAAGGTGTACAAGTGGAAGGCGAATGGCAGATACGGGACTTTGCAAACCCACATGCAAAAGTATCATCCGGAGAAGCTCGGAATATCACGGAGACAAACTCAATTGTCCCACGGGTTTGCATCCTCTTCCTCTCAATCTTCTTTATTTACTTATAATCATGTTGATGAATCTTTAGGATTAGCCAACTTAATTGCATCTCAAGCTTTTCCATTTTCTTATGCGAAATATGAAAATGTAAGAGAATATAACACTATTTATCTTCAGCCGGCCTTTAAACCTACTTCTCATAAACAAATTTTGAAATTAATTTCTCAATCTTATGAACAAAAGAAACAAAAAATTCTTACGATTTTACAATCTTTCTCGCATCAAGTTTCAATTTGTAGTGATATTTGGAGTACTTTATCACAAAAACACTTTTACATGGGCATCACTTTACATTTTATCGATAATGATATGCACTTGCATAAATTTGTTATTGCATTTCGCCATTTTAATGAAAGACATAGTGCCGCCAACATTGCTAATTTAATAAGAACCGTTTTACAAAAATTTAATTTACAAAATCGTGTTTTTTTCATACTCATTTGATAATGCTTCCGCTAACACCCGCGCCGTTAACCATTTGGTGGGGAATGCGGGTCAACTTATAAAAACTTCTTTTACTCACCAAAGATGTGCATGTCATATTTTAAATTTATGTGTTCAAGATGGCCTAAAAGTTTTACATGAAATGTTAGAGCCTATAACCGACGTAATTGAACATATTTGACATTCAACCGACTTAAGAAAAAAATGGAGATCAACTTGTATAGAAAAAAATGTTCCTCCGATTGCTTTTTCAAAAGATATTGAAACTCGTTGGAACTCAACATATAAACTACTTAGTCAAGCTCTTAGATATAAAGATGTTTTACAAGAATTTTTCTCAAAATTTATTTCTTGGTCTATTTTAGATGATGAAAGTATTTGGCAAACTTGTTGTGATATTTGTAGTGTTTTAAAAGTTTTTAGTGATTCTACTAATATGTTGAGTTATGTTTATATTCCTACTTCTTGTTGTTTTTTTAGAAATAGCCGTAAATGTTGCCGAAGCTTTACAAACCGGTTTAGGTTTAGAATCACTTAAATATGCTACAACCGAAATGAAAATAAAATGGCTAAAATATTATGATGAAATTCCCCTAATTTATCTTATTGCCGCCGTTTTTGATCCTAGACTTAAAATTGATGGTGTTACCGATTTTTTAAATGCATATTATGAATGTTTAGGTTTATCGTCTATTAATAACGTTAATTCTATTACTCTTACTATTCGTGTTGAATTGGTAAATTGCTTCCTTTATTTGAAACAAGTGTTAGTAGTGCTTCCACCCAATCAACTCCCTCACCCTCTTCTTCTTTTTCTTCTTCTTCTTCTTCTTCTTCTTCTTCTTCTTCTTCTTCTTCTTCTTCTTCTTCTTCTTCTTCTTCTTCTTTCTAAAGCAAAACAAATTTTAGCTAAAAGAACAAAAACACCTAGACATTCATCCACAAGTGCGGAATTTGAAGATTATCTAGCAACTCCTTTTAGTTTTGATGGTGAAAGTGATAGTTTTCAAGTTTTAGATTATTAGAAGAAGATGGCCCCAAAGTATCCAACATTGGCCAAGATTGTGAAACAAATTATGGCCGTCCCCGCATTAACGGTGGCCGTGGAGCAAGCTTTTACTCAAGGAGGAAACATGCTAAGCTACAAGAGGAGTCAATTGAAGCCCGACAAATTGGAATCTCAAGTTTGTGTTCAAGATTGGATAAGGGCGGAAAAGAGGAAACAACGGAATGCACCCGTTTATGACTCAAAATCGGATTCCAACTCCGATGATCCAGCCACTACTTCCGAGTTCGAGGCGCAAAGGTAAGGGGATAACGAAAACAACTCGGAAGTCTGAAAAAGGTAAGCAAAGGTAAGAGAACTACGTAGGCTTTGATTCCTCTTAAACCCCAAGAGGATACATAGGCAACCGGATAACCGGTTCAAGCCCTCTCCTTTTTTTTTAAAAAAAAAATTAGTTGTATTCAAATGCTAATTTTATAAAAAAAAATTGAATGTATAAAAAAAAAAAGAAGAAACAATGTGGTTTACTAGGCTTTTTCTAGTATTGTGTTTAGTAAATGTACCCCTTGAGAGAAGAGTGTGTAGAGTTTGAGAATAAATACAAAAGGTTGGAGTATATTTATTTAATTGTAACATTAAAAAGCCTAGTTACTACTATAGTTTTTCAAAAAGGTCTAGTTACCAAAATTGCCCAAAAAAAAATGAGTATTCTCTTTCTTGTAGTTTAGTTAGTAATTTTATTTTAGTTGCTCTCTTTTATTTTAGTTAGTAATTTTATTTACTTAGTAATTGTTCTATTCAAAAGCTAATGTAATATAAATAATTTGAATGTATAAATAAATGAGTTCGCTTTCTTTTTATTTTAGTTAGTATTTTTATTTTACTTGCTCTCTTTTACTTTAGTTAGTAGTTCTATTCAAATGTTAATGTAATAAAAAAATTTTGAATGTATAAAAAAAATGAGTTCGCTTTGTTGTAATTATTTTACTTGTTTTTTTATTATTTTACTTTCTCTCTTTTATTTACTTAGTAATTCTATTAAAATGCTATTGTAATAAAAAAAATTCAATGTTTAAAAAGATAGTAAATGTATAAAAAATACAATGTATAAAAAGATAGTAATTTTATTTATTTACAAATTTTAAATGTATAAAAAATTCAATGTATAAATAATTCAATGTAAAGTTCCAATTTACAAAACTTTACTAATGTAATATAAATTTTAAATGTACAATTTTTTTTATTTACTAAATTAGTAATTTAATTTATTTATAAAAAATTACTAATTTATATTTTTTTTATAACTAACATAACTTATATATTACATTAATTAATATTTTTTTTAAAATTAGGTGTCAAACCGTCAAACCGCCGGTTTAGGTTAACCTAAACCGTCAAACCGCCGGTTTATACTTCCACGGTTTAGGTTTAGGTTTGGCCTTTGACCAAACCTAAACCGGCGGTTCGCAAACCTAAACCGGCGGTTTAGGTTTGCGACCCATGTCTACCACAACCACTTCAACCACTCCAACTTTTCATCTAACTTTATCAATTTGTGTGAAGATCAAACCAACAAAGCAGACCCATATGTACAAGGTTTCCCATTTGCTCCAAGGTACCCATATGCTCAAAGTTATCCACATGGTCCAGAGCTCTCACACTTCTCATATGCTTCAACTCCCAACCCTAACAATACCTCGATTATGTAGTGGGACACACAACAAAATGTATCAAGTCTCGATGACATACATGCAACCCCTGAAGTGGATGCGGCACCCCAAAGAGGTACTCGTGGAGGAACTAGTCAACCAAAAGCAAATTGGAAATGTGATCAAAGAGTAAAGTGGCCGCAAGGTGAGGACTTGCTCCTCATTTGTGGATGGGTGAACAAGCACCGACACTATTATCGGTACTAATCAAAGAATCGATAAGTTTTGAGACATAATTACTACTACAACAATAGGAGATTGGAGATTGGTGCAAGTTGTGGTCATAGGGTTCCGGGTTCGCTAAAGGTAAGATGACATAAGATTTTAATCGATAATACCAAATTTGATGGGACTTATCCACAAGCTTTCAACAAAAGAGCAAGTGGGAAAAGTTATACCGATGTGCTACAAATGACACATGTTATTTTTCGTGTTGATACGGGTGAAAACTTTTGTTTGAGCATGCCTGGCCTGTGCTTAGAAATACACCGAAGTGGTGCATGATGTTGAACAAACAAGAATCAAAGTATAACGGGAACTCCAAATGCTCGAAGGGAAAAGTCGATGGAGCTTACTACTCTTCAAGCTCTAATCCCGCAACCCCCACTAGTGCAACTTCAGTTGGAATTGATCTAACTCGTCCACTCCGACACAAGAGTTCAAAGGCTAGAGAGAGGAAGGGAAAGGAAAAAAGGGTTGGTGAAAGTTCATATGTGCTTGGAGACGAAGAGGATATGATGTTTGAGAGTTTTCAATCTGTTAGAAATGAAAAGGATGAACGAAAGATGGTTTCTCTTGAAGTGACACTAAATCTAGGAACATGGCAACACGAGCTAAGTACATGGAGATCTTATGTAAATTGTTGGAGAAGGATTCGCTAACCCCTGAGGAGGAAATGCTCAAGCAACTCGTATTAGGCGCTTTGGACCTTAACAATGATATGTGATAAGTGTTGTGTGTTTTACTTTCTAAGTAAATCCTAAGTGAAGATTAACTTCACAAGTATACTAGTTTTCATTATTAATCGGTTTATATCTATCTATGACTTGTAATATATAAGTTTGTATCTGTAATATCTTACAGTGTTTGAATTTTCATGTATAATATCTTTTAATATATTAATTATCATGTCTAATGTTTTTTAATATTTTAATTTTTAAATCTTATAGCTTTTAACATTAATTTATTATAATAATTAGTTTTCATTTGTAATTTTTAAATCTTATAGCTTTTAATATTTTAAATTTAATTATAATTTATATTAAATTGAATAAGTAAATTTTTAAGAATAAAATTAAAATAATCTCATTCACTAAAAATTGCTTAAAACTATTTAAATTTAATTATAATTTATATTAATTTGAATATGTAAATTATTAAGAATAAAATTACAATAATATCATTCACTAAAAATTAAAACATGAAAATTAAAAAAATATTCTAAACATATAGAATATGGGTATGGACTATGGATAGGAAAAAATAAATCACAAATTTTTTACAAGACTAATGTTGAGAGTTTGGGAGTCGATGCAAGTCCACAAGCTTGAAGAAACTAAATGGGTCGAGCAGGATCATCTGGGTGTGTACATCACCATCAGAGCGTTGCCAGATGGCACACGAGAGCTTCGACGTGTTAGGTTCGGGTTACACTCTATAACTTGAATACCTCAACCATTCTTTCGGATCATATAATCGGCTTTAGAACCAAGGTTTCAACTTTGTATTACAAATCTTCTTAAGTCTTATATGATGTTATCGAACAATTAGTAGACAATATTTACATCCTTCAACCCTTCGTGTTGTGAATCGAAGATTTTCATCAAGTTCGTTTTTTCGTATGAATAAAAGGCAACTTTTTAATTGAGTTTTTTTTTAATAATTAGATTTAATATTAATTAAACAAATTATGGTCATTCATCTAATCTAAGGGCTGAGATTGTTTATTAGGTAAATATTAGAGTATTAGGAGTAAAATATAGGGAGAAGATCCGAATTCGTTGTGGTTATGTTCATTTTAATAGTAAATACAAAAAACACCCTTATAATATCACCTTTTTCACATAAACACCCTTATAAGTTATAATATCACCTTTTTCACATAATTACCCATACAATTATGTTGAGGAGTAGGAAAAAGAATCCCACATCGATAGCACGCAATCAAGTGAACCTACGACATAAGCATCCAGGCTACTCCTCCTATTGCCAATTGGTTTTAGGATGGAATCCCGTGTGCTTGTATGTGTGGTTCACCGGCCGTGTCCCCCGCGTCATTTGGTCCCAGGACGGATATAAGAAAAAGTAACATGGTATCAGAGCAGATCCGATCCGGGTCCGGTTTTCTGACTTCGGGGATTCTCTAAAAGAGAATGTGATGCGAAACCCGTCGAAAGAAAAAATAAAAAATAAATTGTGGGCGAGCTAAAAAGAGAATGAGATGCTCGACCCGAGAAAGAAAAAGAAAAAATGTGTCAAGTGAACCTACCATATAAGCATCCGGGCTACTCCTCCTATTGCCAATTGGTTTTAGAATGGAACCTCGTGTGCTTGTATGTGTGGTTCACTGGACGTGTGTCCTCCGCGTCATTTAGTCCCGGGACGGATATATGAAAAAGTAACAAATTAAGCTTTTATCTCTCCCTCCCTTTCTTCCAACTCCTGATTTATATCTCTCTGATCTCTCTTCCATTTGTCTCTTCTGCCATGGCCTGTTGTGTTCATAAAGTTGCAGTCTTTAAACTTTTGGTGTTCTTCCTCTTGTATATCAATATTAGCCCTGTTCAAAGCAACAACATTAGCAGTCATGAAGATTTTCAGTCTTATAAGACAACTTATCATTTTCAGCCTTCCAAAAATTGGATGAATGGTACGTAGCTAGTTATAGTTGATTGATCTTTAGATTCATCTTATGATGCTTGATTATAACAATTCCTTTTTTCTCTTTTGTAAATTTTAACTGATGAATTTGGATGATGAAGATCCCAATGGTAACCTTCCTTTCCTATGCATCTTTATCTTTAGTATTTAAGCAATTTTTTGTTTATTAATGGTCGGGTCGGTCCGGTCTTGAACCGAGCATTTTGCATCCCAATTGAATCGGGTTTGGGATTTTTGGACCAGTTTTTATTTTAATGGTTTTGTGCCTGATTCAGACCGGACAACAACTTTTGTTATAGTGGACCAGACATGAACCCGGTTTTTTTTTTTGGAAAGATGGACCGAAACCGCCCATGTTGTTTCAGTTCCGGGTTGGACAAGTAAAAAACCAAGTTCAACCCGGTTTTGTTAATGGCAAAGCAAGTTCAGTTCCTACAATGATAAGACCAATACATCGTATCTTGATTGTTTTCTCGGATCTAGATAATTTGGGGTCGTTTGGTATTGATATCTTATTTCAGATATCAGGTATGAGTATAAGATATGGGTATTAGATTAATATATGATACCCATATCTTGATACCCAACAACAAATTACTTCTGAAACTGACAAGGAGACAAAAAGAAAAAGAGAAGAAGTTACGTGAGAAAGAGGAATTTCGATGGAGGAGAGCTCACACAAGGAGGGATGAGTATGGAGAAGAGGAGATAGATGGAGGATGGGAGAAGAGGAGAAGCGTAGGATTAAAGGATCCATAATTTCCAAAATATCAGTATATCAAAGGGGTAAAATCCAGATATAGGGTATCAATTTGATACCAAATATACTAAAATAGTAAACAACGGGTATGGGTATGGGTGATACTCATACCCGATATCAATACCAAATGGGCCCTTGAAGTGATGTGTTAGTTATAAGTTCATATTATGGTTTGTTAGGCCCGATCAAGGGATAGTCAAACTCTTTCGACAAATATCTCACAACACTCTCGGGGTCGAGCAATTTGTGAACGAGTCGAAACCAACAATTCAGTCTCTACCAAGAAAGCCTAAGTTGATCAAGTACTTGTAAACTCTATAACTAGACTTATGCCTTGTATTATGATTGTCAGGGTCGTCCATTAGCATGTTCAAATAGCCCAACCGAACAGGGCCTCCAACTTTACAGGGCCTCAAATTTATTTATTGTTGTATAACATTGTTCTTATTAGGATTCCATTTATGTGCATCATGATTTTTCGTTTTCATGGTATCCTCCAAAATCTCAACGAGCGTCTATCTCTATACCCTCTTCCAAGTTTCACAACTTCTTTCACTATTCTCTGAAAAATGGAAGTTTATGTATACTATTACTATCTTCTTTGTCTTCCCCAGTCCTATTTATGCCGAAAAACTGACCTCTTTGATATTGTGCTACTCGGTTACAAGATGGTTGTTTTCTTGTTACTATCTTAATTATATACTTCTAATCCTCTTTCTCTTTTGTTCATTAGATTTTTAATTTATTTAATTTCCTAACCGACTTAGGATTAAGTTTTTTTAGGTATGAATATTAGGTTTTAGGCATTCAATATTTGAATTTAGGGTTTGATGCTTGTATTTAGGGATTTAAATGATCAACTCAATTTGATATATGATACATGAGCTTCGATAATGAGACTTAAATTACGCCGAAGTTTGAATCCTGGTATGCAATCACACTTGTATTTTGTTTTTCAATCTCGATCTCAGATGGGTCTTACACCGACTACTTACTATCAAATCTTATCACCAATATATTTCATGTTACTGGTTTAGAACATTTTTTTTGTTCACTCTTTCCTTTCTTATGCCGAAACCACATATTTAACTTGCAAATTTAATCCTCTATAATTTAAAATTTTCTCATATTTTAACTTACTTTAGAACAGGGCCACCAAAGTTCATTGGACGGCCTAATGATTGCAGGATTTGCAGCACCTTTGGTTTACAAGGGAATTTATCACCTATTTTATCAGTACAATCCAAAAGGAGCATTTTGGAATAAGATCTTTTGGGACACTCAACATCAACTGATCTCATAAACTGGACAGAAGAACCATATGCATTGAACATCAATGCCATTTGATATAAACGGTTGTTGGTCAGGATCCGCAACCATACTTAAAGATGGCAAGCCTGTGATCCTGTACACCGGAAACAACGAACAAAATCATCATGTCCAAAACTTAATCATACTGAAGAATCTATCTGACCCGTACCTACGAGAATGGATTAAGGTTCCTCAAAATCCTCTCATGATACCGAATTTGGAGAAGAATATTGATCCTGACTCGTTTAGAGACCCGACAACAGCATGGTTGTTGCCTGATCCAGACTGCTGTAACAGCTGATTTGTAGAAAATTTCAGCAGCAATCTATGAATTGCAATTCATACTGAAGTCAAGAATAGTACTGTCATACAAATACGGATCAAATAGTTTCTAAAAACTGACTCTAGACGGCCAGGATCTGATCCGGGTCCAGATATGAACAAATCTAGTTACACTTACGAACTAATTGCCCTTTTCATTAAAATAGACATTGAAGGTTATTCCTAGTCTAGTTTGTGTCCGTTAAACATCTCCTCATGGCTTACATTGTTTTTAACACAGAATTGGATTTGTGTACACGTAATTAAAATGATTAATAAAGACTACTTAGTCCCTAAAAATATTCTAACACATAATGCCTCATTTTCAGGACTAATCGACTGACATGACCTTTCGTAATAATAGAAACAATTAATTTGATAGCTATTTTTTCAGTTCAACTTGAAATGTAGTGTGCTTTCCCTTCTATACTTTTTTTCCTTAAAGCTGAGCTTCTTTTTTCCTTTTAAGCAATTCCTCTCAACTCTCTTTCTCTTAGCACTCTTTCATGGCTTCCTCATCTCATAACGTTGGAATCCTCGACTTTTTGGCTTTACTGTTCTTCCTGTTCGCCACCATTAATGGGCATGTTCATAGCAGTAGCAGGAGCCTTGAAGATCAGCCATACAGGACAGCGTATCATTTTCAGCCTTCCAAAAATTGGATGAATGGTAAATTTACAATCTCCTCTTTTAGTGTTTTAGATGAACAAATCCATTATTCAAACCTTTCAAATTTCAATATAATTGATCTGAAATTTACCTTCTTTTTGCTTATGGCTTGGATGATTGGCTCCTCTTGTTTGGATGGACAAATGGATGAATTTGGATGATGAAGATCCAAATGGTAAGCTTTTGTTGTTTGTACCTGTTGGTTCAGTAACTTCAGTCAATTAATAAAGCATCAACTTGGCATATTTTATAATGTAATAAATTACCAAAATACCCCTACATGATTCAACAAATTGGATGAAGTGCTGCATTACAAGTAGTAACAGACAGCAGATGAGCTGAGATCATTACTCAATAGCCATGAACTCG
This sequence comes from Fagopyrum esculentum, assembly GCA_033239045.1. Taxonomy (NCBI): domain Eukaryota; kingdom Viridiplantae; phylum Streptophyta; class Magnoliopsida; order Caryophyllales; family Polygonaceae; genus Fagopyrum; species Fagopyrum esculentum. Next base: position 8,833,389 of record BSUD01000002.1, on the reverse strand, counting down.
TGTTGAAACCGAAGGATCAGATACATATACCGGATGCTGCTAGTCATAAGAAGTGGGATCAAACTTAATGCTGTACTATCTTGACTAATTTCATATTATGATAACAGGACCTTTGGTGTACAAAGGAATTTACCACTTCTTTTATCAATACAACCCAGAAGGAGCAGTATGGGATCAGAAGATAAATTGGGGTCATTCGACATCAACTGACCTCATAAACTGGATTGAAGAACCGATTGCCCTTGCACCATCAATGCCATCTGATATAAACGGTTGTTGGTCAGGTTCCGCAACCATACTTGAAGATGGCAAGCCTGTAATTCTGTATACAGGAATTAACCAACATAAGCATCAAGTCCAAAACTTAGCCATACCAAAAAACATTTCTGACCCGTATCTAAGAGAATGGATTAAGGTGCCTCAGAATCCTCTTATGATACCAAATGTGAGGAAGAAAATAGATTTTGACTCGTTTAGAGATCCAAGCACAGCATGGTTGTTACCTGATAAAACATGGAGAGTGATTGTAGGAAGCAAGATAGGAAGCCGAGGATTGGCTATTTTATACAAAAGCAAGGATTTCACTCATTGGACTGAAGTTGATCGCCCTCTTCATTCCGTTAATGGTAATGGAATTTGGGAATGTCCTGATTTTTATCCAGTTTATAGGACTGGATCATTTGCTGCAGATACGTCTGTAGTTGGATCAAACGTGAAGCACGTGCTGAAGTTGAGCTTATTCGACACTCAACATGAGTATTACACTATTGGAACATATGATACTCATGAGGATGTTTATGTACCGGATAAAGGGTCAGTAGAAAGTGATGTAGGACTGCGTTATGACTATGGGAAATTCTATGCTTCAAAGTCATTTTTCGATAGTGTTCTGAAGAGAAGGATCTTGTGGGGATGGGTAAATGAATCTTCTAGCAAGACTGATGATGTTAAAAAGGGATGGTCTGGACTTCAGGCTATTCCTAGAAGAGCGTGGCTGGATAAGTCCGGAAAGCAGTTGGTGCAATGGCCTATTAATGAAGTTGAAAAGTTACGAAAGAATCAAGTCGACTTACCTTGCAGAGTCATTGATAAAGGATCACTTATTGAAGTTGCAGGCATCACTTCATCACAGGTAAACCATTAACATGAACACGTACATTAAACACATAAGCTAATCTTTTTCACATCCACATAAGGTGACCAAATGTTACTATTGACAGGCAGATGTAGAAATTTCATTCAAGTTAACCTCTCCCGGATACAAGAATATAGATAAATTAGACCCGTCTTCAGCAAACCCACAAATGATCTGCAGCAAAAAATCCACAGGGAAAGGTGGAGTTGGACCATTTGGCTTGTTAGTTTTATCTTCAAAGAGCTTAGAAGAATACACAGCAGTGTTTTTCAGAGTTTTCCGGGACCATAACGACAAGCTTGTGGTTTTAATGTGTAGTGATCAAAGCAGGTACATAGTTTTCTTACATGTGAATGCATATGCTGTAATCTCCAGTGTAACTTCATCTTGTCAATTAACTTAAATACCATCTCCTTCTGTAGATCTTCTCTAAATCCAACCAATGACAAAACAACATATGGAAGTTTTGTGCACGTTGATCCAATACAAGATGAGATACATTTGCGTACATTGGTAAGATTAGCACATTATTTACATTTTACATAATGATGTACAACCTTTTACTATTGAACTCATTGTTGTTTAATGTAGATCGATCACTCCATCATCGAGAGCTTTGCTGCAAAAGGAAAGACTTGCATTACAGCAAGGGTTTATCCGATCTTGGCTGTCGGAAATAAAGCTCATTTGTTCATCTTCAACAACGGAACAGAGAAGGTTAAAGTCACAAGATTGAGTGCATGGAGTATGAAGAAAGCTCACATAAATTTAGATGAAGAAAAGTATGTAACAGCTGATTTGTAGGAAGATCCAATTCATAACATTATAACGGTTACTCTTCTGGGTTCTATTGTTGTTTACAAGTAGAATAACAGGTTGCATATGTTGCAGCTGGGTTACATGATCATCATTGAGGAATCAAAAGTTGCAAATCTAATTTAACTTAGTTGATATCATGTATAACATCAAGTATGGTACTCTAATATATATGAACTCTCATTTATGAAATTTGAAGAGCTACGGAATCTCTTGCTGCTATTGAAGCTGGCCACTTCCATTTGAAAACGAATTAGATTATACAATGCATATTTAGTAGGGAATGCAAGCTTGTGAATAAAGGGCAGTTCTTACCTTTGAATACGAACTATTTGTGATTATCGATGATTCGGATGAATCTCATCGTGACATTGGAGAACTTCGATTGACTCAAAGGCACTGGCTATGGAGGATTGAGATTGTGGGTTGCAAATTTGTATTTGGTGAGAGACAGAGGATGACCTGTAAATTTCACGGGAGACAGGGACATTTTTGGGATTTCAAGGCGGCCTAACCACATATCCCCATTTGTTGTCGTCCATTGGTGCATCTCACATCTTCAATTCCAGTGGCGATCGCAACGCCACAATGGCGGTTCGAATGTACACCAACTGCTTTCGGCCACAACCATCCTTGTTTATCGCACCAACGTACCCGATCAAGCCTGCTGCTGTTCGAAAGTTCTCTATTAGGAGTTCCACTGGATTGGATATTTCCGACCACCAAAGGGTTCCGTACCCCCTCTCTTTCTTTTGTTTACACTTGCAGTGATGTTTGATTTGTTTATCCTGTTTAGTTTTCGTTATGGTCTAGATGAGCATCCGGATTTAGGTTTTGATATTATTCGTTTTGTTTGTAATTGAGGCATCATGTTCTTCTAAGTGGATTTTTAGGAATAAGTTTGTACGAAAGGTAAACCTTAATGATATTTTGCTGAAGCAATTGACTTACAACCTTACATTGTTGTCAATCTGGTTAAGTTGTGCTTATCAAAGAACTAGGGATTTTGCTTGAGATTTGGAGCTTCTCTTTAACGATAACTTCTGAAGTTGTTCATCTAGCTTTTGTTTGTTCAATCATATATATTCATGTGTCAAAGCTATTTTTCCTGTGTGTGTTTTTTTTTTGTCGTTATAATATCCATCATCTAGTGGCTTGAAATTGACAGCATTGAATGTCTCAGCTGGTGTTGGATGTGAAAGAAAAGCTTGAGAAAGATCATAGTAGTCTCCCAGTGGGGAAGAATGGTCGAGACGATGAAGAGATGATCCTATGGTTTCTCAGGGACCGGAAGTTTTCTGTCAATGATGCTGTCATGAAATTGAGTAGGGCCATCGTATGTATATACCCTCATTGAATACTCAATTTTGGATGTTCTTCCAATCAGGCTCATATGAAAAATTAACTCCTATGAAACTGAATTGCTGTTTACATGAAAATTTTTAATATGTACTATTATAGTATTATGATATACAAATTATTACTTTGGCCCTGTGATTATGAGGTTTGAGCCATGAAAGTTTTCCAATACAGCTGCCTGTAACTTTTGACTATATAAGCACCTTCCAGCTGCACATGATTTTGTTAGATGATGATAAAAGAGAAATTCTTAAAAAAAAAAAAAGTTATTTACTGTTAATGATATACAAATTATTACTTTCGCCCTGGGATTATGAGGTTTGAGCCATGATTGTTTTTACAATACAACTGCCTGTAACTTTTAACTATATAAGCACCTTCCAGCTGCGCATGATTTTGTTAGATGATCATAAAAGAAAAATTCCTTAAAATAATTTATTTAGTTTGTTAGACTCGTATTTTTGTTAACACCTTTTTTAACTCTGATTTTCTGTATAATGTTCTTCATTCAAGAAATGGCGCCAAGACTTTGGAGTATCTGAACTTACTGAAGACTTGATGAGAACTGCAGCTGAGACAGGAAAATCCTATGTACATGACTGTCTTGATGTCAATGGAAGACCGGTTCTTATAGTCATTGCCTCTAAGCATTTCCCTGGAGTGAGTATGACTGCAAAATCTACACATTTGTTGTTTGAGTTATAACACAATTAGGTTAAATTTCTTATGTGTCAATAAAGTTGATGAAAACAAATGTTAATAATTAAGAAGTCTGAAGTTATGCCAGGATAATGTAGTTTTATGTGGTGGTTGGTGAACATTACACTCCGCCTCACTTTAAGCCAATCTCATTTTATAATGAAGTCTTAGTGTGATACATAACCCAGTATCCAAACACAATCTTATAAATTTTATACAAGGTTATAATTTGCATATAGTGTTTCTAGTAAGTCCTTTTCTCAAGAACTGCATATTTCTAAAGTCGATAATTCTGCATGAGTTTATGATGTGATCATTGCTTGATGACAGATGCTGGGGCCCATTGAAGACAAGAAATTGTGTGTTTTCCTAGTGGAGAAAGCTTTGAGTAAGCGCCCGCCAGGACAAGAACAAATACTGGGAATATTTGATCTTCGAGGCTTTGGTGCTGATAATGTAGATATGGACTTCTTAACGTTTGTGGTAAGATGATTGCTGCATAACCATTCTAAAAGTCCTTTCATTTTTTTCATTAAATTTGAAACTATCACGAGCAGATGCACCAAATTACAGAAGCCCTCAGTTTTTTTGTGGCTCACTGTCAATCTGGATCTTTTATTTTGTAAATTCACATACTTCTTACTTAATATCTATCTACTTTTAATTGTCGACCTATATTGTTTATGTCAGTTTGATGTCTTCTACTCTTACTATCCAAAGCGGTTGGGCCAACTACTATTTGTCGACGCTCCATCTATATTTAGGAAGATTTGGCGTGTCGTGAGGCCCCTTTTGAAATCACATGCTTCCCTGGTACATGTTTGCTACATATATTACTTATTTGTCTGAAGTTGCAATTATTGGTTTAGTTTCCATGCTCTCTATTGGTATCATTGCAAGTTGTTCATTTGCTAGACTTTACCATCATTGATTAAGGGATAATTGCAAAAACTTCAACAAAACAACTATAAACTACTGTTTTTAAAACTAGTCTAGTATATTTCACCAAACCACCTTTTATCCAAACATCAGCAAAATGCCACCTATTAGGAATATTCCATCCAAAGCATTGGCAATTCACATGCATACACTAAAATACCCTGATTCTCCATCTGGGTACACTAAAACATTCAAACTTAAACTCAAATGTTAAAGCCCCAATTCCTTGCAACACCTTAGGTCATCTTTTTTTATTTTGGGATCAAATTCTTATCAAATCCTTTACTTGCCACTTCACTGTGTTCAAGTTCCTTCTTAAATCCTTTACTTGCCACTTCATCATGTTCAAGTCCTTCTAAAAAGAGTCAAACCCTTTATTTTTGTAAATTTCCCTGGTTTTAATTCATCTTATTCAAATTTCTTCACTGTGTTGACCATTCCACTTGATGATGACTTCACCTTGTTCCCCTTAGCTCTCTTACTTGCCTTTCCCCTTGCTAAAAACTGTATTTTTATTTGTTTTCTGGTAACATTGCACTATGCAATTGTTTGTGTAAAGCTTATTAACTTAAAGTTCTTCCTTTATTGATCTCTTAGGTTAGATTTTGCTCTTTGAAGGAGGTAAGAGAAGAATATTTCACAGACGACACTCTACCTCCCAACTTTAGAGATTCTGATGGTTGATGAACTTTATACATCTTTCTACATTTCAGGTGAGCAACTGAATTGAATTCATTCCTTGCTTTATATATCTTGCAGAATCTAGTCAAGCATGTTTAGATCCTCGTTGTCTGGAGTTCCTATTCATCTAAACTAAAATTGCAGCTTAGTAAACCACTGATAGAGAAAGGATCATGGGAGAAGTTCCCTTATCACAAAAAAGTGAGGAGCAGAAAAGACATAAATTTTTATAAATTCATGTGCATAAATTGTATATTAAAAGTGTACATTTTTACAAAGTGTATGTTATAAAAACACCCTTAAAAATCATTTATTAGCAAAGTCACACCCCTAATCAAATTTCTCTCGTATGGATAAAAGAATGGGTTAAGAAACAAATGTCATTTAAATGGGTTAATTGAGCTTTTGAGTAAAATTTAGTTAGGGGCGTGACTTGCTAACAAATTATTTTAAAGGGTGGTTTTGTGCAATACAGCCATACAGGGATGCGACTTTGCTAAAAGATGTTTTATGTGTGGTTTATGAAAAGAGGCTCATTTTAAGGGTGGGTTTATGTAATTATCCTTTTACAAAAATGACAAGTGCACACTGTTAAAAAGCTGCATGGTTTTAAATATGCACTTTTACAACAATTTTCACCTTATTTTGGAGTTAGTTTTTTGTATCCATATTACATTGCTTTACATGGCATTATCAAAAAATCTTCCAACTGATTGAAATCCTTTGATTTTCTATGCTTCTGTATCATTTTGTAATTTTGCAGTCAATTCTCCCCTCAGAAGAAGAATATATTGTTTCTCATTAGTTCAACATGGGTGATCCACAAGTATCTGCTTCAAGCTGACCATGGAACAGGAGGAATTTCGATCAATTGACCGATCAAGTATCCTTTCTAGCTTCTGCTAAAATCATCTTACTTCAGCAGTTAAACCAACAATATACTTCAAATTTGAGAAATTCGAGGGATTTTATTGTAATTTTACTTTTCATGGAACTGTACAGCTAATGTAAACTTCACCCTGCCATACAGAATCATAAAATTCCTAGATTTTTACTGGGAATGTCAAACTGTTACAGATCGAAACTGGGTTACGAATTACAAATCTTTTTCGTATGACATGAAGAAAGTCAAAAGTTATATACCTCTTGTCATAAGACAATTGAATTAATTAATTCCTAGATTTTACTGGGAATGTCCACTAATTTTATATAATACAATCGACTTAATTGTATATAAGATGTATTTACATCATAATAAGAATCGTTAATCATTATAAGAGTATCCCCAACAGTTTTCCTAAACTTTTCTCCAAAATGGAGAATCAAAAGTAAAAATATATCCTTTATATTTTTATCACATCTAACAGATTCCCTATTGGGAATGCTCTAAATAAAATGGAGAATGTCTTCAAATTTAGAGAAGAGTCCCCACTTTTTCCCATTATTCTCCATTTTGGAGAATGAAATGGAGAATATGTTGGACAAAAAAATTTTAAAATTCTCCAAATATTCTAAAATGGAGAAGCTATTGGGATGCTCTAAATGATCTAGAAAAATCCGTTTGCGGTCTTGGAAGGAAAGGTGAGTTTGGAATAGGAGAAAATTCAATTGACTATAACATTTGTACCACTCTACCTATTGATGGGCATGTGAAATCATAATTTATTTTTAAAATCAATGTAACACTTTAGATTTAAGGGTGGTTTATTAATAACTAGTAATCATATAGGCTACGCACGGAATGTGTATCGATTATATTTTTTTTATATATATAAAGATATACAAAATAAAATTTATTTTATTTTAAATACATTTTACAAAGTCTTGGCAATCTATACTATTTTTATTGGTTAAAAAATGATTATTTTTTTATAAAAATGATTTATTTAAATAAAGTCTTGGTAATTTGTAGTATTTTTAAAAAATGATCTATATTCGAGTCGGGTATAGGCCGGACTTTTATAAAATGTTAAGCCGTTTATCCGGCTAGGTTGACTGAACCTTGATCAACAGTGTGAAATTTGGGTTAACTCCAGCTAGGTTGATTGTGTGAAATTCCATATGATCACGATACTTAGATTCGTGATTTTTGTAATGCTTGTCACAAATTAATAGAGGGTTTTCTCTTCAATAGGATTCGATTTCATTTTGCCAAGAGGATATTCTCCGAACAAATCTGGACGTTGTCTATTGATCGAGGTTTTTCTATTCTGTGTTTTTGTTCTTCAAACAATTGAAGAGCCCTAAATTTCGGGTTTCTCAGTTATGGTCTTTGAACTAAAAAAATTAGGGAAGGGTTTGTTTATACGAAGATGGTTCGAGCTCAAACTCATTTTACTCACATTTACAAAATCATACATGACCGGGAACATTTTTGTAGAACACATCGTAAATGTGGCACTCAGCTCGTTAAAAGCTCAGACTCCGTCGAGTTCCATTAGACTCATCTACATTGCAGGCTGGCAAACCTCCTATTTCAGGTTTTTCCGAGTTACCTGCAAACAAATTCTTCGGCTTCTTAAGCTTTACGAGTATACTTGCATCATTGACAAAATAACCTACATAATGGGAGTCAATTTTTGGCTTTTTAATCGAAACGAAATTTTTATTCTGCTTTATTTCAGACAAGAAAGACACTTGAAATGCCTCTTCTAGCCAAACAAAAGAATCCACAATACTACAAGAGTACATACTCAAGCAACTCAACCATTCAGAACATTTGGAATGATCACTAGACAAATTCTCTTAACTATACAGAAAGAATAAACCCGGGATTCCCGATTCCCATGTCGACCTCACAGTAGACGAGTTTCGGCATCATCTTCGACTACCAAAGCAATATGCTCTCGGCAAACCCTAGGATCAACCTAGATGGCTACAATAGATTTAAACATTCCTTCTAACTACTACATATACAGCAGCTTTATAAAAATAAAAATGGATCTCCAACAATAGGCCAAACTGGCACAAATACTAGGGATCGAATGAATTGAATGAGCCCGGAAAACACTAAAAGGCATGTGAATAGGCATTTAAGTTACTTTGATTCCACTTGGACGTTTTCCTTCCATGGCATCTTTCTTGTCACGACAGTCGTAGCAGAGGAAGGGGCCTTGCCAAGGCTTTGCACTGGTTGAGAAGATGGAGCCTGCATGAACTGAGATGCCCTCGCTTGGTGCAAGATCTACCTGGCAAATGGCACACGTGAATAGACCCGATGTTGACTGTGTTGAGGGTTCTTCATTTCCCAGTCTGTCAAGCAAGAAAACATATGAACTTTGTTAGATTTGATTGTGAATGAACTAATTGTACACCTGAGTATTCCTAAATCCTAAGGTTAAACTACATTTGTGATTCAACCACCTTTATGTAGCCCAATCTGCATAAAACAGCTCCTGGAGATATAAATATGTTTCTTTTTTTACTAAAATACACAAACAACATTAAGTAAAATAATTGGTTGATTATTTTTAAAAAAGGTTTGTTTTCGGTATTGTGGCTGTATGTGGTTATAAGAAAATTTTAAAATTAGGGGTGGTTCCATGCAAGTTGGACATATATGAGGGGTGGTTCAATATTGTTATTTTACTCTTATTCCTCCTTCAAACTAAATTATAAAGAAGATAAAACTTGCCTTTCTGCAAGCATAGCTGAGCCTTCTTCAAATAGTTCTTCAACAATTCCAACAGCTGATAACTTCTTCGATAGTTCCTTTGGTAAAGAACGGGACTTCCTCCAGAAACACAAAGATGGCAATTTATTATGTCGCTTAGGAGATGGAATTGGTGCAGAATTATCAGGGGGGATAATGTCAACAACAATGCATGTCGTGTCATCCTTCAGGCCCCTTGTCCTCAAGGTTTCCTGAGCAGCAATCCCAGAACACAATCACAATCAAACCCCATAGTTCATTCAATGGCAGCAAATATGATGATTACAAGTTTAGATGTAATACAATGATATGATATCTTAAACATAAGATTTTACCTTCACAACTTGTCGGGCAGCAAGTTCAGCAGGCAAACCACGGCATGATTTTGCACCTTCTTCAGAAGATAAAGCATCCCAGACACCATCAGAGGCAATTATAAGCCTCCCCCCGGCATTTGAAAGCTTTTGCAAAAATCAAGAAATGACTAATAAGTGTTCATCCTTGAGTTGAGACATATGCAAAGAATAGAGAAAGATTGTCAATTGTATACCTTCACTTGTTTAACATAAGGAATTGGAACTATGAATTCGCCTACATCCACGTCTCCAATGGATCTGGACAGGCATAAACCTCCCGGCCAACAACGAAGGGGGCCGATCTGTGCAAATAAAATGAAAAATATTACAATAAACGAAAAAAAATTAAGAACCAATTTCATTAAGTACATAGAATGGAAAAGAAGCTTACCTCAACACCGCCCACAATGCTTAGCCTGCCTACTTCACCTCCACTGGCAGCCACCCGTTCCCTCCTGCAAAGCATTGCAAATCCAAGTTAGCCAAGCCGCAAAGAAACATAATGTAGAGCACAATTTAAAATGACAGAAGCGCTTACTCCTCAACATTTTCTTCAAGTCTATGATCAACTGTCAAATCTGAAACAGCTCCACCCTGAGCATCTAAGATGCACCGAGAATCTCCAACACAAGCAACTGTTACCGTCCATCTATCTACAATCACAAATGTAGCTGTGGTTCCAGACGTTTCTCCTGAATACAATGATGTTGCACAAGCCTTAGTGAAAAGAGGAAAATAATATAAGTTTTTTGCAGTAAAATTATAGCAAATTTGGATACCCTTTGTCTGGAATTCTTTGTCTGTCTTGACAAATCCAGCTACTAAGGCTCGAGGTAAAGCCTGAAGCCACTCATCCCGCCCAAGCCCATGAGGAATAGCATTCAATACATAGTTTAACAAACGTTCCCTTGTAAATACTGCTGCAGCATTCCCATTATGCCCGTCAAAGATCTGTAAAATCAACCATAGAGGAGAAACGAAGATTTACATCAGTGGCCATCATAAACGGAAAAAAATGTCAACCACATTTGAAAAGAACACTAGGATGGAGCAAAACTAGCACGAAGCTTGCTTTGCAACGAATAAGTAATCTGGCTGGACCAGAATTTCAGTCTTTACATTGGTTACAAGAACTAGATCACTTAAAAGTTAAAATCAAATTTGGAACAGCTAGCATCAATTCAAGATGGAACTTATGCAATATGAAATGATCAAGTCTGCTTCGACAAAAATCATAAACTACATAGCATAGCTCTCGACGGAGATAGATAGTAACAAAGAAGGATCATAGATGATGAACATACGGCGAATACTGAGAATGTTGATGAAGAACTGCCAGGTACTCTCTGGCAATCAGTCTTAATTAAGAAGTAATCTTCCCCTTTTTTAGATTGGGATGCTTGGCCATATCTAACAGTTGGCTTCTCCATCTTCTCATTCTTCATCTCCCTACTGATTAAAGTAGCAAGGGGCACCATATCATGTCTTTGATGCCTCCTTCCTCCTCTTGAACCCATATCCTCTTCTTATACCAGTTTCCCACGAAATAAACTAACCCAATTCCTGAAAACCTAGTATAATAAACCAAGAACCAAATCTCCCACAGCTTGATCACGGACAGCAAAAACCCAAAAATCCAACAACCAAACTTCCCAGCAACACAAATTCACAAACTTGATCTGCAATCAGAATTTCCCATAGCAACAGATCAGTCCCAAAGTTGGAGATCTCACACACTCAACGCAATAATCACAAAGTACAGATAACTGCAAATACGAATCAGAATGTCTCCCTCCACAGAATCTGGGGTGGACAACAAAACACAGTAAATGAGGAATTCAGATAGCGTGAAGTAAATTACTCGAGAGCACAAAAGACTCAGATAACGTGTATAGCCAAAGATCTGGAACGCCAGAAGCAATTAAGAAAGTAGAAATACAGGTTGGGAAATGATAAAAATTGATTAAGAAGAAGTGGAGAATTGAGATCTGAAAGCGACAACAACCGACAATGGGACAGAGAGAGGAAATGATGCGGACACAATACGCGTTGTTTGATTGACAAAGATATGAACTGTAAAACCCTAATTATACAAATAATCTTCAAAGCATTCAACAGAGATATAGAAAAAGAGAGAGAGCATACAAAAGTCAGCAGTCAGCAGCTAAGTGGAAAGAGGGAGGTCGATTTCTACCAGAAACACGGAAACCCAAAACAGACAACTGGAGGTTTTAGGGTTTAAACAAATAGATAATGTTATGCGATTCAACGTCAGACAAAGCTACGTAGGGGGATTTGTTGTGGGTTTTGTGTCGTTGGATCTCAATTAAACAAAACCAGAAATGAATTTTAATAAAGGTTTATGAATTAGGCTGACTCGAAAGAACTGGCTGATTGTGTGAAAGAGATGAAGAAAAGGGGAGATTCGAGTCCTTTATTGTGTGGATCGGCGAAGTGGGAAGTGGGTCGGGGCAGAAAGTAATTAAAAGTGAAAACTGGAAAGGGAAAAATGGTAGTAATGGGTGGAAGGTTACTGGAAGCCATGAAAATGAGAGCTCAGCAGTTGTGGGCAATTTTGCAGATTGCAGGTCGCCTCCCACTAGAAAGTTGAAATTGCCCTATCCCTTAAGTTACTTGTAATGTAATACAATTGTAATTGAAGTTTTACCTTCGATGGATTACAAATTATACCCCTAATCTAAGTTCACACGTTGGTTAAAATGTTAACATTTTCCTACCAAAAAAAAATGTTAAGATTTAAGGCACAAATATTATTCATTATAATTGAACATGTATTTTTACCATTTTATTTATTAAACGGAGTTTCAATAATGATATGTCATTTTATTTTAATTAGGTATGAATATTTTTAAAAGATATCTTTTTGAAAACATTTTTTATTGAAAAAATAAATGATATAATATTGTTCACAACAGATATCAAAATTCTAACAATTGAAAATTTTAAGGTCATCAAATGTCAAATAGAAATCGGTTGAAATTAACAGGTGAACATCGTTTTTTCAAAAATGAATATCGTCACATCACTTTATCGATGTGATGAGGTTAAAATCGAATCGGTGATCTTAATTATTGCATGATCTTTGCATGATTAACTTAATTATGAAGCAAGTTATGATTGAGTTATGATCATGCACGTAATATTGCAATCCTAAATAATAAGATTATAATATGCAATGACAACAATCTCTTTCATTGTAATCATTTTCTTTTTCACTGCTCCGTATTCGAATCCATGATGAATGTCATATTGACGAATGTGTAGTCAGTGTAGTTAGTTAGGAATGTACGAGACATGTTATATATAATATGGTGTAAGTAGACCTGTTCAAGTCCGGGCTCGGGCCGGACTCGGGCCGGGCATTTTCAAAAAAAAGCCCGTTTTGGCGGACCCGGGCCGGGCTGAGCCCGGCTCACGGGCCTGCCATGGCTGCCGTACCCGCCCGGCCGGGCGGGCCGGGCTGCCCGGCGGGTACCCGTTTTTTTTTTTTTTTT
>BSUD01000002.1:8805262-8820150 GCA_033239045.1 Fagopyrum esculentum | reverse complement strand
TAAAACTCAGTACTTCAGCAGTATATACCTGTATAATTTGCAGTGTGCCTGTAAAACTCGAAAAATATCATACAAACATAATCAAAAGATTCAACGAAAACACAAATTCACAATCAAAAACTCAGTACTTCAGCAGTATATACCTGTATAATTTGCAGTGTGCCTGGAAGAGGGAAGGTTCGGAATTTAGAAGTTTTCGTATAACCCTAAACCTAAAGTTCATAAATTTTTTTTTTTTTTTGCCGGGCTCCGGGCCGGGCCGAGCGGCCCGACCGGGCCTGGTGCCTTGTTCGTACCCGGCCCGCCGGGACTGGCAGGCCGGGCCTAGCGGCCCGGTCGGGCCTCTGTCGATGTTCATACCCGCCCGTTTTCGCGGGCGGGCGGTCCGGGCCGGGCGGGCTGGCCCGGAGTTGAACAGGTCTAGGTGTAAGGAGTGGTTTAGATGGAATATGTATTAATATGGGTACATCAAATTGGTAGCGGTGATCATTTTGAGCATAAATTTTACTAGAATATTATGCTTTTTACCTTTATTAACGTTTGACGTGTAACCCTTCACGTCTTATACTCGTCGAATATAAAAATCAATATTGTTGACACTATCACGCAATTATCCACTTCTGTAAGGAGTGAATTTTGGGAAGTTAAACTTCGATGGAGTTGGGTATTCATAAGGGACTTTGATGGGTTTTGTGCTCCGGTTTGTGGAGGAGTTGTAGACTTGTAGTTGCCCTAAGATCAGGGCTATAGACGTATCATTGTTGAGATTGAGATACACATGACACGTCCTTCTTAATTAGATATGGTTTGCACTTGCTGTGTAACCCAATTAGTCGTTGGCAAAGCTTCCTTCGTAAGGGCTAGTCCATCTAATTTCAACATGTCTACTACAAGACAAATTGTGTATCGGAATTTCTCACTAATTTGTCTTTTTCTATCATGTAGAAACTCGCGTTTTGTTGAAACCACTCAATGATGTTGTCTCTATTAACCGCCGACGTAAGAGGGAGGATCCTTTCATAGTCTCATCTAATCGCAATGTACCCTTGAATGCCGTAAGCAACATTTTTTTAATTGTTCTAACCACTTCATATTTCATAGTTGTGTATTGATTTTTTTCAAGAACATGGTAATTTTTCTCAAAAATGAATTGATAGATGAAATTTCTTTCAATAGAAAACATTGAGAGTAATTGTTATTTCTTTTATGCATATATAAATTTCAAAGTTGTAAACTTAAAAAAATAATTTGCAAATTGTATATACTGATTTCATTGTTTGTAGTATTTTTTTGATTTTCAAATGATCACAATTGTGAGTTTTTTCTCAATTCCGAAGAGTTGATGAACATCAATCAAGTCGAAGATGTTATAAAAAGCAATTTGCTTTTCATTTCCAACTTTCGATCTTTTGGATTTAAAGACATGTGATTCTTAATTGTCTACCTGTGTTATCGAGTTAGCGTACTATATTATGTTTGTGATTAAATTTCCGTCATGTTATGATAGTTTTTTGTTTATTTTGAAAGTTGTTTAAGTTTTGAGGTGAAGCCGAAATAGAGTCAACCGATCCGATCACTTGCGATTACCTTTTAGGGTAAAAAGATGCTCGTGTGAGTGATGGTTCGGACGAACGGTTTTGCAACATAGAACCCGGTAATACAATCGCCCGACCCATTATCATACAAATCTCACCTTTCGTAACAGGCTGCAGGGCTCAATCAAGATCATGGGCTACCCAAGATAATGGGCCACCGGCCCACAACTATCTCTTAACAGGCCAATTCTATACCAAATATAATTGTTGATTAACCCATTTGCATTTCTTCCAAATCTATAGGCACCATGTGAGCCTCCTCCTTAAAAACAAGCAAATAGTGTTAGTGATAGGACTCTCCAGATTTCAGCTGTTGTACTGTAGTTATCAGATCCGGTTCAGTCCCGGTCTGTAATATTACGGTCAGGTCTGATCCGGACTATTTTTCAACTTTTAACATTTCTTTTTTCTGAAAAACAATCCAAAATAATATCAACTATCAACATTCAACTCAAAATAATATCTACTTTGAAGTTTACGACTTACTATGAGTGATACAAACTATCAACGTATTTATAAAAATAATATGTCTTACTTTTTCATCAAAAATATTAACTCCGGCGATAACGTGACAACCATAATCTTACATGTAATCAAAAAATAATTATGTGATGTGGATTTTTTTTAATCAAGTTAGTAACATTTAATATGTTAAAAATCTAAATTAAGGTTTTTTTAAATAATAATTTTGTAACTATATTTTTTTTATTAAAATTTATTTTGTAGTTTTTTTAAAAAAATTTATTTTCGTAAAAAAAAATTTTGTAAAATTTTTTTTATAATTTATTTTTTTAAAATTATAAATTTTTTTTGGAAGTTTTATAATTTTTATATATTTAAACTAATTTTTTAATAAAAAATAGATTTTTTTAAAGCTATCTTTTTATATTAAAAATTAGTTAAAATATACCATGTTTTAAAAATTTCCCAAAATGGTTTTAAAAAATTCACAAAAAAGAAATATATTTTAAAAAAAAAACATTTTACCAGTTTTTTCTTTTTTAAAAAAATTGTAAGAACTTTTTAAAAAAATAGAGTTACAAAGTTATAATTTAAATATAATAATTAAAAAAAACTTAATTTATATTTTTTTTAACATTTTTATGTAACTTGACTTAAAAAATTAAGTTCACATCACACAATTAATCCATTTTTTTGGATAACATGTAAGATTCCGATTGCCTCGTCATCGCCGAACTTAGTATTTTAGCTGAAAAAGTAAGACATACTATTTTTGGTAAATACGTGTATAGTTTATATCGCTCCTAATAATTTTTAAAGTTGGTATTATTTTGGGTTGAATTTTGATAGTTGGTATTATTTAGGGTTGTTTTTCCTTGTTTTAAAGGAGGTGGATACGGTACAAGTTTGGATCGGACCATAATCAACCCATAAAAAACATATGTTAAAAAAATAATTCATTACCTTCCGGACTGTATTGAACCGCACTATTCGCACAACCTAGTTAGTCCATCCATTACCCTGCGACAATAATGTCGATGAGAACGAAAATCGCTTAAGAAGTTTATGCATAACATCCGTACCTCCTTTGGATACAAAGCTTCGTAGCTTGCTCCATAGAGAACTAAATCACCGCTAGCGGAAATTTTTACACTTTATACGTTTTCAGAATATGTTCAAGGATAATTAAATTTTAGTGTGCTTCCAAATTTATAATTCCCAGAATATACCTAATGAACAATAGTTTTATCAAGATAAGTAAATGTAGTAATATAAAGAATGTAACAAAAAAATCAAAACCTTTACCTCTTGCACAAAGAATGCCGTGAACATCAAAAATAAAAAGTTTGCTACAATTTTTTTGAATGTGCTGGCGACATTAAGATGAGTAGGCATTTGTCGGTCAAATCAAAAATATTATTAAGAGTATTATGTGGTGTAAATAAGTTGGTCCATTATAAAAGAAAATAATAAAGCTCGAGGCCACATTAAAAAAAACTAAATTTTTTGGACAAAATATGAAAAGTCTAAAATATAGAGCACATCTAAAATTTCTCAAATTTTAAATATGTTCATTAAATCTTAATAATTACTGTAATAATATTCACCATCTCTAGCTTACCTCTTAACCTAAAAAATAAAGAAACAAGACTTTTTTGAATTTTAGTTTTAGTAAATGTACCCCTTGATAGCAGAATGTTTAGGACTTGAAAATAAATACAAAAGGTTAGTGTACATTTACCTAATTAAAAAACTAAATGGCCTAGTTACTAAAGTATAACTCAAAAAAGCCTATTAACCAAATTAGCCCAAAAATAAATTAATATTCATTATCTCTCGTATAGTATTGATTATACTATCCGAAAAAACTTAATACACGGATTTCGATTTACTAACCTACAAAAAAAATCGTACTCCGTCAGCGCCAAGAGCCAGCCCCTTTTTTTCTCCGAAAATTATTTTTTTCAAAAAAAAAGTTGGATGCCGGCGTCATTTCCAACGCTCAAATTAGACGCCGACGTTTTACGAATTTTATTAATCCGTGTCAATTTAGCCCCGTATATAGAATACGTCCATTTTCAGGTTAAGAATTAGATTGCTTAGTTTTGGCTTGCATTCCCTTTATACATATCAAATATTAAAAAAAAATCAAGAAAAGTGTAGGTTTGACCTTTTGACAATACATAATTGTTTATACATAATATAAACAAATAAGCATTTTTTTTTCTTAGACTTGATCACGGGCTAGATTCTCTCGACATGCTTGGTTGACATTATGTCTCAAAATAAAGTTGATTAAAACTGATTCAACCGCAAATTCAGATCGGTTCATACTATAAACCAATGTCCAATTTAGGACCATATGTATATAATCATTTAATCTTTTCTAATATAATAGAAAAGTTATGTATAATTTTGTAAGTCTTAACTCGTAACATCTTTAGAAGAATTATATCGACACTTAACTTGTAATTATATTTGATCAGTATAATATAAACAGAATTATATTAATTCTTTATATTTCAATTAAAATTATAACACAAAGGTAATAATCTGTTCAATAATAACACCAAAAGTTATTATTACTAATATTTATTATGAATAAAATAATAATGGGTTAATAAATCTTCTCTAGTTGTAAATTTAGTGAAAATAACATAATATTTGTAAGCAAATGAAATCACAATCACGTCAAGGCGTTTTCAAAAACAATGTACAAAAATACTATCTAAACTAATGATAATATAAGGTCAAAGTTTTCAAATATAATAAGAGCGATGTTAATAGCAATCTAAGAAAATACTATCCAAAATTAACTAAATTTATATAAAATATAAATTCAACAATTTCGCTTCTCTATTCTAAAATGTTTAAAACTAATTCAACGATTCAGGTTTTCTAGTTTAACATTTTTAAAAACTAATTTAACAATTTCGGTTTTTGGAACTAACATGTTTAAAAGTTAATTCAACCATTTCAGTTCTCTAACACGTCTAAAACTAGTTCAAAAATTTTGGTTCTCTATTCTAATAAGTCTAAAACTAATTCTACAATTTCAAGTCTTTATTGTAACGTGTTTAAAACTAATTCATCAAATTCTATTATAACATGTTTAAAACTAATTAATTTTTTTTTAAAAGTATCAATTGTACACTTACTTTTCAATTTCATCCGGATCACTATATTTATTTATATCGAATGACATGTGTATGCTTTAACCATCGGCTTCTTCGAAAAATGTCGACATTTGTACGAGCTTTTACGAGTTTGATAAAAGACTAGTGATTTCGGATGTGAAGATATAATTTGATATGTATATATATAAACTCGTGTCTTTAATTAATATATTCTAACGGCTACTTTTATCAAGACTACAATTCTAAACAACGGCTACAATTTTGAAATATAAGCGCGCATAGGTGCACAAGGGATAACATGTATGCGTCCTAGGGAGGCGCATGCGCATTTGTGGCGTCTCTCGACCGTCCAAATAACAATCTTGTGTAACAGTTATCTTATAATAACATTAAAATAAAATATGCCTATATTTTCTTAGTTAAATATGGTATGGTCCGATCCACAATAGGGCTTAGAAGAATGCGGTTCGGTTCACCGAATCGAACCAAAACCGCAGATTGCGGTCCAAACCACAGCTTTTCGGTTCAGTTTGCGGTTTGGCAAAAATTGTGTTGCGGACTTGCGGTTCGGTTTATGAACCGAACCGCATTTTTGCAGTTTGAACCGCAATGTTGCATTTTTTTTTAAATACCTTGGTTATCGCCTTAACAGAGTAGATGTCGACTCTCATCCTCGCGGGTTCTCACTCAGGAACAAAACACAACCCCGCCGTCTACATAGATTTCGCCCGCCCCCACGCCTCGACGGCCGCCTCCTCTACCTCGATAAGGTTCCCCAATCGCTTTTTCCACCTCCGCCTCGACAGACTACAGTCGCCCCCACACACCGAATGTCGACTTGCAGCCTCACAGGTGTGTTCTTCTTCTTATATTCTTCTTCTCACTCGTTTTGAGTTGATTGTTGATTATCGGTTTGTTTTTGTAACAACCACGTTCCTTAGGAGATCTCGTGACCGATGCTTAACCTCACCCGTTGTCGCGCCACCGCGGGTGCGGCTAAGTCGGGCCACGGCCGTCTTTTGGCCGATTTCCTTTTTTGCTTTCCTCCTCCTTAAGTATTTCCTTTTCGTTTCATTATGAGGGTTTCCGAATTCCTCTCATGATCTTCTTCTTCTCTCGTTAACATTCATTCTTCTTCTTTTCCTCTCTTTCTCTTCTTTCTTGATCTTCTTGCTTTTGAAGATTGATGATGATGATGTGTGATTTGTGGCTTTCAGAAGCTGACAAAGGTTGCAACTGTGGTTTTTCTAGTTATCTACAGCGGAGTGGTGAGCTCTTTATCCTATTTCCTCTTTCTTTCTTCTTTATCTTCTTCATTTTTCTTGTTTTGAATCCAACAAGGAGGATCTTGATGGTTTGTCTTTTGGACGTTTGGCTATGTTTGTGTACATGTATGGATGAAGGTGCGATTGCCTAGGTTGACTCCAATGGTGGAGTGAAGTGGTTCCAGTGAAAGAGTTTTCGAACAGCACAAAGAGTTGTGCTCTGTTGAGGAAACCACACCCGCGCCTCACTTGTGCCGCCCCCGCACCTCCTAGCGTGTTACGCTAAGATTGTGTAGCACAAAAGTCTTAAATTTATAACTCGATATATTTTTTCTAACTCCTAGCGAACCCACAATGTATGGGTCGTTTTGTAGTAAGGATAGTATTCCGAGGTCGAACACAAAGATTAAGGTCAAATCGAATCAAATAGGTGATTATTGATAGTGCAAATCTAGGCTAAGAGAAGAGAAAGGAATAAAGAAAAAAAAATCACAATGTTTTTGGATTGGTTTTGTGGTGATCAAGCAAGGATCACGAATCATGCAAGATTAACAAATTAAACGAACTACTAAGCTAGAAACACAAACAAGCAAAGCAAACACGAGATATGTGATCAAAGAGAGAAAAGCGGATTCTAGGGGTTAGGAATTCCGATTATGGCATTGGACTCAAGCTTCTAATCAACCCTTGGACTAGCTATGGTATGTTGGGAAGGAATGTTTCTCAAATGAGATCAATCACCGGGTAGGTTTTATGATCCACTAATCCCGCAACTAAGGTCCTATCACTGGGTAAGTCTCTAGGAGCCTAAGGTTGGGAAATCTACACAAACCGGATTGCTATCTAGGGGTCTAAACTCTCCTTACCGGGTAAGTCTCGGGAAGGCAAGTCCTAAACATCAATCCTAGCACATTCAGTCCAATAGTGGCTTGTGAGGCTCACTACTACCTAGAGTTCATTATCATTGGTACTTAAGGTTGGAAATCACCGGGTAGGTCTCTTTCTTCACTTAGTTTACTAGCTTTAGGCCACCCTAGGCTAGATTAAGCTTAACAAACACTAGGATTTCAACAATCTAACATCCTAACATTCAGATTTATCAATACAAGCACAACAGAACAAACCACGGGCTGATAATCAGAACCACGGCCGTGGTTATGCTAGAACAGACCGTGATTTGTAACAACAGTTAAGTTCGAGCAAACAAATCATACAAAGATACATTTAAGTCTATTCTATCATAGTCCAAGCCATAACCATCATTCCCTTACCCTAGAATCGCATCTACTTAGCCAACAACAAGCATTTTAACAATCAAACTCAACAAGCATACATTCATGGCTTCCATACCAAGAAAATGAAATGAAAGAGAGATGAAACAAGTAGAACAAGAAAACAAGCTGAATAAATGTTAAGAAAGACTTACAACCCTTCAAAAGAAGGTACAAATCGTTCCTTACAAATCCTTGCAAAATGTCTCCAACAAGTTCACTCAAAAATCACTCTATAACTCCAAAAACTCTAAGACTAGTGTTCTTCTTCTTCTTCTCCAAAATGAGAGTGTTCTTGCTTCCTCTTCAAGAGTAGCCTCCAATGGAATGATGTCTAATGAGAGAGTGTGTGAGAGAATGTGTGAGAATCCCCTGCAACAGCCTGCAGGACCACTTCTTATTCTCCATCAAGGGCAAGAGTCGGTTATGGAGATCGTGGGACAACTGTCACAGCTGTCCAGAGGAAACCACGGCCCAATTCCACGGGCGTGGAAGTCCCAATGACCGTGGTTTTGGTGGTTCAGCCTTCTTTAGATCATTAAGCCACGAGTTGGTGCAAGGCATGCACCAACAAGGTCCCATGTGTCCTCCTTTACTCATAGCTTGCTTTCCTATGAGTCCGGAAGTGTGTCATCACGAGTAATGATCCTCAAATATATCGATTAAGCTCCAAAAGCTCCCAAAATACCTACAAAACCGACAATAGTTCGTGTAGACGTCTATCTCGATAATATGTATGGATTAAGCGTAAACGTCATGAACTAATGCCAAACCATGCATGAATAACGGGAAAAACTATCTAAATGGATGCCTAAACTAACGTCATAAATCGTGTTATCATCCATGTCCGCGCCTTGCTTCAGATCATACCAAGTTCTTTGGTATGTCTTCCTTCCTCTTGTCCTTTGACTTCAGTTTAGAAGCATGCTAAGTTAGTTGTGTGTTGATGATGGTATTATGGTATAGTTTATGCCTTTCGAAGCTTTGACGTTGTGATAAGATTATCGAGGTTGATTACGATGTTTATGATCTTATGAGGATCTTTGAGGCTAGGACTCCTAGGAGTCTTCTAGCATGTGTTTTATAATTGATTTATGTATGCCTTGTTTATCAAGCGGTGTATATTCCTGGGGGAATTCGTGAGTTGATCGATAGTTGAGGTTATCCGGATACAGGTAAGTCCGTAGGACTTACTTAGTTGCGTTCATGTATTGGATGAGTGCATGAGCGGTGATTGTTATATGTTTTCTAGCATGTGTTATATTGATTATTATCGAGGTATGATTAATCCCCTTGTAACGGGCGGTGACAGCTTGCTCAATATTCCCGAGGGAAGCTGAAGGGTTATTTGGGACTAGGTCAGTCCTATAATACGGGAAGGGTACTGCACCACTCCTTATGATATACGGGATGTACGCCTGACCACTCCATATGGTAAAGGAAACAGGGGCGAGAGTCGTAGACTTCTCATGTCACAACCAAACATTGGTTATGAGTGTATGACGTTATAAAGATAATACAAATGGAAAATGTATGATAGCATGTTGGGTGTTTATCATATTTCTTATTTGTGTATGTGCTTATGTATTAATCCTTAATTTGAATTATAGCTAACGGTTTATACCGTGTTGTAGATGCTTTACAGGTTAGGAGGGTTGTCAAGTGATCCAGCAAGAGTGATCAACCGAGGGTTTCCGTACATGTAGGATGGGTTACGGGGTTGTGTATGTATGGATATATTATTGTACATATTTGATAATCGGCTGTGTGTTTTGTAGTTTGGATCATAGTATTTCAGTTTTATAAATGTTGATTTTATATTTATTTGTGTCTTATTGTAAGATCCAGTGAACTTGTTGTCAGGCTAGGGTCAGGACCCACTGTGAGGTCCTGCCCGTAGCACACCGACTCCTATTGATTTGGGGTGTTACAATTTCAATGGGTTGTATTTCAAGTGTTCAACAGTTTGAATGGTTTAAATTTTGTTCAATGGGTAGTTGTAAATCAATTTGATACCCCTTTTGAGAATTTGTTCGTTGTATTTTGCTTATGAGATAAGTGTATGCAGTTATGCTTACGTTTTAATAATCAATTTAATACCCGTTCAACAATATGCCATTAAGAATCAACTATATTCTTAATCATGTGTTATCTTGAATAGTTGAATGTCAACTTGCTTTCTGAATGTTTAAGTTGATAATAATGTTCTTCAGCTTATAACCACGCAACAAAACGGCAAAACCGGAACAAAACCGCAAAATCGCAAAGAATCATTCGTATCGGATCAAAGTTACACGGTAATTGATTCCCTTATAATTTCACATCGTAAATCTTGTTAGGATGTTATAGATATTAGAATTAATATCATATAATATCGTAGCTATGTTAGGTTTGTTTATATTTCATTCCATATTTATGATCTTTATTATTCCATTATAATCCCTATATATAGGGTCACGTTATATCAATACAATTGTGGTTCTCCCACCAACGTTTGTGGGTATCTATACCTAAACCCTAAATCTATCAAATCTCAAACTATTTCGACTATTACATTAAGAAATCATTGAATTCATTTCAAAACACTCAAGCAAATCTCTATTCTTACTTTATCCTTTTTCTTTATTCAACTTTTGTCATCAATATGTGAGGATAAATGGTTGGGCTCGTTTAAGATGTCAATTGTTAGATTGATGGGCGATTGTATCAATTTTGTCATCCGATTGATATTTAAAAACCGTTCATCTGAATCATCATCTACCCAAAGATCCCTTCATTCTAAACTATAATTGCGAGCGACCAGGCGGATCGTTTTTTTTTTCCGGGTTCATCCTACAAACTAAGCGACTTTCAAAACAAACAACCAAATATAACATAATACGATAATTCGATAACTCTAATCAAGTGGCAAGATAACAATTAGAAATTACGTATCTCCTTAAAATTCAAAACAACATTAGCTTGAAACTAAGTTTGTAAATCTGAAAAACAAATTGTTTTATAAATATCTTCAACTTGATCGGCATACGGCTTCCATCCATTCATCATAATTGAAAAATGAGTAAGCTTGTTATGGTTAAGGGTGAAAGTAAAGCAATATTTCGATTTAGGAATTTAGGGGTCCGTTCGGCAGGGCTTTTTTACGGGGTTATTGGAGAGGTTACCGTAGTCATATTATTTTTGAGGATTATTTTGATCTAAAAAAGTAACCAAATACACATAGATTATCACGTTAATGGAAGAGTTATTAAAAATAATAATCTTGCAGAAGAATCTACAATGCTTGCCGAACAAACCCTAGGGTTTAATTCAAAAGGAATGTAATAATTCGGGTTTTTTTTAAAATTAAAGTGTCAGGTAAATCTCGGGTGACCATCAGGTGAACACCGGGTCAGGTGGGTCGGGTGATGATTTTTAAATATTCACCTAGAACCGCAACCGGACCATTATTCGATTTTCAATCTCATTTTCTCGAGTTTTTTGTAACACCCCGAATTCTCAAAAATCGGGACGTTACTGTGACCTCCTAGAACACACAAGAATTTCAACAAGGATCGGGATGCAACAAAGACCGGATTTCTATAAAGGCGGAAGTACAAGCAGCACCCCAAGGAAGGAGGGTGTAGGAGAACGGTCTCGGGGAAAAAGAGGATCTCTAATAACTTCTCATTCACGAAGGGAATTAAGTTAATAACACTAGCGGGTCATAGCAGAAAACCACAATTGGACGATAACTCGGATAAAAAGAATCATGGGAAATACCTACAAGTTACCGTAGAAGCATTGACAAGTCTCTTGACGGAAGATGAAGATACAACTAGACTCGTAAGATTATAGTGCTCTTATAGGAGTGTAGTTTGTAGAAGGAGCTAAAGGAGTATAACTGGAAGAGATGTATTTTCACTGATATATCAAACCTCAAAAGAGATAGAAGAAAAGTAAGTCTACGATCTTACATTTTAACCGTCCATATGATTGACTTTATCGGATAGCCATCGTTACGGGTGAGATTGTCATCCTACTATTAATGTTGGTATTGAACTTCGGGCGAAATTAAGTAAATTAAAATCCTTTATGGCCCATTTGGTTTTAATTCCGGAAACGGAAACGAAATGAAAACGAATCTAGTTCACACGTAGTACCTTGTTCATGATTTTTTTTGGAATCATTACTTGTGGTTTGAGGTAATTGTACTAGAATTTGATTAGTTTTGATACCTTATAGGAAAACAAAATGGAGGAAAGCAAGTGCATTTTATATGAAACCACAATAAATAATTTCAAAAAGTTTTATGAACAAGGTACACAAATGAACTAGATTTATTTCTATTCCATTTCCGTTTCTAAAGTTATAACCAAACGGGGACTTAATTTCAACAAAGGATTTATATTAGTTTTAGCTTTTAAAAGTAGTTTTCTACTTCATCCAATATTGAAAAATTATTTTTAATTATTGTCACATCTATTATACTTACTAAAACAAAGTACGGGTTGATGACGTGGCGCGCTGTGGACGCAAGATTTTTGAACGATCTAACAGATATAATTTGTTTTCATTTTACATGGTAAGAGCTGTTTACATGGGAGACAACCTCTCTATATATATTTTACCAAGCTAACCATAATAATTCTACCAAAAAAAGAGCTAAGCCTAAATATTCATGAGGGAATTAGACTCATTAGTTGAATGTTTAGGTTGACAGTAGATGAGGTAAGTCTTATAAATCAATGTTTTGTTTCACTTAGGCAAGTGGTGGTCCAAAAAACATACAATAATCTACATACTTTAATTTGCCAATATGGGAAAATCAGAAAATGTTAGTTAAAAGGGTAAGTTTATGTGGTACAGTTGTGCTTTTCAATATGGGAGAATTTGACATACTAGGCTTTTTTAAGAATATAATTTAGTAAATGTACCCCATAATTATTTACCACTTTCATTTAATGGTAGGTAAAAATAATTAACCCCTTTATTTTAATAAAAAAAAGAATAATAGACATTAGTTAGTGTTAAGTTGCAATTACTATTACTGAATTTATTTATTTTTTTAATTTTTTCTTTTAATTTTATTTTTTATTTTTTTTATTTTCTGAAATAAATTTCTGGTATGAAAATTTTCATACCAGAAATTTTTCATACCATAATTTTTCATACCATAATTTTTCATACCATAACTTTCATACCATAATTTTTCATACCAGAATTTTACATACCAGAATTACATACCGGAATTTTACATACCAGAATTTTCGTACCATAATTTTATATACCAGAATTCAAGTGGTAGATAATCAAAGGTTTTAACCTCAAGACCTCCCCGGCAACACCAGCCCATCCATCAACCATAATGTAAGTTATGAAGAAGGTTGCTTTCAAGGGAACTCCAACACCAATTGTCACAGGTATCCTATCATTAGCAACATCACATAAGTCAAGTTCAGCAGTCAATTTAAAATATATAATTATATATAGATCCAAAAGAACCGGATAGTGGGTACTTCAACTTACTCATTAGCCGATTTATTCATGAAAGCATCTAGTTGCTGAAATGCAGTTCCAGCAATTATACTACCAAGGAATGTGTTAACAAAGTTGAAAAGATAATATCTTAATGCTGCTCTCCTTTCCAAAGATGACAGAGATATAAAGCCTTCAACCTTTGCCATCATCATTAGAATGGATGGCAGGAAAATCAGGAAAAGCTTCAAAGCCAGCCCAGGTAGAAATCCTTGGATAAATGATCTGATGAAACCCCTGCAACATAAGACAATGTCTAAAGTCTTAACACAAGATAACAACAGCAATCAAAACTGCGATGTGATAAAAGGAGACAGAATCTTACAAATCTATCATATGATTCATATGTACTGGTGATTAGCCTAGCATATTTTTGTATAGCAAAATGGAACATGTAATAAGACACTCCCCTTTGACTTTGATGCAATATTTTTGCAGCACTCTCTCAAACTGAAGATTAACAAAGTAACCCAATCTGATTGATTACTTATCATGGTTTCACTTTCACCAACATTACCTACTTCTTCCAACCAAATTTACTTGTCTTCAAAATAAGTACAGAAATGAAGCAATTAGGATCTTCACAGTTTACTAGGCAAGGAAGATAAGTTGTTTAAGTAGATCATTAACAATGACACTCAAGAAACTAGATTAGTGGTGGAATCGCTCATCCGTCCAGAAGACGACAGTGAAGTACTTCGTGAAGTTTGCGTGGCAGTATTCAGGCGAGGTAACGGGCGAATCGAAGCGGGAAGAACGGCGGACCGGCGGACCTAGGCGGCGAATTTGGCGATGGAATTAGTGGTGGACGGCGGCCAAAAGAGACTACACCTGTGTGGCAATGGCGGCATCTTCAAGATCCAGAAACGTTGTTACATCAAACCCTAGATCCGTAACAGGTCTCGGTGGCTAGACCGGCGAGGCGGCGTGGCATCTATGCGGGGAAGGCGGGAGGACCTCAACTTCTCCTTGGTGGCGCGACGACAATAGCGGCGGACATACCTCCTCTGGCCTGAAGTTAACGCAACGACGGCACGGGCAGCGACGGCCGGCCGATGGGGTGACTAGATCTGGGATTTGATGGTAGAAAACTCATACCAGAGAGAGAGGCGAGGGAAGAGAGTGAAGGAGATTGTAAGAAAGAAAGAAAGACGGCTGAGGGATGAGAGGAAATATTAGGGTTCACGGTAAAAAAAAAATTGGGGTACATTTACTTACTTAAAAAAACAAAAAAGCCTAGTTACTATAAGCATAACTCAAAAAGGCCTAGTTTCCAAATTAGCCCTTTCAATATTTCATCAATAATTTTTGAAAATTTTGTTATATTTTTATACAATCTATTTTATTTTTAGATCAGCCTCCCCCTCCAAATTCCGGTACTAATAAAGGGATGATTTGGATAAATATGATTTTAGTGTTTGTCTTGCTCAATAAATTTATAACAAAATACTCTTTTTATTATTTTATACAAGAGATGAATTTTGTAAAAAAGATAATATTTAAATAATATACGAGGTACATTAAAAAACACATAAAATATGTATACAAAAATGTAAGACTAAGAAAATAATTAGTTAAAACATTAGAGTTGGACAAGTATGCGTGAAAAAATGATTAACAAGGTTTTTTTTTTTTTTTTTG
>BSUD01000002.1:8761823-8804891 GCA_033239045.1 Fagopyrum esculentum | reverse complement strand
CTGTCTTTTTATATTTTTTTTAATTTACATATCGATTTTACATACCGGAATTTACATACCGGAATTTACATACTAGATTTTACATACCGGAATTTACTCATACCAAAAGTTAAAAAATATAAAAAACTGTGACAAAAAATGGAGCGTCGCTTTCCTCGACGGCCATCTTCTGCATCAGGATACCCACCAAAATGATCCTACTTACCCAGGCCTCACTTGCACGTATACTAGCAGCAAACCTGAGAAATCCCTTCATTTGATTGCAGTTCTTACTTTGCTTTACATGAAATTTACATTCTTTGCTTCTAACAATGCTACCTGGTATAAGAACTGTGGCATTTATTTCAGCTGTGGTGCAGCAATGTTCCAGTACTGGGAATCATGGGTCATGAATACCAAGTTCTGGGAACCAATCACAAAAAAGCAAACAATCAACATTCAAAGGGAAGATTTGGTAAGGAGTAATGGACTCCAAAATCCAAATTCTCTGCAAAATTTTAATTACCATCGCACTCGAAATAGAGTCGTCGAGATTGAAATTTGAAACAAAAATCAAGCAAAATAATAATTTTTGGAGCCGAAATCAATGAAAAACAGTCTAAGATACTGCTTAGGGTGTGTTCTTCCTTGCGGAGCACTCGATTTGATCCGAATCGTTCATCTCGGCGGCCATGTTGACGAGATCACTTGACCGGTCACAATCGGTGAGATCCTCAAATTAAATCTTAACCACGTCTTGAGCAAGCCGTCCGTTCACGGAGTCGACGTTTGCCGGATGGTAATCGTTTCTTCAGATTCCGAACTCAAAAGAGGAAGCATCTACTTCCTCAGCCTATCGAATATCGATAGCAACAAAGTCGGTCAATCCTTCGCCGGTGTGGTTGTTGTCGAAGAGAATAACAAATCGAAGTCCATGCGAAAAATAAACAGAAGATCTAGAGGAAAGAGTAGTTCGAATTGGACTCCTCAATTGGAGTGCATTTGTCTGATGAAATAATGGAAGGGGTTGACAGATTGAAATTGCAAGATCATTAGACTTGAATTTTTGTGCTGAATACCAAAGAGGGGAATTAGAGGATGAAGTTTGGGGATGATAGGGGAATTAGAGATGAAGTTTGGGGATGGCTCCCTAGATTCTCCCAGCAACTTGCGGCTACCAGAGGGAAGAGTGGAGAGGAGATTAGGTTTACGAAGGAGTTGAACAGTTAAAAAAAAAAATAGGGGCCTAGTTACTTCACAAAAAATAAAAAAAGGCTAGTTACTACTCATAAATTAAAAAAAGCCTACTTACCTAATTAGCCCTATTTCTTTTCTCCTTTTATGTGTGATCTTTCATGACGGTTTGTCCGTCTGTCGATTTTTCGGCCTTTCGACCCAGAAGACGGCGCGTCGTCTAATGGTTTTGAACAACTTTTCATTTTCAAAAAAATAAATAAATAAATAAAAATAACATAATGCAGTATTTAGTTAGTTTTTTTTAATTAGTATTTTTTTATTCTTATAATTTAATAGATTTTAAATATATTAATTTAATTTAAACAATCAATTAAAAACTTTAGAAACATGTTGTTTAACTATTACCTTTTAAGCATGTGTAATGATTAACAACGTAACAACTGGCTAGAATGTGTCCGGAAAACCTAGACTCAGGACAAAATTTTCGGATTTTTTGTTCATTTTATTGGGTCATACTTAGACCGAGTCCGGAACTATAGCTAAGCCTTGCCCATATTTGTCTAACTTGAGACCTCGAGTTCTACTCCTACCTCTATATTTAATTTATATTTTAAACACTTAATTAAAAATAAATTAACAGCGAACTTTTGGTTCATATTTTCAAACCGGACGGACCTAGAGGTCATACCCATACCCTTCTATACCAGATTTTTCGGCTTACACGGACATGTAAATCGTCCTCATACACACCGGTTTCGAACATACCCGACTTAGTCGCATTCTAGCTAGATGGCGCACAAAAAAGGTCATCGCTCACCATCTCCATTAGACCATTACATTCCACCTGAACCTCCATATTCAATAATTATGAAATATTAAATTTGCTTTTTTAAAGGATATAGCGATGTTTAACCTAATTTTCATTTGTCAATAGTAAGAGTTTTTAATTATTGTTAAAATTAAAAAAAGGTCACTACGCCCGTCGCCCCCACCGTCCACTTATAAGGTGCAGCGAGTTGTGTCGTTTGGGTTGGCTACTCTTGTTTTGTTTGTGTAACATTTATAACTTTATATTTCATATAATGGACGGCTATTTTTATAATGCTTAATTCTACTAACTTTGACTTATTGTTTCATTTTTAAAGAACAACCTAATACAAAATTGTGTCGTACATACAACTATCATCCATAACTAATCCGTTTATAATAGTTAAGATAAGAAGTGCATACGTTAAAAAACTAAATTAAGATGGTCAATCCCTAATATCTTATTAAAAAAATGTCCTCATATATTTTTATAGTCACCGTGATGAGTTAATAAGGATTGTTAACCAGCAATTTTGAAGACTTGTACAATATATATATATATACCTTCAAAATCCAACTTCATGTACCCAATTTTCCTCACGTACCCTCACGTACTCAATGTTAGTTACCCAATTTTACATACTCAATTTATTGTTTTAGTGCAAATTATGAAATTTTAGAAATTTAGGTCATTCCCTACAATTTATAATTTTGGGTAATTTACAGTAATTTTTCTGTAAAGTCGGAAAGTTGAGCTATTAACACAATTGCAAAATATATGAGCTTTTTTTAATTATACCCAAGGCGAGGGCGGAACGGCATGTGGCGACCGACCTTTCTCCGGCAACGGCAATAACAATTGTTGTTGCTGGTTCTAGATTGACGATGGCGGTGGTGGTTGCTGTTGGTTCCAGATCGACGATAGCACGGTGGTTGTTGGCGGTTTCAGATCCGATTGGAATTGACGAAGGTGATAAGATCGAGATCATGATCGTAATAAGATCAAGATCGTGATCATGATAGTATCGAGATCGTGATAATATCTTTATTATTTTGTTTTCTATATATTATTAGTTATTATTCTCTTATAAAGCTTATATAAAGGTTATTATAATATTAATAGAAGTGTGGTTCTACCTCCACCATTTGTGCGGTCTTCTCCACCAAAATCTATCATGGTATCCGAACGACGATCCTATACCTATCGGCGTTATAAGGCCACCAACCGACATCACAAAACAAAGCGCAACCCCCAACCACTTTCGCTCAAGACTCAGTGCTTCAAATTGAATTAAAATATATTCAAAGGCAAGTCAAAAGGAGCGTCAGAAAAACACATGACTCGCACTAGCTTTACACATTCCGCCGACCAACTGACGGATCTGTTTACAAAGGCTTTATGGTCCGAATATCAATTTATCAAGTCCAAGCTCGATGTTGTGTGTCACCCACCACCGGCTTGAGGAGGCGTGGTAAGATCGAGATCATGATCGTAATAAGATCAAGATCGTGATCGTGATAATATTGTGATCGTGTTAATATCCTTATTATTTAGTTTCCTATATATTATTAGTCATTATTCTCTTGTAAAGCCTATATAAAGGTTATTATAATATTAATAAAAGTGTGATTCTACCTCCACCATTTGTGTGGTCTTCTCCAACAAAACCTATCAGAAGGAGATAAGAGCTTGGTTGAGGTGGCCGTTGTTGGCTTCGCGAATCTGGACCAACGAAGAGAGGAGGAAGACAGTGAAGGACAACAAGCATCGTTTGCGGCATGCTTCATTTTTTTTTCCCATCATTGTTCGAGGGTGATAAATTCTGACTATGAATAGTGTTTTCGGCAATAGAAAAGTGAAAAAAGAAGCAGGAAAAGTGCATACTTAGTCTACATTATAAAATGGAAAAACAAATCAAAATAATATCAACTATCAACATTCAACCAAAGTAATACCAATTTTGAAAATTATTAGGAGCGATACAAATTAACAACATAATTATCAAAAATAATATGTCTTATTTTTTGGGCAAAATCCCAACTCCGGCGATGACGTGGCAACAGTAATCTTACATGTTATCAAGAAATAGTTATGTGATGTGGATTTTATTTTTTAAAATCAAGTTAATAACATTTATTACGTAAAAAAATCTAAATTAAGTTTTTTCAAATAATAAATTTGTAACTATTTTTATAAATAAAACAAATTTTGTAAAACTCTTTTTTTGTAATTAAAAAAAAAACTTTTTATTGTGAATTTCTTAAAAAACTTTTTTTGGATTATATTTAATTTTTATATATGTTAACTATTTTTAAACAAAAAATCGATTCTTTTAAATTTATTTTTATACTAAAAATTATTTAAAATATATAAAAAAAATTTAAAAATTCCCAAATAAAAAATTCTCACAAAATTTTTTTTTATTTTATTAAAAAAAACATTTTACAAATTTTTTTTTTGTTTTTTAAAAATTATAAAAAATATATAATTAAAAAAAATATAATTTAACATAATAATTAAAAAAACTCAATTTATATATTTTTTAACATTTTTATGTTATTAACTAGATTTAAAAATAAATAAAAACCACATCACACAATTAATCCATTTTTTTGATAACATGCAAGATTCTAGTTGCCACGTAATTATCAGAGTTATGATTTTTGCCGGAAAAATAAGACATTATTTTTGTATAAACCTTGATAATATGTATCGCTCCTAGTAATTTTCAATGTTTACAATTGATATTATTTTCAATGTTTACAGTTGATATTATTTTGGGTTGTTTTTCTTTATATATATATATATAGAAGAGAGAGATAATAAATCGAATTACCTATATACTAATATGAAAGCAGAGCTGTAGAAGTCCTTAATGTCACACGTCATTTTTTCATGCATTTTGTTGCATGTCATTTTTTATACACATTCTCACTTTTAATATATTTTATTTAAAATTATGTAAAGTAAATATATATTACATTAGTTTTATACAAAATTATGTAAAGTAAATATATTACAATAGCATATAATTACTAAACCAATAATTATTCTATATATTTTTATAGTAAATTTGTTAGTAATATACATAGTATTTATTATTTAAAATTATTGAATATTAATACTCTAACATTCCATAAAATTGTCATCCTACATCATTTGAATGGGGATTTGTGATTGACTTATAAGGATGAGTTGCTACCCAAGTTAACAAGAATTCTTCTTTTCCAGTGTTAGAGTGAGGACAAATAACTCTGGAGTTAAGCGTGCTCGTGCGGGAGAAATTTCAGGATGGGTGACCTCCTGGGAAGTTTTTTGCGCGAGCATGTGCTTACCCTAGTAGGCGGTCACTCGGCTCGGTGGACGGTCCGTCAGGAGTTTAAGTGGGGGGATTGTAACATCCCATAAAATTGTCATCCTGGTGTTAGAGTAAGGACATATAACTCTGGAGTTCAGCGTGCTCGTGCGGGAGAAATTTCAGCATGGGTGACCTCCTGGGAAGTTTTCTGCGCGAGCATGGTTGGCATGGGGACAACGTCCCTAAGACCTCGGGTCTTACAAATACTTCTTACCGAGATTATAATTTTTACATATTTAAATTTAATTAAATTAATGTCTTCCATAACACATATAATACATTAGTTTTATTATTATTTTGTTACGGTTGAGCACATGACGAGATGAGACATGATTGAGATCATCTTAGTCCAGTTCCGGCTATCATGCATGAGACGGGATCGATATGGGCCTGTGTTTTTTATTAAATTTAATCCCATCGGGTCCTCTCTCGGTTGAGATAGGAACGAGACATGTTCAATCCCGCTTGACCTCCAATTTGTTATTATTGTTACTCTTTACGATTTACACACAAAAGTACTAATGTATATCGTACTTAAAACGAAAGATATTAAATTTTCTAATAATCCATACTAATATGCTACATAATCTTTTCAAATCATAATTAACTTTTGTTTAAACGGTGCTCTAATTTTCTAATAATCCATACTAATGTGCTGCATGAGACGGGTCTTGTGTTTTTTTATAGTCAGATACAAATACTTCTTTTTGCTTAAAACGGTGCTCTAATTTTCTACGAGTAAATCTATAAGTGTTTCAAAGTTGTCAGTCACGTTGCAAGACTAGAGAATTAAAGAAATGAAAAGTCAAAATTTGTGACTTTGGGACAAGTTGGTAAATCGTATTTTTGGGAGCAATGAATAAAGAGTAGGGTAACCGGCAACATGCCAATAATCAATAAACACCACACCAAACCGTAACAATTAACAAATAGCTTAAACTAGAAAGAATTTGGCCAAATAGGCCCTATTCTATTTACATTAGGTTTGTGTACCCCTTCAACTTCTACTACTTTCATTAAATTGAAGTTGGAATATAAGAGGTTTGATTAGGGGTACATTTACTAAACATATTTATACTATGTGACTAATTAATGAAATCTCAAAAAGGCTTACTTAGCTAATTTGGCTCTTAAACTATTATTCAATTTGAACCCGCGTAATATAAATTAATATATAATGAATGATTTGAGTAGATGGATTCAATTTTATTTATATTTAAATAAGAGAAAATTATCTAAACAGTACCCCATCTCTTGGGCCGACTAAACTTTGGTATCTCGTCCTTTTAAATATCAGAATGGTACCTCATCTACTGACCCCGACCGAAGATTAGTACCTATGTTATTGTTCATCCGTTAAACTATATGAATGATGTTAAATACTAGGGGTAAAATTGTCCTCCTACCTTAGATAATTTCCTTTTTTCTAATTTTAATTTAATTTCCCTTTTTTGAGGGCCTTCTTTGCAAAGTTTCCAATTTCTTCCAAACACTAGATCTAAACTGCAAATCCGATTCTCCAAATTCTTCCAAATGTTGGACCGAAACTGAAAATCTAGTTTCAAACACTAGATCGAAAGTGAAAACACACCTTTTACAGTATACACAAAAATCCAATTCTCTAATACATCAGATAACTTACTCGACATCAACCATGATTTATGAGAAGTTGCAAAGTTAATACAAACTGAAGGTTTCAACAATGAATAAGAAGAAAAAGAATCAAAGTTAATACAAACTAAAGGTTTCAACAATGAATAAGAAGAACAAGAATCGCGAGAGGAACCAATGAATAAGAAGAATCGCAAGAGGAACCACTTCATCAATCCACTTCATCAGGGAAGTTCTCTTCGAACATTAAAGGTTTCAGCAATTCAATCTTCTAATGGTTTTTGCTAATCATCAATCCACTTCATCAACCTCTTATATATCATCAGAAATCCCTAAATCCCATTTCAACATAATTATCAAGAATCCCTAAATCCCATTTTAACTTATCAAATCAGGAATCCCTAAATCAGTTGCTCCTCTGAATCAAGCTGAAGAACATCATCAGTGGCTGGAGATGGACTTTGAAGGCTCCGATTTTATGAGTGGGATAGACTTTGACTCAACGACAGTAGAGAGTGGGATGGACTTTGAAGGCTCCTCTGAATCAAGCTGAAGGTTTCAACAATTCAAAGCTTCTCCTTGGGCTCAACAACAATAGAGAGTGGGATGGACTTTGAAGGCTCGATTTTATGAGGTTCTTGAGTTCATTAGTGGCTGAAGATTCTTCTCTTTCTCGGCGGCGTGGTCGAGGCCTCGGTCTAGGACGAATTTGAATTCGACGCCATTGATGAAGGTCCGCATGAAGAGCAGGTGGCGGTGGCGAATGTCGGAGCGGAGATAGCGTCAGAAAGACTTGAGAGGAGTCGAGGAGCATGAAAGGTGGGATGATTGGATGAATGGACTATGGAGCATGAAGGGAAGGTGGCGGTGACATGCTTGCGGGTTTTGTAGAGTCTTTAGCGAGGCGGCGAGATGAATGGACTATGGAGCATGGAAGGTGGAAGAAGGCGGCAGAGGAGGAGTCAAGGAGAGAATTAGGGATTGGGGAAAATTTTGGGATTTTGAAAAAGAAAGCCCCTAAAAAACAAAATTTAAATTAAAAATGAAAAAGGAAAATTAAACTAAAAATGAAAAAATGAAATGGTAGGAGGACAATTTTACCCCTGATATTTAACATCGTGCATATAGTTTAACGGATGAACAATAACATAGGTACTAATCTTCGGTCGGGGTCAGTAGATGAGGTACCGTTCTGATAGTTAAAAGGATGAGATACTAAAATTTAGTCAGTCCAAAAGATGGGGTACTGTTTAGATAATTTTCTCTTTAAATAATTGTTTTAAAAATATTTTTTGACGGGACGAAATTTCCATTTTAGCGCGAAATTTTACCGGAAGCGGGACGGAATAGAGCGAGATAGGATTTGTGTCCGCTCCTAGTATTTTATATCTGATGTGGCGTACAACAAGCACACTGCAAAGTACAGGAGTACAAGACTCCAAGCCGTGTCACTCCCTGGGCACAATTGAACCGAGGAACCGTACATCTTGCCCTCGGTATTCAAGGGTACACCAGTCTTTTCACTTGCTTGATCCTATCCTGTGTTCCATTTGCCAGCCGGGACTTATTACCATTCTTCGCGTCTTATTATTTATATATTATTAAAATAAAAAAGACGATTAAGATGAGAATGAAATTTGAATATTTTTGAAAATGACACTTGAGAGAAGATAATAAAAAATATAATAGTTTATTAAATAGTTTATTTAAAATAACAATGTCGTATGCCCAAAATAAGTGATACTTAACTCATTCAATATTATCTACTTCTAAAATGATCCAAAAATATAAAAAATAATTTATTATTCAAAATTATTGATTTTGTATTCTTCTTCCACAGCCCGCTCTTCACCCCCAACCCCTCCCTGCCTCTCTCTCTCGTGGTAGAAATCTTCTTGCTTTTTCTCTTTCTTCTCGTAACGCATTCTCTCATCGTAGTTCTTTGTTTCTTTCTCAAAGTTCCCTCTACCTCGTTTAATTCTCCTCTCATCCTCGAATCCTAGTTCGGTTCTCTTCACTTGGATCCATTTCTCGCTTCGTTTTGGATTCATTTTTGCTATACACAGCTCGATCGCCGATCATTTTCTGGTGACAGAAACTCGATTGCGAGTTTGCCACCATCTTGTTTTTTTTTAAGCATCCAACTCTCACGATTCAGCTCTTTATTTTTTTTCTTGCCCGATTTCATTCGGTTCGATCCTCAAATCGGAGCTAGAAGTTTACTGGTATCGATTCAGGTTTCTTAGGATCTGATA
Organism: Fagopyrum esculentum; assembly: GCA_033239045.1. NCBI lineage: Eukaryota > Viridiplantae > Streptophyta > Magnoliopsida > Caryophyllales > Polygonaceae > Fagopyrum > Fagopyrum esculentum. The sequence goes on along the minus strand of BSUD01000002.1, from coordinate 8,795,683 downwards.
AGTTAGTCCTCTTTTTCAGTAAGGAACAAGGATGTTGGGTGCTGGTATGCAGTTTAATCGGAGTCGGGGTGAGGGTCGCTTCTACAACCCTAAATCGCGGAGGAATCAGCAGAATCAGCAGAGGAAGACTTATCAACTACAGAGAGCACAAAGTGATGTTACTTCCGGGCAATGTAAGGAGACGTTTCCGGTTTCTCGTTATCAGGAGCCGGAGAATCGTGATGTAGTAGCTTCTGAACCGGTTACTTCGCCGGATTTAGAACCGATCACTTTCCCTTCGAGTAATGTGGAAAAGTTTGTGGAGTCAATCATGCCTTCTGTTCCTGCTCGGTTTTTCTCTAAGGTCGAGTTTCTTCACCTCTAAATACTTCAGTTTGAACTTAAATGAGAACTGAGTCAATTGAAGTGAAATTTATGTTTGAGTGTCAATAATATGCTAATAATTGATGATTGCTTTGGTTGTAAATTGAAAGTGCAGACAGCTACTATTAATTGGAGGATTAGTGATGTGGAGCAAAAACCCTACTTTTTGCTGTCGGACTTGTGGGAATCATTCCAGGAGTGGAGTTTTTATGGGGCTGGAGTTCCTCTTGAGCTAAATAGCCTAAATGACAATCAGTCTGTTGTTCAATATTATGCTCCTTATCTGTCTGCAATTCAACTTTATGTTGACCCTTTGAAGTCACGGAGCAAACCAAGGTATAAATGTTTCTTGGCCATGTGCATTTCTTCACACTTTGTGTTAGGCTAGTTCTTGATTGATTTGCGGATTCCTGATATGTTCTTTGCATAGTTGACAGTCCAAGGATTGGTTATTCTAATCAATGGATACAATTGAAAATGTGTAGATTGTTGGTAGCTGAAGCTAAAAGGCAGTTAGGGGATATGATTAGTATATACATTCATCATGTAGGTAATAATGGGATTAATTGATGTTCCCAGTTGGCTTGATAACCGTTCTGATATTACCAATATTCTTACCCATTTGTTGCAAAGTTGAATTGTAATAATCTCAGTATTCTAGGTTATGCTCTGATAATTCTGTCAGTGATTCACAGATTGGATGATGCAACATATGCTGCAATTTCTTCTGTATAAGCACCATTGGGCATGGTTTTAGTTACTTTAAATATAGAATATTACTATATTATTAGGTGCAAATCAGGTTTTGGACAGGGCTTTTCATTTGAGGTTGGAACCTCTCCAGTCAAATCAAGTTTTAGGAGGATGTATCAGGTGAACAGAACTTGTAAGTTCATGATTTCATAACATGTAGGTAATGGATACTTTGGTTGGGAAGGATAGCATCTGGCACTAGTTTTTCATTTTGAAATGCTATTTGAGGTGATATGCTATGTGCTACAAGACTGGGGCACGAAGGGGTGCATCTAGGAAATGTTAAAATCACGATCATGGGTACTAGGAAGCCTTTTTTTTCTTAATGTGCTATCTTGTCATCTTGGGGGTGATGGGTTGGTGTATCAAAATGTCATATGGCTTCGGTATAGTCACCTCAACTGTGCATGTAGTACAGTTCAGGTAGAAATTTTGTTACCAAACTAGAGTATAATTTATAACGATTTAAGATCTACAATCTCAGTTTCACATCAGACATGACGCTATGTAAAATTGGATTATTTTGGTTTTAGAGCTTCAGATAGTAACATGAGATGTACTGAAGGGGCGGGCATCTAGGTTGAGTCATTATAATATCCATCCGAGATTGTTAAATCCTTATACATACACGGGTATGCCAATACTTTTGCTTATTCTTATATAACCTTATGGTAAGGGTGTTGTGCAAACACATGTTGAAATTGGAGTGCTGTGTGATTTTCTTAACCTTTTAAGGTACAAAAGTATGCAGCAATCTGCTTTTTTAGTGCTTTAGATAGTTCTGAACTGTATTATTTCTCATCATTCTTAAGTAGGCCCGGTTACAGCTTGTTTTATGATACTTCACTGTTTACCCCAAGATTCATCTGTGTTGGTTTAGCTGTAACCGTTATACTTCTGCCATGGTAGCTTAAACTATAGGTTTTCCTGTAACAGGCGAGGAAGTGAGGACAGCGATGGTGATTTTTCCAGCAGGGATTCAAGTAGTGATTGGAGTAGTGACTCTGAACGTGAAAGGTTCTCGGCTTACTCAAGGGGACAACAGAATCATTGTGAGGCAACTGATATTTCTTGCAAAATGGAGAGGTTTTCTTTGGTTGACCAGCAAATTTCTCTCCAAGAAGATTTCTCTAGTGATGACGGTGAATCAGGAGACTCTAAGGGGCACTTGTTGTTTCAGTATCTAGAGCTTGACCCTCCTTATTCTCGTGAACCATTGTCTGAAAAGGTAATAAACACCCCCACACATAAATACACAAATATGCTATAATTTCACGGCCTCATACCGTTACTGTTTTTTGTTTGGCTGGAACAGATAGCTGACCTTGCTTTGCGTTTCCCGGATCTAAACAATTTACGTAGTTGTGATTTGGCACCTTCAAGTTGGCTTTCTGTAGCATGGTATGCACTAATTTGTCTCTGTGGTAGTTGACTTAAGTCTGTAAATATGAACTTCAAGGCCTATTGTTGTATGAAACTCTTGCAGGTATCCAATATACAGAATACCAAATGCGGCAACAATGAGAGAACTTGATGCCTGTTTCTTGACATACCATTCTCTTTGTACTCAAAATCAAGGTTAGATAAATAAGCCATGCTTTTATATTTCATTTGATCAGTTGTGTTTTGGATTTGTGTATGGATTGCTGTTCTCTTAAAAACGTCCACTAATTGCTTTCAATTGCTGCTGTAAAAATTGTCAACCATAGATGTTGCTGGTGCACAACCTCCTGTTTTGACAAATTCAGAAGAGATGAATGGCATCTCCAAATTTTCCTTGCCTGTATTTGGACTGTCTTCATACAAGTACAAAGGATCTTTGTGGACATCCAGTAAGGGGACTAGCCGTCAGCTGGTGAACTCCCTCTCACAAAATGCCGCTAACTGGCTTGGACGCCTCCAGGTCAATCATCCTGATTACGAGTTTTTCTCCAGGAGATAGATGACAGATGTTGGGATGTTTAAACTGACGGTTGGTTTTCCAATCGCGGTATTTCCCTTTTGAAGACGGTTTATGGTTGCCAATTTTCTTTATCTTGTTGGTATTTTTTTGTCCTGTACTTTATAGAAGAAAGCAGAAGATAGTGAAAAATCAATAGAGTTTAGCAAAGGCAACATGCAAAAGAAGTTTGAATAGAACAGATCTTACAAGAGTTATGTTTTTCATTAATATAAAATTCAGTAAGAAAAGGGGGAAAGATGTTTACATGCATATCGCTTTGTTCTTTATTTATGGGCCTTGTGTTCTTGTATGTTCTTTTTGTCTGGGCTACCCGTTGTTGTACGGTTGTACCCGTGCACCGTGCACAGCATTTGTGCATATTTGTTTTTGAATAGGAAAGGGTTCGAACGTACTAGACGACACACTATCTAATGGATCGAAAGTCAAAAAAATCGGCAGATGGACTAATCGTCACGAGGGAACTAAAACATAAAAAATCGGTAGATGGACTAATCGTCACGAGGGAACTAAAACATAAAAAAAAGGAGAAAACAAAATACACATTAGAAGAGAACTTCGATCACAACGAGCTGATCATGAAGGAGCACTAACGAAAGCACTATGCAAGTAGAGGAGGGAGAAACAACAAGAACAAGTTTGTATAAGCATGAAACCAACAAACTTTGGATGATACTATGTGGTTTAAGAACAAGTTTGTAGAAGCATGAAACCAACAAACTTTGGATGATACTATCTGGTTTCGGATGGTAACATTAAGTTTTTATTATTTTCGGATTTTGCCCAAATTCGTTAGATATGGTAACGTATGAGAGAAAAATAAAAATTAAAACAAGATATTTAAGAAAGTATAGTCGCAAATCTCCTTCTCCAAAAGATAGAATGCCCAAATCCGGGGTTTCTAAAATTTGCTCATCGTTTTTTTGAGATTTTGCCAGTTATAATAGTCGAAGAGCTGCATATGAAATTGCTTGTCTTTAGTTACTTGTTTGGTTAGCATTGACTCATCAAAAGCCTTTATCATTTCTTTCCCTTAACTGAGTAAACGGGTTGAAATCCATTATGATTTTGTGAGTTTCTTGGAAGTGTAACAATCTGGTTACCCTCAACTTCTGTTCTATTGTACGACTCGCTAGAATAGCAGTAATCATCAGAAAAATTGAGAAATGTAGCCCCATTTTAATATCGGTGTATAAATCAACTAATATGATGATAATGAACTAGTACCAGTATTTATAGGACTTCTTGTGAATATCCTCAGCATTCTTGATTTATAATAATACAGCTTTCCTTACAAGAAACTGAAGCAAACCATTATAAAATAAGGAGGAAGCACAACACAAACAATAAAACAGCAATGTCTAATGAATCAAGGCAACATAACATTCTGGGAGAGTATAACATCAGATACAGTCTTCCCGTGTCGATCTATCCTCCGAGAACAGTTGACACCACCATCAAGAACATTATGGACCAACACATTCAAAGAATGGATCCCCTTAACCTCATAGATGTCAATCTTTACATTCTCTTCGATCCACTTGTCTCGTCTGCTTATATCATCGGGTTGTGAGAACGAAGACGGGTTCAGTAGAGGAGCAAGTGCCGATTTTATCCATTTTGGTGTTATGACCTTCTTTAGCCTCTCAAGATCAGGTTTATAGTGTGGAATGATGGACACGTTTAAGGTGTTTCCTTTGTCTCCTGCCCTGCTATGAGCCACTTCATGGAGCGGAATCTTCCGGTTTGAAGGAGCCGGAACACTCGAGATACTATCATTTGATAGTGAGGAGACATGGCTTGCCAATACTAGAGGTGCTTTTGTTTTCTGTGTTTGAGTATCAGTGCTTGTCACATTGCTTTTGCTGCTCTTTACCCCATGCTTCCAAAATATACCATCACGAGCAACCTGCAATGGAAAAACTGTCAAAAATCAAAATATAATATACCACATCAGATACAAATAGGGCTCGTTCACTTTTTAAACGAGCCGAATACGATCACATTTTTAGGATTTGGAGAAATAGCTTGACTGTATGAGTCAAGCTATGACAGGGTTGGTATATTAATCAAGCTACTCGAACGAAACATGAACATGTTAAGGCATGTTCGGTGAAGCGAGATTTTTGAGTAGTTTAAGCTTTCTGAGTAGCTTTAGCTTTTTTGGTAAACTTTTTAGTAGAGTTTCAAAGAGCTTTGTAAATTCTGAAAATCTAACAAATATTTGGTAAAATTAGATTTGTGGATAGATTTGTATATTAGATTTACCAAAAGGACAAAAATGTACAAAAAACTGTTCAAAAAAGCTGTTCAAAAAATATTTGATAATTAAAAACTATCTTAGAAAGCTTTTCCAAATCTCTGTTCAAAAAACTCTTCAAAAATCTAATCTCTTCAAAAATCTATTATACCAAACATCATGTAACTTTCAAAAATTACAAAGCTTTACAATAATCTACACCATAATCTCCACCAAACAGGGCCTAAAACTCAGCTCGTTCAGCCTGAAAAGCAGTTGTAGATATGCATATTGAAAGAATGAAAAACAACAAATACCAGTTGCTTTTCTAGGAGAATTTCACGCTTGGTTCCAGTGCTGCAGAACGAAAAAACAACACAACTCGGTAACGCACAAGTTTTAACTGACGTGATGAAAACATCAGTGACAGTAAAATGAACAAAAAGATCAGAATTTGCACATAACCTGATACCACCGCAACCTGCAGGCCCGTTTGTGTATAAAGCTGTAAACTCTCTAGTGAATTGAATGGCTTGTTCCTTAAGCTGAAAAAGCCCATCCATTCGCAGTCTAACATCTCTACTGTCAGAAGCTATGTCGTCATGCGTGCTTGCCTTCAAGCTATCAACTCCAATAATATAAGCCATTATGCAGTTATTTACACCAGGACATACTTCTTCCATCCATGCTCTAACCTAATACAATTATACAAAATTCTGTCAGTGAAGATGAATGAAGTAGAGATATCTTCATGTAGTAGTTACCAGATATTCGGCTGCTTGGGCTCGTTTAACACATTCATAACCTCCAAAGGATATTTCTCCCCAGCCTTTCCATCCAGAATCCTAAAAAGTAGAGATTAAGCAGCAGATTTAAGATCTTAAGCAGTGTAGATGCGCGTTAACTACCTTTGTAACCAATTGAAGGAGTGTATCTGGTACTGATTTAAAAGATGGTTTTGCTCCACTGCAAATAACTTTACTGCTGGAAAGTGATTGAAATGTAACTTCTCGAATATCTAAAACCTTCATGAAAAAAACACAACTGAATTATAATGATAATTCTTCATCTTTCTCGTGTGTAGGCAAAACTTACAAATCTATCTCACCAAATCAGGGGTAATATAGCTACTCGGGTCCCCAATCTCGTAAAGAAGCTGTTCAGCACAGGTACTAAAATTTAAGAGGCCGCCGCTATCATCAGGCTTGGCAACACATATTTCTCCAGAAAAACCAACTTCAGCAAACGGAAGCGAAACATCCAACAGCTGTGAAAAAGACATGTCTCTGTGCTTATCTCCTAATTGAAAACAAAAATAACTCAGAACCCTAAAGTTGGGTAAATTATTGAGTTAAGATCAAGTAAACAGAGAACCTGGGTGCATGAAGTATCCTCCAGTGAGCTGACAACCACATTCTAAAAGATGACCAGCTAAAGTCCCTTGCGCTAGCAGCGAAAAGTCATCCCAATTCCAGCCGAGTTCATAAACCTGTTATGAAACTCATGTGACAGAAAAATGTGTAAGTTTAAGAACTTATTGCACCAATGCCTAATTTAAACAAAACTAAATATGAGATACATACCATTGGAGCTAAAAATAAGGCAGCATCAGCAACACGGCTCGTTATGATCACCCCTGGCTTATATTTCTCCAAACACTCTACTATTGGAGCAGCTCCTAGATATGTGCTAATGCCCTTCAAAGTAAACATATAGCAAGCCCAAATTTAATGATAGCTTATCAGCAAATTTCAGAAAGTATGAAAGGTGAAATTTGCTGAACCTGTGATTCGCCCCGAGAGTTTCCTGAACCTGCACATGCAAAACAAAACGAAAACAGAAGTTAATGATAAGAGAATGCGTCTTCTAATATATATCATGAATACAGAACAATTAGCTTCACAAAATCTAAGTACTTAACATATGTTGATTCAAACATATACCCGAGCTTGCAAGAGAAACCTCGTGAGCCACTGCAACTTTGACAGCAATGCCCAAACTGCTAGCTATTTGTACAACCTTTTCTTGAGCAGCAACAGGATCCACTTCACCTCAGAGCATTTATAAAACTTAGTTTACAGCAAAGATTCACAAAACCACCCATCTTTTAGAAAAAATTTCTTACTTGCACCCATGTTAGTGATTATACAAACCCCATTCTCCACTGCTGTAGGCAAGAGCATTTCCATCCAGTCGGAAACTGTGTTTATACTAAAAGATGTCAATAGCTAAGGTGAAAATCACAATGTAAGCAAAATACACTTAATATAATACGAAACACACTTTTTGAATCGAAACCATCTCCACCAGACATCATGGCTTGATACCGCTCAGCTAAGGTTCGTTCAGCCAGGCATTCGAGTACGAGGTAGTTTAGTTCTTTGACTCTATGAAGTAGCTTAAGAGCTGCCATGGGTCTATCTCCACCAAACCCAGCTCCACAGCCAACATAGACTTTATCCCTTAGCCTTTGAGGATCAACCCTCTGAAGTTCAACATAGATCATAAGATCAACAATACACAAATTAATCATCTCACTTATTCAGCAACATAAAGTGAATAAAACAGCTTAGTTTTGAGAATCAGATCAACCATACCTGCTTGATCACACAATCATGGATCACATCATCACAATGCTTCTCCATCAATCCTTTTTATACCTCTAAAACAAATTACTAGATCACAGAAACAACATATACATCAAACAATTAACCTCAATTTCACAAAGAATAGCATACATATCGACTTTGTTGAAATCCCAGTCTAGTTTTATTTCACAACAAGTCCTCGGTTTCTTGCCCTACTGTCATGAAAATATAAAGATTCGAGTTTTCGTGTTCCATGCTACATATACAATACGTGATATTAGCAAATCGAAGTTGTTGTGTAAAGCTATGAAATTTAAGTTAATTGACTACAAAATTAGGGCATTTGGAAGTCGAAATCACGGAAAGGAACAATCTTTGAAATTGAAGAAGACTAACCAGCGAAGGTGAAGATGGGGAGAAGCAAGAAGATGGGTACTGATGAAGAAGAAGAATCCAACAGGCAAGTTACAAGCAGCAGATTAGCACGGTGGTGAGTGGGATATTCACGTGATTAACAAAAATTTTTTTTTCCTTTTTTTTTGGTCAAGCTTCAGGTTGATGATGTACGTGTAGCAGTAGAAGAATATTGAAAGTAATCCCAAAATAGTTGTAAAAAATAGATATTGGAATGACTCACAGATGCAATTCAAGCAAATCTGGAATTTTAATTTAATACGTGATTTGGGAAGATGAGAATATTAATTTGTTTTAGGGTATTTTATGGGATTTATATTCTCCATTTTGTGATGGATGGTGTATCAATGTGGTGCATGATGTATGTTATATTAATCGACTATAATTTATCATGGTTGGTTTGCGTTTGGAGCGCGTTCGTGGATCGTTTATGAGGATGAATTCGACTTAATCCAACTTCATTGTTGTTCGGTACCAAAATGAAGGAAATGTAAGATCGGTTAAGAGATTGATTCAAAGAATGAAATCGTAAAATTTTTTCACTGGAGACAGGTTGAAGGGTATGAAATCTATTTCTTTTTTATTTATATCAACTTTGAGATTTCTTCCTACAAACCCAAAAACTCAATTTTCATCCTTGTAATTAATGAGATTAGACTTGTCAAACCTGGAAATTCCATTTCCATCCCTGAGAACCTTGCCCTTGGCTTTCTCAACTAATACTGGCATGAAGCAAAAGTTGAAGGAGGTTGATGATTTTTTATCGAAAGTGAGATGAGATGAGATGAGAGATGAGAGGAGAGGAGAGGAAATGGGATGAGATGAGATGAGAGTTGAGATATTTTATTTTTAAATTTTTTTGTTTTATAATGGTCCCGTTTGGCAGCAGCTGAAGGAAGCTTATTGAAGCTTATCCAGCGGATGCTTTATACTGTGCAAAGTTGCAGGGTGTTTGGGAGGCGCAGCTGAAGGAAGATGAAGGAGCTGAAAGTAGCTTATGAAAGCTGAAACTTTTGGGCTTTCCATCAGCTCCCCAGGGTAAGCTTATGGGAGCTGATGGAGTGGATGAAATTATCGATTCTCCAAATGCCCCTGGGTTTCTGAAAAGCACACAAATTTATTATTATTGTTCTTCCCCTATCGATTCTCCAAATGCCCCTGGGTTCCTCCTATCTTCTTCGTCAACTACGAAATTTGTTGGAAGAAGAAGCCATCTTTTTTGTTGGCCAAAAGTCGAAGGTAATCTTTTGTCCTCTGCTTGTATTTCTTCGAATCTCTACATTGCTTTCTCATCTTCGATTTTCCCTTATTCTGATTTTTTTATCTAAACCCTAATACTCTGATTGCTGAGTTTTGTTGATTCTCTTCGAGTATTTTGTGAATCTTGAATGATTCTCTTGAACTCCGATTTTGTTGAGACTCTGTCTGGATAATGTGAATCCTGAATTTCATTGTTGTATGTCAATCCTTAATACTGTGATTGCTGAGTTTACTACAGATTTGAAGCACATGTTCATCGTGTACCCTTCATGACAGGTTTGTTGTTTTCTTCCACTTCTGCAGATGTGTCATATGGCTTATTTACTACTGTTATGGTTTATATGTGATTGTGATTGTGATTTAGCTTGAGTCTTAGGATTACATGAGTCATATATTAGTTTATACAGCAAGAATTTAACATGAGTCATATATTAGTTTAGCTTGGATGCAACTTCAGCTTCTTCATTTTTTATGCAGGAATTTATTCAGCAAGAATTTAACATGAGTCATATATTAGTTTTATACAGCAAGAATTTAACATGAATTTATACAACAAGAATTTAACATTAGTGTTAGGATTACATGAGTCATATATTGGTTGGAGTTAGTTCTTTCAGACATTGGATGCAGCTTCAGCTTCTTGATTTTAATTAAATTCAGCTTGGAGACCTCTTGTGATTGTTGATTTTATAGCTTCTGCATATATGTGTTGATTTTATTGAACAAAAATGATAGAGAGAATGAGATATGAGAAACGATGTGAATCCAATTGCTTGACTGCACAATTTCCCCTTGTCATGCTTCCTGACCATTTTTCAACTCTTGTTTTCTTCTTCTCTTCACCTTTCACTTGTTTTCTATTATTATTTTGGCATTGAAATGTTTTATTTTCCCATTGTAAATGACCATTTTCCAACTCTTCTTATTATCTCACTGTCGTCATTATAAATGACCATTTTTTTCATTCAAAATGACCATTTTCCTCATTGAAAATGACCATTTTGAAGAGCATTAGACACACAGTAGTTACACACAGTAGTTAATATATATGTGTTGTGCTTAGCAATTTAACATTGATATCCTCCAATTCGTAAATCTACATGAACTTTGCAATGCCCAACTGCATATACAGTTGTGACCTGATTATGCTTGATTCTGAGTTTAATTTAGTGTATATATACCTCACATTTTAATTGAGTGACTATACAGTAGGTGATTGTTGATTATATGCTTGCTTATGAGTTTATTTTCTTACAATTGATTAGAACTAGTTCACATATGTGATGTGCTCAGCATTTTAGAGTTCACCTGAGAACTTGCAGTTTATTGCAGTAGCTTGAAGTTGGTAATGAACCAATAATAAGATTTTTTAATTGAGTTAACAGATTAGCTGGATTGTTTACATGTCCTTTAAAGTTGGATAGATTACAGTTGTTTAGGAAATTGATAATCAACCTTGCTAGATTTTTTAATGCGTTTATGAAAATGTTGTGAACTATAATGTGGTCCACTTGTTTAATATTTTGCAACAGAGAACATGGAATTCGACAACAACGAGCAAGTATTTGATGGCTACTACGCATCTTGGGGATGGGGTTCCGAGAGCTCATCTACTACTAGTAGATCCACAGACCCGGAATATCGTGTATATATTTGTTTTATACTTTTACTTATGACTATTATCTATGTGATGCTTACTATTGTCCTTTGTCATTGAAGGATTTACTTGAAATAACCAATAACGAGTTGATAGACGAGCATTCTTCCAATCCAGAGGTTACAACTATACAAGAGATAGCACGTGATCTGAGGGACCGACTAGCAAGAGTGCAAGATGACCTTGACACAGCTCATCGACAGATTCGACTTGCAGACGAGGCAAGCCAAGAAAGCAATAGAGAAATCAACCGCTTGATCGAGCACCAGACTGCGCTGCAAGTGTCCAACATTCGTCTTTCCGTTGAACTCGACCAATGCAAGATCATTGGTACAAAGCACGCACTATCCGCAAGATGTCTCTACAAATGCCTATTGATTGCTTCTCTTTTGCTTGTATTGTGTGTAGCTCATGATATTATGTTTTAGGATTAACTTTGCGCTAGTTGAACATCGTATGTGTACTTTGAACATCATATGTTTCTTTGCAGCTTCTTCGAACTAAAACCAAGGTATCATTGAACATGGTTTGTAAGACATAACTTTTGGTTGCATTGTATGCTTGAACATCGTGTAGGTTTGTGTTACAGGTGTTTGATATTTAAAACTACCGAAATGGATACAAACACTTGATATTTAAAATACTTAAAATATTTAAGTCAGACACAAGATGATAAGTACCTTGACTACATCATTAGTACCACAAACACATCATAAGTAAGAAAACCGGCTAAGTACATGCCCTTTCGGAAACACCACCTATGAACCACAACCCTTGTAAACAAGGGGTAGCTAACAAACCTCACAACACGCAAAAGCCCTCCAACTACATGGATTATGAGACACAAACAAATGCGTAACAGCCAATGATATTGATCCTAAAGAAACACTTCAGCACACCACTTCTCCACTTCGACATTCATTTGTTTCCGGCGGAAAATTTGACAACATGGAAAGTCCTACATTATACACACGCATATATGTTGTTTGAAATATAATACGAAGAACGTAAGGTTGTGGAAAGTGAAAAAACAACTAACCGTCTTGTTATTAGTAAACCAAGAATCCGGGATTTTGACATCTCCTGTCTCAGGGTCACGAGCAGCCCCAGAAGCATTGAGTATTCTTCTCCAAATTCCGAACTCTTTTTTCAGCAAAGACAACCTACTACGTAGTCTCACCGGTGGAACATTTGTTCCACTTCTACTACCAAATTCAGTAGCAAGTGTTAGCCAATTATAAGAACCCCTCTCAAATTCAACCCCCCTAAAATCTGCTTCTGCACAAAGCTTCAACAAGACTATTGAATTTTGGTCATTCCATTTGAAGTTAGATGGGGAAGCCATTCTGTTTTATGTGATTGAGTACAGTCAAGGATTTCACAATTTATAGTGGGTTCTCATTTATTATACAAGTTGTTCCTATTAGTGACATTTCATAAGTAGCTACTGTATGAGTTATTTACATGTCATTGACAAGTAACATCAAAAACCAAGTCACTTTATACATATAATGTGCTGCGGAGTTCATGTGCATTCAATACTCACACGTCTAGTCACAAACAGGAAAATCGTTTCAGCTTGTTGTCATTGTTGTCACAGTTGGAACCAATAAATGTTCCAGCAGAAAATGAAGCTTTAGTTTGACCCCTATCTTTAACATGGTTCTTGATGATATAAATTAGTCAAAGTGAATATCTCTTTCTGCTGTCAATCCAGTGTGTATCCAGAGAGTAAGGCTTGCTGTCAATCCAGTGTGTATCCAGAGAGTAAGGCTTTTATTTATATGCTTGCTGCCAATTGAGCTGTTGTGAGAGCCTGAGAGGATGCATAAGAAGCAATATCTCTTTCGTTTGCTGTCAATCCAGGATTTTTGTCTCCAATCCATGGTTTGCTGTTGAGAGAAAGGCTCATGCAGAAGCAATCCATGTTATAATTTAGTATATGTAGTTTCATAAGGGCAAAAGCAAACTAACAGAAGCATGAAACTTAAAATATTTTGCAAAATGGATCATAATACTATCAGGATTGGCAATGACATGTAATTAAACTACAACTGAACATTATTGACATGTTGAGCATGTTGAGCATGTTGAGCATTAACAACTGAGCATTAGCAAGGTTTGATGCAGAAAATTGCTTGCTTACTGATTATTGACATGTTCAGAAAGTTCGGGATGAAGTGCAGCCTTCAGCAGTGCAAGGTTTGATGCAGAAGGTGGGAAGGGGTCCTATAAACAATAAATGCAGAAGGTGGGAAGGGGTATGCAGAAGGTGGGAAGTGATTATGTACTGCATTTTGAGCATGCAGAAGATGGGAAGTGATTATATACTGCATTTTGCCTGAGTAAAAGAAATAAACTTCCAATACCATAGATGCATAAATCAGTACAATGCAGAAGGTTGGAAGGGGTATTGTAAAAGTGATTCCCACAACTTAGTTTCTGTTGGCAGCTTCATTCAGCAAGAACAGAAGTGAACATAGATGCATAAAAAAGAGTTAAATTGATGAAATGAACATAGTGATAAAAATGACCATCTTGCAGAGCATGGATCAAGTCAGCAGTAGGCTTTTGCAACATGGATCAAGTCAACAGTAGGACAATTGATAGCATGAATTATAGTCTATATTTTGGGGTTTGTTTGGACGTTTTATCTTTCATAATCTGCATGTTTGTATGTACATTATGTGACTTTACTACCATTTCATCTACCTTTGCGAGAATCGAGGTCTACACCTAGTTTCGTTGTAATTGCAGGTAATATGGTACGTTTTGCATCGAAAAGGAGCAAAAGGAGTCAAGAGTCATTTGGAGCTACATTGAGGAGCAAAAAGGAATCCTTCAGGAAGCATAGCCATGGATTAAAGATTTACTTTGGACCAGTTTTGAGAGATTCTACACTCAGTTATGATCACCTCGGTTGCCCAGAGATTCATCTCGACCGAGGCGATCCAGAGACACCGACTCGACCGAGGCGGACACCTAGGACGCGGCGAGAATATTTTATTCTTGGCTGAGATCTTTTAAAATTGGAAAGTGATCCTATATTTTTGGGCTGAGCTTCTAGAAGGAAGGAGATATGCAGAATCATATATTTTACCTATATTTATGGGATAATATCTTCTTAAGATTTATTATCTTTGGAGGTTTATTTTTCCTATAAAAAGGGTTGATTTTCTACAATTTCAAGATCACGCTATACCACCGATCAGGGTTTACAAGCGCAGCAGCCGCATCCTACTCCAATTTGGGAGATTCGAAGAACCTTTTTGAAGGTTGAAGGAAGATTGAAGACTATAGCTTTATAGCTTTTTGGAGGGTTTTGTAAGATTGTCTTCAATTCTTTTCCTTGTTGTCTTGTCTTATTGGATCATTATCCAAGGAACGATTTTTGTGTGATATTTGATTCAGATATTGAAGTGTTTTCATTAAATTCTTCTTTGTTCAAATATTCACCTTCTTCCCATATATTTAATACTTTCATTATGATGATGAGTGGCTAATTTCCTTGTGTGATTCTAGGGTGATTGGCTGAAGGTTGTGGGAAAAACAATGATAGAATGATCTTAATCACAGTAGGATCCTGAAAGTTCGAGTCTTTAACCTTAACCCTAAGCATCTCGTTCAGTCGATGAACATCTCGGCCGGGGTGGAAACTGGCTGACCGAGGTGGCTTATCCGATCCTTAACTGAGAGTTAATGTGTTAGAGTTTGCCAAATCCTATTCTTATTATACCTTTCTGGTTCAAAGCAAGCTTAGGATGAGACTTACCCGGTAATTCCTTAGTTTGTATACTAACGATCATAAGTGTAGGTAATAAAGGCTTGTCCTTTATTGGGGTTTGAGTGTGCTTCCATCCCATCTTTGTGAGTTAGCCTGAGACTTACCCGGTAAAGGTTGATTCTATTCCCTTAGATGGTGTGTTAGTTTGAGGCAATAGTTCTTTATCTTAATTCCTTGAGACTTACCCGGTAATAGGAGTTACGGTTTGGGATTAGTGTGTAGTGAGACTTACCCGGTGATCTACTCCACTTTAGAAACACCTTCCCCATGCAAAAATCTCAGCTTTGTCCGCTTATCTATAGATCTTGAGTTGGAACCACAACTAGATGCTTTAATCCCTAGAATTGCATGTTTGCTTTATTTGACATCTTATTCATCTTTGATTGTATACTTGCTCTTGTGGTTAGCATTAACACTAGCATACCGTATTGGACTTTGTTTCACTAAGTCCCTGTGATCGACCCCTGGAATTTTCTTGCTTTTACTACGATTGACCCGTACACTGCGGGTTCGCATCCTTGTTTTAAGCTTAAGTCTAGGGTTATAAATTTAAAGCTTGCACACACCGTTTGGAGCGAACAAGTTTTTGGCGCCGTTGCCGGGGACTTGGTCTAGACCGAGCCGGTACGGTTTGCTCTTGGGGCATTTGCCCCGTGTTGTCTTACCACTCTACTTGAGTGACTTTTGCAGGTTCTTTCTTAGGTATATGCGAAGAACCCGCACTGGAAAGGAAATCGTTCCTTACGATCCCGAACCAGAAAAGACATACAAACGACGCTTAAGAGAAGCGAAGATGGCCCAACAAGACGATCACGATCTTTTGGCCCAATTGAGAGAGACGCAGGAGCAGCTACGTCTCAGTAAAGAAGAGCTAAGGCAGGAAAAAGAAGAGAATCAGGCCAGGAATGCAGCAATCGAAGCTGAGATTGCAGCAATTCGGAACCAGATTCAACCTCGACCGATGCAGGATCCAGTAATTGATCCTCGACCGAGGCAGGTCCCAGTTCCTGACGCCCCGGCCGATGTGCATCCACTTCGGATGCCAGTCCGAGATGTTCTTCTTGCAGGAATTCCACAAACCCTAGGTCAAAGGATGGACCCTAATCAACAGCTGAGGCGTCCAGGAGTGAACCTAGGAGATCCAGCGGACCATGACTACGAACTTCGACCACAAGTTCTAGCGATGATTCGCCAATGTCAATTCGGAGGGCTAGAGAAGGAGTCGCCGCATCAACATCTTCAAAACTACGAGATCTTGATGGAGACCTTGCGACCTCCCAGAATTGAAAATAACAACTACAAGCTAAGACCTTTCTACTTTTCTCTTAAAGATAGAGCTCTTACTTGGTATCAATCTCTTCCTGCAGGAAAGATCAGCACATGGGAAGAGATGACTACGGAATTCTTGACCAAATTCTTTCCCCCCTCAAAGACTGCTGAAATGAGAGGGAAGATCAATGCTTTCATCATGAAAGACAAGGAGAGCTTGTCCAAATCCTATTCTTATTATACCTTTCTGGTTCAAAGCAAGCTTAGGATGAGACTTACCCGGTAATTCCTTAGTTTGTATACTAACGATCATAAGTGTAGGTAATAAAGGCTTGTCCTTTATTGGGGTTTGAGTGTGCTTCCATCCCATCTTTGTGAGTTAGCCTGAGACTTACCCGGTAAAGGTTGATTCTATTCCCTTAGATGGTATGTTAGTTTGAGGTTATAGTTCTTTATCTTAATTCCTTGAGACTTACCCGGTAATAGGAGTTACGGTTTGGGATTAGTGTGTAGTGAGACTTACCCGGTGATCTACTCCACTTTAGAAACACCTTCCCCATGCAAAAATCTCAGCTTTGTCCGCTTACCTATAGATCTTGAGTTGGAACCACAACTAGATGCTTTAATCCCTAGAATTGCATGTTTGCTTATTTGACATCTTATTCATCTTTGATTGTATACTTGCTCTTGTGGTTAGCATCAACACTAGCATACCGTATTGGACTTTGTTTCACTAAGTCCCTGTGATCGACCCCTGGAATTTTCTTGCTTTTACTACGATTGACCCGTACACTGCGGGTTCGCATCTTTGTGAGTTAGCCTGAGACTTACCCGGTAAAGGTTGATTCTATTCCCTTAGATGGTGTGTTAGTTTGAGGTTATAGTTCTTTATCTTAATTCCTTGAGACTTACCCGGTAATAGGAGTTACGGTTTGGGATTAGTGTGTAGTGAGACTTACCCGGTGATCTACTCCACTTTAGAAACACCTTCCCCATGCAAAAATCTCAGCTTTGTCCGCTTATCTATAGATCTTGAGTTGGAACCACAACTAGATGCTTTAATCCCTAGAATTGCATGTTTGCTTTATTTGACATCTTATTCATCTTTGATTGTATACTTGCTCTTGTGGTTAGCATCAACACTAGCATACCGTATTGGACTTTGTTTCACTAAGTCCCTGTGATCGACCCCTGGAATTTTCTTGCTTTTACTACAATTGACCCGTACACTGCGGGTTCGCATCCTTGTTTTAAGCTTAAGTCTAAGGGAATAGAATCAACCTTTACCGGGTAAGTCTCAGGCTAACTCACAAAGATGGGATGGAAGCACACTCAAACCCCAATAAAGGACAAACCTTTATTACCTACACTTATGATCGTTGGTACACAAACTAAGGAATTACCGGTGGTCCGAGCTTGATAGCATGAATTATAGTCTATATTTTAGGGTTTGTTTGGACGTTTTATCTTTCATAATCTGCATGTTTGTATGTACATTATGTGATTTTACTACCATTTCATCTACCTTTGCGAGAATCGAGGTCTACACCTAGTTTCGTTGTAATTGCAGGTAATATGGTACGTTTTGCATCGAAAAGGAGCAAAAGGAGTCAAGAGTCATTTGGAGCTACATTGAGGAGCAAAAAGGAATCCTTCAGGAAGCATAGCCATGGATTAAAGATTTACTTTGGACCAGTTTTGAGAGATTCTACACTCAGTTATGATCACCTCGGTTGCCCAGAGATTCATCTCGACCGAGGCGATCCAGAGACACCGACTCGACCGAGGCGG
The DNA here is from genome assembly GCA_033239045.1 of Fagopyrum esculentum. Lineage (NCBI taxonomy): Eukaryota > Viridiplantae > Streptophyta > Magnoliopsida > Caryophyllales > Polygonaceae > Fagopyrum > Fagopyrum esculentum. The sequence goes on along the minus strand of BSUD01000002.1, from coordinate 8,777,605 downwards.
ACACCTAGGACGCGGCGAGAATATTTTATTCTTGGCTGAGATCTTTTAAAATTGGAAAGTGATCCTATATTTTTGGGCTGAGCTTCTAGAAGGAAGGAGATATGCAGAATCATATATTTTACCTATATTTATGGGATAATATCTTCTTAAGATTTATTATCTTTGGAGGTTTATTTTTCCTATAAAAAGGGTTGATTTTCTACAATTTCAAGATCACGCTATACCACCGATCAGGGTTTACAAGCGCAGCAGCCGCATCCTACTCCAATTTGGGAGATTCGAAGAACCTTTTTGAAGGTTGAAGGAAGATTGAAGACTATAGCTTTATAGCTTTTTGGAGGGTTTTGTAAGATTGTCTTCAATTCTTTTCCTTGTTGTCTTGTCTTATTGGATCATTATCCAAGGAACGATTTTTGTGTGATATTTGATTCAGATATTGAAGTGTTTTCATTAAATTCTTCTTTGTTCAAATATTCACCTTCTTCCCATATATTTAATACTTTCATTATGATGATGAGTGGCTAATTTCCTTGTGTGATTCTAGGGTGATTGGCTGAAGGTTGTGGGAAAAACAATGATAGAATGATCTTAATCACAGTAGGATCCTGAAAGTTCGAGTCTTTAACCTTAACCCTAAGCATCTCGTTCAGTCGATGAACATCTCGGCCGGGGTGGAAACTGGCTGACCGAGGTGGCTTATCCGATCCTTAACTGAGAGTTAATGTGTTAAGAGTTTGCCAAATCCTATTCTTATTATACCTTTCTGGTTCAAAGCAAGCTTAGGATGAGACTTACCCGGTAATTCCTTAGTTTGTATACTAACGATCATAAGTGTAGGTAATAAAGGCTTGTCCTTTATTGGGGTTTGAGTGTGCTTCCATCCCATCTTTGTGAGTTAGCCTGAGACTTACCCGGTAAAGGTTGATTCTATTCCCTTAGATGGTGTGTTAGTTTGAGGCAATAGTTCTTTATCTTAATTCCTTGAGACTTACCCGGTAATAGGAGTTACGGTTTGGGATTAGCGTGTAGTGAGACTTACCCGGTGATCTACTCCACTTTAGAAACACCTTCCCCATGCAAAAATCTCAGCTTTGTCCGCTTATCTATAGATCTTGAGTTGGAACCACAACTAGATGCTTTAATCCCTAGAATTGCATGTTTGCTTATTTGACATCTTATTCATCTTTGATTGTATACTTGCTCTTGTGGTTAGCATCAACACTAGCATACCGTACTGGACTTTGTTTCACTAAGTCCCTGTGATCGACCCCTGGAATTTTCTTACTTTTACTACGATTGACCCGTACACTGCGGGTTCGCATCCTTGTTTTAAGCTTAAGTCTAGGGTTATAAATTTAAAGCTTGCACACACCGTTTGGAGCGAACAAGTTTTTGGCGCCGTTGCCGGGGACTTGGTCTAGACCGAGCCGGTACGGTTTGCTCTTGGGGCATTTGCCCCGTGTTGTCTTACCACTCTACTTGAGTGACTTTTGCAGGTTCTTTCTTAGGTATATGCGAAGAACCCGCACTGGAAAGGAAATCGTTCCTTACGATCCCGAACCGGAAAAGACATACAAACGACGCTTAAGAGAAGCGAAGATGGCCCAACAAGACGATCACGATCTTTTGGCCCAATTGAGAGAGACGCAGGAGCAGCTACGTCTCAGTAAAGAAGAGCTAAGGCAGGAAAAAGAAGAGAATCAGGCCAGGAATGCAGCAATCGAAGCTGAGATTGCAGCAATTCGGAACCAGATTCAACCTCGACCGATGCAGGATCCAGTAATTGATCCTCGACCGAGGCAGGTCCCAGTTCCTGACGCCCCGGCCGATGTGCATCCACTTCGGATGCCAGTCCGAGATGTTCTTCTTGCAGGAATTCCACAAACCCTAGGTCAAAGGATGGACCCCAATCAACAGCTGAGGCGTCCAGGAGTGAACCTAGGAGATCCAGCGGACCATGACTACGAACTTCGACCACAAGTTCTAGCGATGATTCGCCAATGTCAATTCGGAGGGCTAGAGAAGGAGTCGCCGCATCAACATCTTCAAAACTACGAGATCTTGATGGAGACCTTGCGACCTCCCAGAATTGAAAATAACAACTACAAGCTAAGACCTTTCTACTTTTCTCTTAAAGATAGAGCTCTTACTTGGTATCAATCTCTTCCTGCAGGAAAGATCAGCACATGGGAAGAGATGACTACGGAATTCTTGACCAAATTCTTTCCCCCCTCAAAGACTGCTGAAATGAGAGGGAAGATCAATGCTTTCATCATGAAGGACAAGGAGAGCTTGTCCAAATCATGGGAGCGGTTCAAGGATATCCTTTTGGATTGCCCACATCATGGGATTCCAAAGATCGAGTTGTTGGAGATCTACTTCAAAGGACTGGACGGAAACACCCAGTTTAATCTCCAACTACTCTCCGCCGGCACATTTATGGATATGGCGGTTGACGAGGCTTGGGACTTCATTGAGAAGCAAGCCTTGCACATGGAGAAGTACACCCACCAAGGAGCTGAAGGTGGAGTTAAAAGAGTCAACTTTCAAGAGACTCAAACCAACAACAACCAATTCACGTCCTTGAAGAACGACGTGAAGCAGTTGAAGGAGCTCTTGATGGCTCAAGCTAAACCGGAGGAGCAAGGGCAAAGGAACAACAACAACAACAACAAGAACGGGTACCGTAACAACAACAACGGACCCCGGAACAACAACTACAACAACAATAGAGGATCCAATAGCAATAATTGGAGAGCGAATAATAACCAAAACAACGGTAACAATTATTCAAACTCCAACTCTAATGATTCCTCTAACCCTTTCCTCTCTCCTCCTTCTTCTTCTTCTACTCCATTGAAGAGCCAAGGGCAAGGATCAAGTTCGTCTCAGCCGGAAAAGAAGGACGCAGTCCTGGAGGCAATCTTGATCAAGCTTAGTGCTATGGAGAATTCTATGACTTCATTTTCGAGGGCCCAAAAGTCCTTCGAACAACAACTTGCTAATAGGGCGAATGAAGCGCCAAGAGATCCAGGGAAGCTTCCAGCAAAGACGGAAACTAACCCTAAGGGCCAGTGCATGGCCATCACGACGAGGAGTGGACTCAAAACCACAGATCCAGTACCTCGCTCGACGCAAACCACCTCGGTCCAGATCCAGTCGAAGAACACCTCGACCGAGATGCCAACCGAGGCGGTGCAACAGAAAGCAGGAGGAACAACTGAAGCCTATGTCCCACCTCCTGCATATAAACCACCACTTCCATTCCCCCAGTCCAGAGCCAGAGCACATCTTGACAAGCACTTTGGTAAGTTCCTTGACTTGATGAATAAGCTCCATATTAATATCCCTTTCCTTGATGCTATTTTAGGTATGCCCGCCTACGGGAAGTTCTTAAAGGAGATCCTATCAAGGAAGAGGAAGCTGGAGGATGTTGGTGAAGTTAGGATGACATCTAAGTCTTCGGAGCTTATAAAGATCATGAAGGAGAAGATGCCACCTAAGTTGAGAGATCCCGGCTCATTTTGCATTCCCATTCAAGTTGGGGATGTCACTTGTGAAGCCTTATGTGATCTAGGAGCCAGCGTGAGCATCATTCCGCTGGAGCTATGCATTAAGATCGGTCTTGGAGAGCCCAAGCCGGTCAAGATTCGACTTTACATGGCGGATCGCTCCATCACCCATCCCGTGGGCATTTTGGAAGACGTTCCGGTCAAGTTAGGTAACTTCTATCTACCCATAGATTTTGTCGTACTTGACATTCCCGCAGATTATCCTGTTCCTATCATTCTCGGGAGGCCATTTCTAGCAACTTCGGGTTGCAATGTGGATTGCAAGAACGCCAAGTTGAAATTCAACGTTGGTGGCGATGAGGTGGAGTTCGCACTACTTGCAGCCATGAAGGGGGAGCAACTAACTGATGATATCTTCAACATCTACGATGAAGAGGAATCAAGAGAATCGGTGAGCTCTATCCTTATTAATGATCCACTCGAAAGAGTTATTAGCTTCAGTTTAATGGAGGAAGGTATAGATGCTTCTTGTGATGCAGATATACGGAGCCTGAAGGCACTGGAAGAAGATCCAGGAGCCATGACTGAGAAGCTGATCCAGGAAACGAAGATTTCCAGCCTCGGATCCAGTAGCAGTACCTCGACCGAGGCACTTTCTGGACTGAGCGAGGCGTCTGAAGAACACCTCGGTCAACGCCTTTGCGCCTCGACCGAGGTCGACAGAGAGACAATGTCAACTGAGATTGCTGAGAATGACAATTTTTCTACTCCCTTCTCTGACATTCACCCACAGTTGGCGGATCATTCTCTCCACCAACTTTCTGATAATAAAGGTCCTTGGTATGCTGATATTGTGAATTATCTTGTTTGCCAGGAAATACCACCCGGATTGACGTACTCCCAAAAGAAGAGATTCTTCAAGGAAGTACGACATTACTACTGGGATGAGCCGCTGCTATTCAAGCGCGGACCGGATGGGATGCTTCGAAGGTGCATTCCGGAAGACGAAGTTAATAGCGTCATAAAGCATTGCCACTCACTTCCATGTGGAGGGCATGCTAGCACCGATAAAACATGCGCCAAGGTATTGCGTTCCGGTTTCTTTTGGCCTACATTATTTAAGGATGTGCAATCTTTTGTTGTTTCTTGTGATGCATGCCAAAGAACAGGGAACCTATCAAGGAGGAACGAGATGCCACTTAACAACATCCAAGAAGTGGAAATCTTTGATGTATGGGGGATTGACTTCATGGGACCTTTCCCATCCTCCGGAGGAAACCTCTACATTCTCCTTGCAGTGGATTACGTCTCTAGATGGGTCGAAGCCATCGCTTCTCCCACTAACGACGCCAAGGTGGTTGTGAAGTTCTTGAATAGAACTATCTTTCCACGATTTGGAACTCCACGCATCATCATCAGCGATGGAGGAACGCATTTCATCAACCGGAAGTTTAAGGCACTTCTATCGAAGTATGGGGTAACCCACAAGGTATCAACCGCTTATCACCCTCAAACTAGTGGACAGGTCGAGATCTCAAACAGAGAAATCAAAGCAATTTTGGAGAAGACCGTCTCTAGGACGAGGAAGGATTGGTCCATGAAATTAGACGATGCTCTTTGGGCGTACAGGACCGCATTTAAAACTCCCATAGGCACCACCCCTTATAATTTGGTGTATGGGAAATCTTGCCACTTGCCCGTTGAGTTGGAGCACAAAGCGTATTGGGCTATCAAATGGTTGAACTTTGACATTAAGGAGGCTGGTGAGAAGCGACTATTGGAACTTAACGAGCTGGAAGAGCTGCGTTTGAACGCCTACGAGAATGCCAAGATCTACAAGGAAAGGACGAAGAGATGGCATGACAAGCGTATCGTTCCAAAGGAGCTTAACGAAGGGGACTTAGTTCTACTCTTCAACTCCCGCCTCCGTCTTTTTCCAGGTAAGTTGAAATCTAGATGGACCGGACCTTACGTTGTGAAACATGTCTTCCCTCATGGTGCAGTTGAGATATGGGGCGAAACTAGCGGAAGCTTCAAGGTCAACGGTCATAGACTTAAGAAGTACCAACCGGAAACGCCGGTTGAGGAGGTCGCACCGATCTACCTCCTTTGAGACGCACCATGGTCCAGCTAGCGACCTTAAATCAAGCGCTTCTTGGGAGGCAACCCAAGGTATTGCTTTCTTTCCCGTTTTCTAGTCTAGTTTAGATAGTTTTTTGTTTTTGCTTTGCTTTGCTTTGTTTTTGGTGTTTTAGACAGATAACAGGAAGGAGCACTCCAGAAAAGGGAGAAGTTCGAGATTCTGAGGAAGAAAGAGGCACCTCGGTCACTGACAGAACACCTCGACCGAATTGACTCTTGAAGCAACCGAGGCGACTAGGGTTTCTGCAGAACCACCTCGGTCCGTACCACCTCGGTCCAGTCAAGACCATCTCGACCGAGGTGACAGCAGATCTCGCGACAGTATAAAAAGGAAATTTACTTTTTCACTTTTTATTTTCACCCATTTCGACCGCGGCGACAGAGGCATCTCGTTCTCCTCCGTTTCTCGCTCTTTTTCGACGATTTCTGTTCCAAAACGCGATTAAAGGGAAGAGGAGTCGATTGCAACCACAGATCTGCAAGAAATCTGAGCATTTTCGACCGAAACGAGGTAAACGAAGTTCGAAAACCCTAACTCCTCGTTTGCTGTTTATTGGGCTTTGGTTGCCCTTGATTCTGCTGAGGAAACCCATAAGTACCCCTTAGGAAGCAATTGTAGTGATTTTAGGGGGAAAAGAACTGGAAATCTGAGATTTGGAAATTCGAACTGTACGCCTCGGTCCAGTCGGTCTGCACCTCGACCGAGGTGATTTCTGGGACTTGTCAGCAACCGAGGTGGTCTGACAGATTGATTTGTGAAGATGAGTTCAGATAGATTACTGGCCCTTAGAGACAGATCTTCACCCTCCCCTTCCCCTTCTTCTTCCCGTCCCTACCGCCCGGCTATCCACGAGAGATGTCGGGTAGATTACGAGAGGATAGCAGGCCGTCCGGTTATCGCACCGCGATTTCTGGAGGTATCCGCTTTTGACTGCCTAGGGTTAGAGGCTGACCTTAGGAGGATGATAGCTACAGTCGGGCTGGATCAGTTTTCTGAGATCCGAGCCCCAGCCTACATAGAGCCGACACTAGAGTTCGTCAGCTCCTTCTCCTACCTACCCACAGAGGGATCTGTGAAGTACCGGCTGATGGGCCGGAACTTCCTGGTTCCATTAGAGATATTCAGAGAGATTTTCAGCTTTCCTACCCCTACAGCTGTAGACTTCCCCTCCCGATCCGTAGCTAGGGAGTTTTGGGGTCAGATCGCCCACATCACCACTCATGCAGACAGATGGCGCCCCGGAGATTCCAGGGAGAAGGTCATCTTCCACCCAGCTTTCAGACTCGCCCACCGGATATTCAGCGAGATGCTTCTGGCGCGTACTGAGACGCCCCAGAAGATCAGACAGGGGGAGCTATTTTCGCTGTACTGCATGGTTACAGGCGGCTTCCCGGACTTTGGCTTGCTCCTAGCAGAGGATCTGCACAGGATCAAGGCCAAAGGGAAGGGTGATATTTGCTGTGGAGGTCTAGTCACCCACATCGCCTCCTACCACGGGATGGATCTCAGTATCTGCACATTGGCGGCGGCTCCGAAGCCGCTGGGTCTGCAGGAGATGATCACGAGGCGGATTCTTGTTCCTCGTGGGTTGACTACTCCGTATGTTGCCATGCCTTGGGAGCGGACAGCGCCTCAGGGCATCAGATGGTCTGCACAGTTTTCGGTCTTCGACCCGCATTTTTGGCAGACAGCATGGGTCCCGCTGATGGAGGACTACAGAGAGGGAGCAGCCGCTGCTGCTGCAGCTGCTGAGGAGGCTGAGGAGGCTGATGAGGAGGATGATGACGAGACAGTTGATGAGAGAGGAGGCGGCATCCCGATGGACACAGGGACAGACACTGCTGGGACGAGCGCGCCTCCCATTATTGATCTTGATGAGGATGAGGAGGACACTGAGCCGGCGCCAGCTGAGACTTCTCCAGTCAGGCCCGCTAGGCGCAGGAGGCAGAGGGTTAGAGACAGAGCAGCACACCGACGGATTGATGACCTGACGGATCAGGTTATCGACACTTATGCTGCACTTTCTTTGGATATCCGGGAGATGCAGGAGCGGCAGCATCATCAGCACATGATGGCTCAGCTACAGTTCCAGCATGTCATGGGCTATCCCTATGACCCTACTTTGTACCCCTACATGCCACCACCACCACCGGATCAGGACTTCTGAGGAGCTGCAGGATTTTATTTATTTTATTTTTATGCAGTTCGGCTCTTTATCCGGTGAGTCCTCCTTTCTTTCAGACTTTATTTACACCCACTGGGACAGTGTGTCTCAAGTATGGGGTAGTTGATGTATTATCTGACTTATTCGACTCATGATGTATTATTTGACCTTTGATGTATTATTTACCAGATATTTTCATATTCATGCTTTATCTGCATTTATATGTTTATCTGAGATTGCATGCATACTTACAGGTTATTTGATTGAGAAAAACGTCGAAACCGAAAAAAAAAATTGGTTTTAAAAAAAATTTTTTGACCTCGACCGGGACAGTTCTGGCAAAACGAGGTGTTTCACCTCGGTTGAACCAAGAACACCTCGACCGAGGAGGGCGTAACTGAGAGTTTTCGAAAACGATTTTTGTGTTACTTATCTGGATATGATCTCAGTGAAGATCTTGTTTACCGACTGGATTTAAATTCTTTATATGTTTGAAATGTTTTATGATATGTTTAAGTTGCTAAATGCTTTGTTTGAAATTATTGGCATGTTTAATACTTTATTTTTATCCAAATTATGTTGAATTTGAAGGTTGACACCGCAGCATAAGTTCTCTCACGTTCTTCTTGGAAAGACCAAGGCAATTCATTCTTCTTCTTCTTCTTCTTCTTGATCATGCTTAGCCCCTCATATACATATTGCCTCCCTTTACCTATCCGGGAATTTGGAAGCAAGCGAAGTGGTGAAAGCAAGTCAAAAGTTGAGAAGTGGCTGAAAGTGAAAGTGTTAGAAAGCAATAATAGGTTTGGGGAAGTCAATCATGAAGATGAGTAACTCGGCACCATTCACATAGCCGGGTGTTTGTGTCTTGCCAAAGTCGGATTGAGCGATATTCCTAACGGGTCATGGTATGTGCATCAAGGGTTTGACGCATCTCAAGAAATTGATGATTGCGGATTTCCTAGGCTTCGGTTATTGTGCACCTCTATCCATGCATCCCAAAAAGTAAAGTAAAAGAGAAAAAAGTGTGAAATAAGCAAAGCTTATTGGTGGAAGATGTTGCAAGTCAAAGTGAAAGTGAAGTTCATCCTTTCCCGGATTCTAGCACCACATTACCTTACATACATCCCTACCCTACGCGTTTCTTAAACCTTTTCTTTTTGGGAAGCCCTTGAGACCTCGAGCTTGTTGATTGACTTAGCGGTTTAAATCGGATTATACATGATTAATTTTGATAATTATGATTTATTATGCATTCTATGATTTTATGCAAAGATGAACAACTTTCCTATATTTATAAAATGTTTTGATCATATTGAGTTTTTAATTTCCAGGAAGTACTCTCTTAGAGTGATCTATGATAGTTGCACACCATAAAAATATTTTTGAAGGACTTCTCATTGATTTTCTTGACTTATAATCCATTCTATCTTGATTTCTATATGAGGAACTTGCTTAGGGACAAGCAAGGGCTAAGTATGGGGTATTTTGATAGCATGAATTATAGTCTATATTTTGGGGTTTGTTTGGACGTTTTATCTTTCATAATCTGCATGTTTGTACGTATATTATGTGATTTTACTACCATTTCATCTACCTTTGCGAGAATCGAGGTCTACACCTAGTTTCGTTGTAATTGCAGGTAAAATGGTACGTTTTGCATCAAAAAGTAGCAAAAAGGAGTCACGAGTCATTGGAGCTACATTGAGGAGCAAAAGGAACCATCCAGGAAGCATAGCCATGGATTAAAGATTCACTTTGGACAAGTTTTGAGAGATTTCACATTCAGTTATGACTCACCTCGGTTGACCACAGATTCACCTCGACCGAGGTGATCTACGAGAGCGTCTCGACCGAGGCGAATATCCTGACGCGGCGGGATATATTTTATTCTTGGCTGAGATCTTTTATTTTTGGAAGGAGAGATCTTATATTTTTGGGCTAGATTTCTGGAAGGAAGATCATATATTTAGGAGATCTATTTTAGGAGATAAGATCTATCTTATTAGGAAATTATCTTATAGTTGGAAGGAAGATATTTATTTTAGGAGATATGGATATATTTTATAGGAAATTATCTTTTTAAGATATTTTATCTTTGGAAGATAATTCTCCTATATAAAGGGTTGGATTTTCTACAATTCACCCATCTTCGGATCATCGAAATCACGCTATACCACCGATCAGGGTTTACAAGCGCAGCAGCCGCATCCTACTCCAATTTGGGAGATTCGAAGAACCTTTTTGAAGGTTGAAGGAAGATTGAAGACTATAGCTTTATAGCTTTTTGGAGGGTTTTGTAAGATTGTCTTCAATTCCTTTCCTTGTTGTCTTGTCTTATTGGATCATTATCCAAGGAACGATTTTTGTGTGATATTTGATTCAGATATTGAAGTGTTTTCATTAAATTCTTCTTTGTTCAAATATTCACCTTCTTCCCATATATTTAATACTTTCATTATGATGATGAGTGGCTAATTTCCTTGTGTGATTCTAGGGTGATTGGCTGAAGGTTGTGGGAAAAACAATGATAGAATGATCTTAATCACAGTAGGATCCTGAAAGTTCGAGTCTTTAACCTTAACCCTAAGCATCTCGTTCAGTCGATGAACATCTCGGCCGGGGTGGAAACTGGCTGACCGAGGTGGCTTATCCGATCCTTAACTGAGAGTTAATGTGTTAGAGTTTGCCAAATCCTATTCTTATTATACCTTTCTGGTTCAAAGCAAGCTTAGGATGAGACTTACCCGGTAATTCCTTAGTTTGTATACCAACGATCATAAGTTTAGGTAATAAAGGCTTGTCCTTTATTGGGGTTTGAGTGTGCTTCCATCCCATCTTTGTGAGTTAGCCTGAGACTTACCCGGTAAAGGTTGATTCTATTCCCTTAGATGGTGTGTTAGTTTGAGGCAATAGTTCTTTATCTTAATTCCTTGAGACTTACCCGGTAATAGGAGTTACGGTTTGGGATTAGTGTGTAGTGAGACTTACCCGGTGATCTACTCCACTTTAGAAACACCTTCCCCATGCAAAAATCTCAGCTTTGTCCGCTTATCTATAGATCTTGAGTTGGAACCACAACTAGATGCTTTAATCCCTAGAATTGCATGTTTGCTTTATTTGACATCTTATTCATCTTTGATTGTATTACTTGCTCTTGTGGTTAGCATCAACACTAGCATACCGTATTGGACTTTGTTTCACTAAGTCCCTGTGATCGACCCCTGGAATTTTCTTGCTTTTACTACGATTGACCCGTACACTGCGGGTTCGCATCCTTGTTTTAAGCTTAAGTCTAGGGTTATAAATTTAAAGCTTGCACACACCGTTTGGAGCGAACAAGTTTTTGGCGCCGTTGCCGGGGACAGTTCTGGCAAAACGAGGTGTTTCACCTCGGTTGACCCAAGAACATCTCGACCGAGGTGGGTTAACTGAGAGTTTTCGAAAACGGTTTTTGTGTTACTTATCTGGATATGATCTCAGTGAAGATCTTGTTTACCGACTGGATTTAAATTCTTTATATGTTTGAAATGTTTTATGATATGTTTAAGTTGCTAAATGCTTTGTTTGAAATTATTGGCATGTTTAATACTTTATTTTTATCCAAATTATGTTGAATTTGAAGGTTGACACCGCAGCATAAGTTCTCTCACGTTCTTCTTGGAAAGACCAAGGCAATTCATTCTTCTTCTTCTTCTTCTTCTTGATCATGCTTAGCCCCTCATATACATATTGCCTCCCTTTACCTATCCGGGAATTTGGAAGCAAGCGAAGTGGTGAAAGCAAGTCAAAAGTTGAGAAGTGGATGAAAGTGAAAGTGTTAGAAAGCAATAATAGGTTTGGGGAAGTCAATCATGAAGATGAGTAACTCGGCACCATTCACATAGCCGGGTGTTTGTGTCTTGCCAAAGTCGGATTGAGCGATATTCCTAACGGGTCATGGTATGTGCATCAAGGGTTTGACGCATCTCGAGAAATTGATGATTGCGGATTTCCTAGGCTTCGGTTATTGTGCACCTCTGTCCATGCATCCCAAAAAGTAAAGTAAAAGAGAAAAAAGTGTGAAATAAGCAAAGCTTATTGGTGGAAGATGTTGCAAGTCAAAGTGAAAGTGAAGTTCATCCTTTTCCCGGATTCTAGCACCACATTACCTTACGTTCATCCCTACCCTACACGTTTCTTGACCTTTTCTTTTGGGAAGCCCTTGAGACCTTGAGCTTGTTGATAGACTTAGCGGTTTAAATCGGATTATACATGATTAATTTTGATAATTATGATTTATTATGCATTCTATGATTTTATGCAAAGATGAACAACTTTCCTATATTTATAAAATGTTTTGATCATATTGAGTTTTTAATTTCCAGGAAGTACTCTCTTCGAGTGATCTATGATAGTTGCACACCATAAAAATATTTTTGAAGGACTTCTCATTGATTTTCTTGACTTATAATCCATTCTATCTTAATTTCTATATGAGGAACTTGCTTAGGGACAAGCAAGGGCTAAGTATGGGGTATTTTGATAGCATGAATTATAGTCTATATTTTGGGGTTTGTTTAGACGTTTTATCTTTCATAATCTGCATGTTTGTATGTACATTATGTGATTTTACTACCATTTCATCTACCCTTGCGAGAATCGAGGTCTACACCTAGTTTCGTTGTAATTGCAGGTAATATGGTACGTTTTGCATTGAAAAGGAGCAAAAGGAGTCAAGAGTCATTTGGAGCTACATTGAGGAGCAAAAAGGAATCCTTCAGGAAGCATAGCCATGGATTAAAGATTTACTTTGGACCAGTTTTGAGAGATTCTACACTCAGTTATGATCACCTCGGTTGCCCAGAGATTCATCTCGACCGAGGCGATCTAGAGACGCCGACTCGACCGAGGCGAACACCTAGGACGCGGCGAGAATATTTTATTCTTGGCTGAGATCTTTTAAAATTGGAAAGTGATCCTATATTTTTGGGCTGAGCTTCTAGAAGGAAGGAGATGTGCAGAATCATATATTTTACCTATATTTATGGGATAATATCTTCTTAAGATTTCTTATCTTTGGAGGGTTATTTTTCCTATAAAAAGGGTTGGATTTTCCACAAATCCAACATCCGCTTACAGTTAGAACATCCCGCATACGACGCAGCAGCCGCATCCTACTCCAATTTGGGAGATTCGAAGAACCTTTTTGAAGGTTGAAGGAAGATTGAAGACTATAGCTTTATAGCTTTTTGGAGGGTTTTGTAAGATTGTCTTCAATTCTTTTCCTTGTTGTCTTGTCTTGTTGGATTATTATCCAAGGAACGATTTTGTGTGATATTTGATTCAGTTATTGAAGTGTTTTCATTAAATTCTTCTTTGTTCAAATATTCACCTTCTTCCCATATATTTAATACTTTCATTATGATGATGAGTGGCTAATTTCCTTGTGTGATTCTAGGGTGATTGGCTGAAGGTTGTGGGAAAAACAATGATAGAATGATCTTAATCACAGTAGGATCCTGAAAGTTCGAGTCTTTAACCTTAACCCTAAGCATCTCGTTCAGTCGATGAACATCTCGGCCGGGGTGGAAACTGGCTGACCGAGGTGGCTTATCCGATCCTTAACTGAGAGTTAATGTGTTAGAATTTGCCAAAACCTATTCTTATTATACCTTTCTGGTTCAAAGCAAGCTTAGGATGAGACTTACCCGGTAATTCCTTAGTTTGTATACCAACGATCATAAGTTTAGGTAATAAAGGCTTGTCCTTTATTGGGGTTTGAGTGTGCTTCCATCCCATCTTTGTGAGTTAGCCTGAGACTTACCCGGTAAAGGTTGATTCTATTCCCTTAGATGGTGTGTTAGTTTGAGGCAATAGTTCTTTATCTTAATTCCTTGAGACTTACCCGGTAATAGGAGTTACGGTTTGGGATTAGTGTGTAGTGAGACTTACCCGGTGATCTACTCCACTTTAGAAACACCTTCCCCATGCAAAAATCTCAGCTTTGTCCGCTTATCTATAGATCTTGAGTTGGAACCACAACTAGATGCTTTAATCCCTAGAATTGCATGTTTGCTTTATTTGACATCTTATTCATCTTTGATTGTATACTTGCTCTTGTGGTTAGCATTAACACTAGCATACCGTATTGGACTTTGTTTCACTAAGTCCCTGTGATCGACCCCTGGAATTTTCTTGCTTTTACTACGATTGACCCGTACACTGCGGGTTCGCATCCTTGTTTTAAGCTTAAGTATGGGGTATTTTGATAGCATGAATTATAGTCTATATTTTGGGGTTTGTTTGGACGTTTTATCTTTCATAATCTGCATGTTTGTATGTACATTATGTGACTTTACTACCATTTCATCTACCTTTGCGAGAATCGAGGTCTACACCTAGTTTCGTTGTAATTGCAGGTAATATGGTACGTTTTGCATCGAAAAGGAGCAAAAGGAGTCAAGAGTCATTTGGAGCTACATTGAGGAGCAAAAAGGAATCCTTCAGGAAGCATAGCCATGGATTAAAGATTTACTTTGGACCAGTTTTGAGAGATTCTACACTCAGTTATGATCACCTCGGTTGCCCAGAGATTCATCTCGACCGAGGCGATCCAGAGACACCGACTCGACCGAGGCGGACACCTAGGACGCGGCGAGAATATTTTATTCTTGGCTGAGATCTTTTAAAATTGGAAAGTGATCCTATATTTTTGGGCTGAGCTTCTAGAAGGAAGGAGATATGCAGAATCATATATTTTACCTATATTTATGGGATAATATCTTCTTAAGATTTATTATTTTTGGAGGTTTATTTTTCCTATAAAAAGGGTTGATTTTCTACAATTTGAACATCACGCTATACCACCGATCAGGGTTTACAAGCGCAGCAGCCGCATCCTACTCCAATTTGGGAGATTCGAAGAACCTTTTTGAAGGTTGAAGGAAGATTGAAGACTATAGCTTTATAGCTTTTTGGAGGGTTTTGTAAGATTGTCTTCAATTCTTTTCCTTGTTGTCTTGTCTTATTGGATCATTATCCAAGGAACGATTTTTGTGTGATATTTGATTCAGATATTGAAGTGTTTTCATTAAATTCTTCTTTGTTCAAATATTCACCTTCTTCCCATATATTTAATACTTTCATTATGATGATGAGTGGCTAATTTCCTTGTGTGATTCTAGGGTGATTGGCTGAAGGTTGTGGGAAAAACAATGATAGAATGATCTTAATCACAGTAGGATCCTGAAAGTTCGAGTCTTTAACCTTAACCCTAAGCATCTCGTTCAGTCGACGAACATCTCGGCCGGGGTGGAAACTGGCTGACCGAGGTGGCTTATCCGATCCTTAACTGAGAGTTAATGTGTTAGAGTTTGCCAAATCCTATTCTTATTATACCTTTCTGGTTCAAAGCAAGCTTAGGATGAGACTTACCCGGTAATTCCTTAGTTTGTATACTAACGATCATAAGTGTAGGTAATAAAGGCTTGTCCTTTATTGGGGTTTGAGTGTGCTTCCATCCCATCTTTGTGAGTTAGCCTGAGACTTACCCGGTAAAGGTTGATTCTATTCCCTTAGATGGTGTGTTAGTTTGAGGCAATAGTTCTTTATCTTAATTCCTTGAGACTTACCCGGTAATAGGAGTTACGGTTTGGGATTAGTGTGTAGTGAGACTTACCCGGTGATCTACTCCACTTTAGAAACACCTTCCCCATGCAAAAATCTCAGCTTTGTCCGCTTATCTATAGATCTTGAGTTGGAACCACAACTAGATGCTTTAATCCCTAGAATTGCATGTTTGCTTTATTTGACATCTTATTCATCTTTGATTGTATACTTGCTCTTGTGGTTAGCATTAACACTAGCATACCGTACTGGACTTTGTTTCACCAAGTCCCTGTGATCGACCCCTGGAATTTTCTTGCTTTTACTACGATTGACCCGTACACTGCGGGTTCGCATCCTTGTTTTAAGCTTAAGT
>BSUD01000002.1:8744403-8761813 GCA_033239045.1 Fagopyrum esculentum | reverse complement strand
TTTCCTACCCCTACAGCTGTAGACTTCCCCTCCCGATCCGTAGCTAGGGAGTTTTGGGGTCAGATCGCCCACATCACCACTCATGCAGACAGATGGCGCCCCGGAGATTCCAGGGAGAAGGTCATCTTCCACCCAGCTTTCAGACTCGCCCACCGGATATTCAGCGAGATGCTTCTGGCGCGTACTGAGACGCCCCAGAAGATCAGACAGGGGGAGCTATTTTCGCTGTACTGCATGGTTACAGGCGGCTTCCCGGACTTTGGCTTGCTCCTAGCAGAGGATCTGCACAGGATCAAGGCCAAAGGGAAGGGTGATATTTGCTGTGGAGGTCTAGTCACCCACATCGCCTCCTACCACGGGATGGATCTCAGTATCTGCACATTGGCGGCGGCTCCGAAGCCGCTGGGTCTGCAGGAGATGATCACGAGGCGGATTCTTGTTCCTCGTGGGTTGACTACTCCGTATGTTGCCATGCCTTGGGAGCGGACAGCGCCTCAGGGCATCAGATGGTCTGCACAGTTTTCGGTCTTCGACCCGCATTTTTGGCAGACAGCATGGGTCCCGCTGATGGAGGACTACAGAGAGGGAGCAGCCGCTGCTGCTGCAGCTGCTGAGGAGGCTGAGGAGGCTGATGAGGAGGATGATGACGAGACAGTTGATGAGAGAGGAGGCGGCATCCCGATGGACACAGGGACAGACACTGCTGGGACGAGCGCGCCTCCCATTATTGATCTTGATGAGGATGAGGAGGACACTGAGCCGGCGCCAGCTGAGACTTCTCCAGTCAGGCCCGCTAGGCGCAGGAGGCAGAGGGTTAGAGACAGAGCAGCACACCGACGGATTGATGACCTGACGGATCAGGTTATCGACACTTATGCTGCACTTTCTTTGGATATCCGGGAGATGCAGGAGCGGCAGCATCATCAGCACATGATGGCTCAGCTACAGTTCCAGCATGTCATGGGCTATCCCTATGACCCTACTTTGTACCCCTACATGCCACCACCACCACCGGATCAGGACTTCTGAGGAGCTGCAGGATTTTATTTATTTTATTTTTATGCAGTTCGGCTCTTTATCCGGTGAGTCCTCCTTTCTTTCAGACTTTATTTACACCCACCGGGACAGTGTGTCTCAAGTATAGGGTAGTTGATGTATTATCTGACTTATTCGACTCATGATGTATTATTTGACCTTTGATGTATTATTTACCAGATATTTTCATATTTATGCTTCATTCTGCATTTATATGTTTATCTGAGATTGCATGCATACTTACAGGTTATTTGATTGAGAAAAACGTCGAAACTGAAAAAAAAAAAATGGTTTTAAAAAAAAAAAAAATTTTTGACCTCGACCGGGACAGTTCTGGCAAAACGAGGTGTTTCACCTCGGTTGAACCAAGAACATCTCGACCGAGGTGGGTTAACTGAGAGTTTTCGAAAACGATTTTTGTGTTACTTATCTGGATATGATCTCAGTGAAGATCTTGTTTACCGACTGGATTTAAATTCTTTATATGTTTGAAATGTTTTATGATATGTTTAAGTTGCTAAATGCTTTGTTTGAAATTATTGGCATGTTTAATACTTTATTTTTATCCAAATTATGTTGAATTTGAAGGTTGACACCGCAGCATAAGTTCTCTCACGTTCTTCTTGGAAAGACCAAGGCAATTCATTCTTCTTCTTCTTCTTCTTCTTGATCATGCTTAGCCCCTCATATACATATTGCCTCCCTTTACCTATCCGGGAATTTGGAAGCAAGCGAAGTGGTGAAAGCAAGTCAAAAGTTGAGAAGTGGCTGAAAGTGAAAGTGTTAGAAAGCAATAATAGGTTTGGGGAAGTCAATCATGAAGATGAGTAACTCGGCACCATTCACATAGCCGGGTGTTTGTGTCTTGCCAAAGTCGGATTGAGCGATATTCCTAACGGGTCATGGTATGTGCATCAAGGGTTTGACGCATCTCAAGAAATTGATGATTGCGGATTTCCTAGGCTTCGGTTATTGTGCACCTCTATCCATGCATCCCAAAAAGTAAAGTAAAAGAGAAAAAAGTGTGAAATAAGCAAAGCTTATTGGTGGAAGATGTTGCAAGTCAAAGTGAAAGTGAAGTTCATCCTTTCCCGGATTCTAGCACCACATTACCTTACATACATCCCTACCCTACGCGTTTCTTAAACCTTTTCTTTTTGGGAAGCCCTTGAGACCTCGAGCTTGTTGATTGACTTAGCGGTTTAAATCGGATTATACATGATTAATTTTGATAATTATGATTTATTATGCATTCTATGATTTTATGCAAAGATGAACAACTTTCCTATATTTATAAAATGTTTTGATCATATTGAGTTTTTAACTTCCAGGAAGTACTCTCTTAGAGTGATCTATGATAGTTGCACACCATAAAAATATTTTTGAAGGACTTCTCATTGATTTTATTGACTTATAATCCATTCTATCTTGATTTCTATATGAGGAACTTGCTTAGGGACAAGCAAGGGCTAAGTATGGGGTATTTTGATAGCATGAATTATAGTCTATATTTTGGGGTTTGTTTGGACGTTTTATCTTTCATAATCTGCATGTTTGTATGTACATTATGTGACTTTACTACCATTTCATCTACCTTTGCGAGAATCGAGGTCTACACCTAGTTTCGTTGTAATTGCAGGTAATATGGTACGTTTTGCATCGAAAAGGAGCAAAAGGAGTCAAGAGTCATTTGGAGCTACATTGAGGAGCAAAAAGGAATCCTTCAGGAAGCATAGCCATGGATTAAAGATTTACTTTGGACCAGTTTTGAGAGATTCTACACTCAGTTATGATCACCTCGGTTGCCCAGAGATTCATCTCGACCGAGGCGATCCAGAGACACCGACTCGACCGAGGCGGACACCTAGGACGCGGCGAGAATATTTTATTCTTGGCTGAGATCTTTTAAAATTGGAAAGTGATCCTATATTTTTGGGCTGAGCTTCTAGAAGGAAGGAGATATGCAGAATCATATATTTTACCTATATTTATGGGATAATATCTTCTTAAGATTTATTATCTTTGGAGGTTTATTTTTCCTATAAAAAGGGTTGATTTTCTACAATTTCAAGATCACGCTATACCACCGATCAGGGTTTACAAGCGCAGCAGCCGCATCCTACTCCAATTTGGGAGATTCGAAGAACCTTTTTGAAGGTTGAAGGAAGATTGAAGACTATAGCTTTATAGCTTTTTGGAGGGTTTTGTAAGATTGTCTTCAATTCTTTTCCTTGTTGTCTTGTCTTATTGGATCATTATCCAAGGAACGATTTTTGTGTGATATTTGATTCAGATATTGAAGTGTTTTCATTAAATTCTTCTTTGTTCAAATATTCACCTTCTTCCCATATATTTAATACTTTCATTATGATGATGAGTGGCTAATTTCCTTGTGTGATTCTAGGGTGATTGGCTGAAGGTTGTGGGAAAAACAATGATAGAATGATCTTAATCACAGTAGGATCCTGAAAGTTCGAGTCTTTAACCTTAACCCTAAGCATCTCGTTCAGTCGATGAACATCTCGGCCGGGGTGGAAACTGGCTGACCGAGGTGGCTTATCCGATCCTTAACTGAGAGTTAATGTGTTAGAGTTTGCCAAATCCTATTCTTATTATACCTTTCTGGTTCAAAGCAAGCTTAGGATGAGACTTACCCGGTAATTCCTTAGTTTGTATACTAACGATCATAAGTGTAGGTAATAAAGGCTTGTCCTTTATTGGGGTTTGAGTGTGCTTCCATCCCATCTTTGTGAGTTAGCCTGAGACTTACCCGGTAAAGGTTGATTCTATTCCCTTAGATGGTGTGTTAGTTTGAGGCAATAGTTCTTTATCTTAATTCCTTGAGACTTACCCGGTAATAGGAGTTACGGTTTGGGATTAGTGTGTAGTGAGACTTACCCGGTGATCTACTCCACTTTAGAAACACCTTCCCCATGCAAAAATCTCAGCTTTGTCCGCTTATCTATAGATCTTGAGTTGGAACCACAACTAGATGCTTTAATCCCTAGAATTGCATGTTTGCTTTATTTGACATCTTATTCATCTTTGATTGTATACTTGCTCTTGTGGTTAGCATTAACACTAGCATACCGTATTGGACTTTGTTTCACTAAGTCCCTGTGATCGACCCCTGAAATTTTCTTGCTTTTACTACGATTGACCCGTACACTGCGGGTTCGCATCCTTGTTTTAAGCTTAAGTCTAGGGTTATAAATTTAAAGCTTGCACACACCGTTTGGAGCGAACAACAATCCTACTCGGTTACCTCTTCAGAGACTTTTGCAGCATGTAGGACACAATGAAACTCCACAGTATTCATTAACAACTCACATTCGTTTTATTTTCATCATCTAAAATTAATGACCAGTAGTCATCCTTCAGTTATCTGCTCAGTTAAAGGCCGGCAAATAAAAAATACAAGTTGTCTAGCCAGAAGCAAGGTGTGATCATCAGTTTGTCATTATACGTGTGTAGCAACTGAAGCACAGCAACATAATGAATCAATGAATATACACTCCATAGGAAAGCAATCAGCGATGAATATACACTCCATCTGGATGGTTAAACCAAAAAAAATCCAAAAATTCCAAACCCAACCACCAAACAGTAATTACAAGCTCAAAGAAAATCACATTATCTTAATAGATAAAAGCTTGATCAGAAACTATGTGTTCAGAGGCAAGCTTGATCAGAATCAAGGTAGCAAAATTCAGAGGGTTTTCATCAGAAACTGAGTGTCCAGAGGGAAGCCTCATCAAAAACTGAGTGTCCAGAGGGAAGCCTCATCAGTGCCAGCAATCAGCAATCATGAAAAGCAATGCAGTAAGATTAAAAACGAAAAACCAAAGCCAAATTACCACCAGCAATCATAAGAGTCAGAGTGTCCAGAGGGAAGCCTCATCAGTGCCAGCAATCAACAATCATGAAAAGCAATGCAGTAAGTTTAAAAAACGAAAAACCAAAGCCAAATTACCACCAGCAATCATAAGAGTCAGAAGGTTTCATTAGAGAGAAAGGAAAATATGAAGAGCTGAACCAAAATATAAGCTCAACATATATGACATTCGTCTAAGAGCTGAACCAAAATATAATTGTGTGTCACCAATCTTTTGCACCAAAATATTAAGACCAACCCAAATCGTTGTGAATCATATACCATCACACAATCGATATATCAAAAATAGGCACTCTCCCACAATCGTTGTGCAATATCATCTCTAACACTCCCCATCCCACCAACACTTGCATCATCACCTTCTTCCCTTGCAACCCTATTGAATAGTCCTTCGTACGCTGCAGGGTTTGACTCTAGCGTGTCAAAGTACTCGTCGTTCTCCTTATGCAGCAGACAAAAATTATGAAGTGCGAAGCATGCCAATATAATGTCAATTTGTGTCTCGATGTTGTAGCTAGGAATCACCGTTAGTATCTTCCATCTTTTCTTCAAAACACCAAACGCACGTTCAATTGCACTACGAATGCTGGAATGAACCCTATTGAATCCCTCTTTGTAGTTCTTAGGAGCAACGCCTTCAAATTGGGATTGGTGATACTTCACCTTAGAGTACGGTACCATGTATCCTTTTCTGTCTGGATAGCCTTTATCGACCAAATAGTATTTTCCTACATTATGTTAGAAGCAGCGGTATGACGTACATTTTATCTTAATGTATGTAACAACTAAAACCAATTTCAACTAAATGGTCAAACCTTCAGGTGGATGGGGAAAGTTGAATGATTTTGTCTTAAGAGCGTGATCAAGAACACGGGCATCATGAGCTGAACCCTCCCATCCGGCAGAAACAAATTTAAAGTACATATCAAGGTCGCATACAACCATCACGTTAAAGGTACACGTGCCCTTCCTTCCTCTATATGGCAACTGTTCTTTTGCAGGGATTGTTGCATCAATGTGAGTTCCGTCTATGCATCCAATGCACCCCTGTAATTACGATCACATATCACCACAAAGGGGTTAAACTTATGAATTTTATAGCCCTAACTATTCTATTGTACATATTATTAGAAGTTGTAGTCCACACCTCGAAAAAACTGTACTTTTCATTTTCCAAAATCTGTGTAGGTGTGCTTGAAAACGTTGGGTCACGCGGTCGTAGAAGATCCCTTGCAAGTCCTGAGTACCCCCTTGACCTTCCTGTGATTGCATCTAGAACCTCGTGTATTGTTCGACTGATTGTTTCCCCGGATCGTTGAAATCTCTCACAAACGTCTCGATTTGATATCCCCAAAGCTAATGTGTACAGCAAAATACCCACCTTCTCTAACACAGTCATGTCACGCCCTTGTTTTAGACCGTAATTTGTCTCCAATTCGTCACATAAACGTTGTAGAACTTTTGGCTCCATCCTAAAGGCTCTCATACATCTAACGCCAGAGTTTGCATCTATCACTTGCCTCATCCATTTGTAACCTGTAAATTCTGAATTATAACATGGTTCTTTATGTATGTGACTGAAGTAATGCATGGACGACAGTGAACTGTTCATCTTCAGCCATAAGTTTGCAAACATCATTCGTTTTTGGCGTCTTTTGAGCCTTTTCTTCGCTTCTGCAATCAATTGAACATCAGGAGATCATTCAAGATGGACCATAACATCTACACTGAATTAAATGATAAGCAAAAATAGGACGGTATAAGCAAAGCAAGCATCCATCACATTAGCATGCCAATATAAGGATGAAACCAAAACAAACGTTTGCTACAATCAAACCATAAAGCCTTCTCCATAGTTAGAAGGGAAAAACACTCAACACTCAACGGTACAATTCATTTGGGAAAAACAAACATAAACTAGCAAGGTTCAATTGGGAATAAGACTCAACACTCAACGGTACAATTCATTTGGGAAAAACAAACATAAACTAGCAAGGTTCAATTGGGAATAAGACTCAACACTCAACACTACAAATCATCATGGACTGACACCCTTGATTTCAACATATTGGTATTTAAGAAAGGCTAGCCTCGCAGCATGGCGTGGAATGTTGATGAACATCTTCCTAAATGACTCATTCATCAGTTGAGCAGTAGCAAAGCACCACAATGTAGAATCCTCCTCGACAAGCTCCTCCTTAACCATCTCTTCGAGTATTTCCATGACATGCTGAAATGTACATTTTTCCTGTGGTGTTGCAGATGTAGCAGCTTCTGCCTCGAAAAGTGTGAGCATTTTCTGGCTGGTCTGCTCCACTATTGCAAGGTGCTCGCTATACATTTGAGCACTAGTAGGCCCCTTCTTACGACGTTTTGAGCCAACTGCAGATGGTGTGGATCTTCCTGACTTCGATGCAGCTTTAGCACATTTCTTTGTGTTGGTAGAAGGGTTTGGTGAAGTTATTTGTTCTTGTATGTCTCTCAACAGCTCGTCGTCGGGAGCATTGAAGTCGATTGTATTTAAGTTACCAAACTCGCTGTCACTATTTTCACCTTCCTCATTTGCCAATTCGTCATCACCCTCATCGTTTTTATGAATCTCCCCGCCTTGTATAAGAAAGCAAGGGTCCATAGAGGGGGTCACACAATGTTGTCCAGTTGCTACAATCCCGCTGAAAACTTGCTCCCATAAGTCTTCCAGGTCAGCTGCCACACCTCTCTTTCTAAATTGCTTGTAATCCTCCCGTTCCTACAACATATAACAATAGAAGTTAGGAATTGATTATCCAGTACATAGTTTACGTAAAAAATCAGTACAACATCAATTACAATACCTTTATCTTTTTTTCCCACCAAGCATCATCGGCTGTTATTCGACCTTTGATAGGGTCCCATCCAATACCAGTCTCACCGTGCCTCAAATCTTTCCAAAGTTTGTACAACTTTTTCATGTGATCAAGCTTGTTTTTAAGCTTTGTAGGAGGACATTTCCTACCTATCTGATTCTCTAGGACGGAAGAAATTTCTACCCAACTGAATGGTTGATCGACCCCGTGGACTTTTTGATATTCAATGCAAATCCTCAAGAACGTCCTAGTTGACTCCTCAGTCCAATTAAACTTCTTCTCCACAACCTTACCAATCACTTTATAGTTTCACAATACTCAAAAAAATTAGAGATGCTATTCTATAAGAGATTTAAAATGAAGAAGCACAACAACAACAAAATGAAGTATCACAGCAGCAATGTCAAGGAGGTAAATCTATCAGCAGAACATCAAGAAGCACAACTCAAAAATGATCAAGAATGGTAAATCTGTCACACCATGAAGAAGCACAACAACAAAAAGATGAATACTGTCAAATCTATCACAAATTCATACGTACCACAACAACAACGTCATGGAGGTAAATCTATCAGAACATCAAGCAACAAAACTACTAGTAAATATAAAGAATGGTAAATCTGTCTAAGAAGCAAAACAACAACATCAAGGTCGTAACTATGTTCATTCGGTATCTATCAAAGGTATCTATCAAATGAGCTAATTCTTAACTATGTTATATAAGTTATTATCAATTCTCTACAATGGTGAAAATGGAAGCTGCATATGCACAATTTGGGAAGAACAGTGGAGATCTCATACCTGCCAATTTCTACGATAATATGTTCATATATATTCGAAAAACCCTAAAACCCCAAATGTTATATACTCAAGGTGACGAAATTCATAACTACGTTCATATAATCCAAAACCCTAAAACCCAAAATTGTTATATAATCGAAATTCGAGAATTATAAGCAGTGGAGAAGTCTTACCTGCGACCTCTTTGCTGCTGCTCATCCTTAGGTGACGAAATTCGTAGAAGTTCCCAAATGCTCGTCGAGAGAGAAGCAGCTGCGCCTTCTCTTCTCCTTCTGGCGTACAGGTCGCGTTTGTTCTGTCGAGAGAGAAGCAGTAAGGTTGTATAAAGGAAGCTCGTTAGTTGTTCTAAAATTTATTTCGTGAAGGGTTGTTGAATATTGTTTCATATAATATTCAGTACTTGTTTTTAGTAAATATTTCAATTCGATTTTTTTTAAATTTTGCATTTTAAATATTGTTTTAAGGGTTTGAGTTCTTCTAAATTAGAATAAAAAATACACACAATTATATTTCATAAAATATTATTCCATAATATCCATTTACATATATTTGAAATAATTAATATTCATAATATCCATTCAAATATAACATCATTTAAATAATTATTTATATCACCATATTAAATAACAACTACAAAATACAAATAAAGCCCTTTTCGGTAATTTTACGTTTACATCAGCTACGATCATCTCGTACTTCCCAAACGCTAAGCAAGCTTATTAAAAAATATCAGCTACTTAAATCAACTACTGATTTCAGCTTCACCTTCAGCTTCAGCTTCAGCTTCAGCTTCATTCAGCTTCAGCTTCAGCTTCAGCCACAATCAGCTCGTGGTTCCCAAACGGAGCCAATATATATTTTTATATCTCTCTCTTTTTTTTTAATATATTAAAGTTAAGAACAATCTTATTTTACTTTTTATTGTTATTTTTCATGAGATGAGAGATGAGAGATGAGATGAGAGATGATATTAGATGAGATGATAGATGAGAGATAAAAGATGAGATAAGAGATGAGGTGAGAAGAAAGATGAGAGATGAGACGAGATGAAATGAGAGATGAGTTGGTGTATAAATGGTCGAGAGTTTAATCCCCGATTGACGTGTTCTTTTATTTTTTTTGTTTTTAAATATATTTTTTTTATCTCATCTTTTGTTGAAATTTTTTTCTCCATAAATATATTAAAGTTAAGAAAAATCGTATTTTACTTTTTATCGTCATTCTCTCATGTATTTTTTTATTAAAAAAGTATTTATAGTCTTTTTTTCGTTTTTTCTAATAAAACATAATTTTAAAAATTGATAATAAAAAAATGTTGACACAATGCCTTCGAATTTCATTGGACGACCCTTGATTAATAGTTGGAGATGGGAGGAGGGAGGGGCTTTGTTTCCTAGATTTGAAAGAGTATTAGTGATTCTTCATTAAAAGTGATTTGAGAAGTGTAACTCCATTGAATCAGGCTTGAAGTAAAAGTTAAAGTGTATGTTTGCCCGGATTCAAAAGATATTGAATTAGGCTTGAAGTAAAAGTTGAAGGGTGTTTGATGATTTAAAAGTGATTTGAGAAGTGTATCACATTCGAAAGGAGATGAAAATGAGGTTTGTTTGCCTAGATTCAACGGGTTGTCGGTTGTGCTACTCAAGCTCGAAGCGAGAGAAGGGAGGAGGTCTCCCGGATCTATTGTGTTGCTTCTTCTGTTCAAGCTCGAAAAGGAAAGCATAGTTGTGTAACTTGTGTTGCTTCTTCAAGAGGATTAAGGAAACCATCGTTGTTGGTTGTCGTATTAATTTAAGGTTAATGGAAATAAACCCAATTAGCTGAAATATTGCATAAAGAAAGCATAAGCATCTAGATGACCAATGAGACTAGAAAATGATGAATGTCATTTTGGTAATTTAACCCTTAAATAATTGAGAAGATTGATCTAGTAAAACCTATTTTGTATAAATACAAACTATGTCCCTCTATTTATCTTATAAATTTTTAATTCTAAAATTAATTAATGAAAGGAATATAAGGGTAAATTGAAAATAAAAACCTACAAAATCATCCAGACGTCATTTAGGGTTTACTCGTCTCTTGCGTTTGTCTTTGTCGCCACTTAGGGTTTCTAGATCCCGACGAAGTAGTTGGAGGAAACCGACATTGTTATTACCGTCATCGTTGGAGACGAAGACCACCACTGTTGTTGGGCTCGTGCAAGCCCTTGTGTTAGTCGTGTGTGTAACATAAATCACGTAGTAAAAAGTGTAATAGGCATAGATTATAACACCCCGAATCCGCGAGACTCGGGATGTTACGGGCGGAGACCTCACAATGGGTCCCAACCCTTAGCCTGACAACAATTTCACCGGATCTTACAACAAGACACAAATAAAGGCAAAACCGACAATACATTTTTATGCGAATGATATGATTCCCGAAAGCATACAAACGAAAGACTCCAGCCGAGTTTACGACTCCAAAGACCAAACGTCATATACATAACATACAATGTACATGACTCCAACCCAAACCCATCCTAAACTGTACGGAAACCCGGTTGCCCACTCTTCCGGATCTCTCGGCCATATCCCTAACCTGCAAGGCAACTACAACATCAGTATAAAATCGCTAGCTAACATTCAAATCATTAGAATCATGGTATTGACACACACACAAGTCAACATAAACACATATCATGCTCCAACACACACAAGCTGGTTTATTATTTTTTTCATTTACGTCATTCCGTTACTAGTTCAACTTAGTTTTGTGACACGAGAATCCCTGAAACTCGCCTCTATCCCTACTTACCGGCAAGGAATGGTACTGATGCATCCGACCGTCTACCTACACGGGCTAGTCGCAGAGAACCTCCTAGCTCTTGCAAGATCTAGGCAGTGTTGACGCTGCCCGTTATCATACACTTGGGCCAAATATCAATATATATAAAGGTCGTCCTATACCGGTTTCGTTATAATAAACATACCTAAACACACACAACCAATACACATCAATGCTAATATAAAGAATACTAGCTAAGTAAGTCCGAAGAGTTGCCTCGTCCCAACTCTAAACCGACCAACACCGCTCTCGTTTTTTGTAGGAAGACACTCAATGCCTGATCATGACAAGGCACAATTCAACAACACTCTCATAATCTAGAAGTCCTTAGACTTCTAGACCCGATGATCTCGCAAGATCATAACCATAACAACATACTAGGATAGACATCCCTAATCTCGACAATCTCAACGGTAACAACACTATGCTAGGATACGCACATCCTAGCCCACAATCTCAACAACTATATACTCACAATCTCAATCCTCACAAGGGAAACCATACACTCATCCCATGAACCAACTCAGAATCATACATTCATCAAACCTTAGAACATTTCAAAAACCTCACACACGTACTCGCCTAAGGTCCAAAGCCACTACTTGACATTCATAAGGCTATGCTAGATCCAACCTAACATGCTACTATCATATATACTCTCTAGGATAGGCTATGAACACATTCTCAAGGGAGGGTACTCAGGGCAAAGACATGGGCATGGAAGAAGGAAACATAGCCACGAAGAGGAGAAGAAGGCCACACCGGCGGGCTGGCTGAGCCAATGGCCTCCCCTACGGCTCAGTGCAGTGGCTGCCCCCGTGGCGCTGCCCAGCCGCGGGTGCAGTCGAGCTCCAAAGGTTGTGATAACACGATTTATGATGTTAGATTAGACACTCATTTAGATAGTTTTTCCGCTCATTCATGCATGGTTTAGCACTAGTTTATGACGTTTGCACTCAATTCATGTATTTTGTCGAGATAGACGTCTACACGGACTTTTGCATGCTTTGTAGGTATTTTGGGAGATTTAGGAGCTTAATCGACTCATTCGAGGATCATTCCTCGTGATGGCACACTTACGGACTCGTTAAGGAGCAAGTTAGGAGCAAAGGAGAACACATGGGGCCTTGTTGGTGCATGCCTTGCACCAACTCATGACTTGGTGATCCAAGGAGAGTTTCTGATGAGAACCACGGCCCAGAGGGAAATCTAGACCGTGGAATCTACCCGTGGTTTTATCCTGGACCACCTTAACACTTGTCCCACGATCTCTTTGGATGACTCTTGCTCTTGGTGGGTATTTAAATGATCTTGCAGGCTATAATTGGGATCCCCTTCTTTTTTTTTTGACCTAGCTTCTTCCCCAAAACACTTCTCCATTGTAGCCTCTCTTCCAAGCACCCATTGTGGGTGTTCTTGGAAGAGATTAGTGTAGATTTTCATTTTAGAGTGAGATTAGAGTGGTTTTGAGTGAGGTTTCCATCGTTGACAACTTGGAACAGCTCTTGGAGCCTTGTAAGATTTGGTAACTTCTATTCTATGCTTTTAATGTCTTTTCTTTGGATTGTTCTTCATTATCTAACCATGACTTGCAAGCATGCTTTATTTGTGAAGTTTGATCTTGAAATGTATGTTGTTGGCTGAATAGATGTGATTTTTGGGTGAAGGAATGATGTTTATGCTTTGGACTATGATTGTATGGACTTCCATGTTAGCTTAGGATCGATTTGTGTTCGAAATCCCAACTCAGAACCAAACCACGGCCTGTTCTTCATGCTTCCACGGCCGTGGTCTTGCATGATCCACCCGTGTTTTGCTCTGTTGTTCTTGAATTGATTGAATCTGGATGTTTGGATGTAGATGTGTTGAAATCCTAGTGTTTGTTGAGCCTAATCTAGCTTAGGGCGACCTAATGTTAGCAACCTTTTTGAGGGATGAGACTTACCCGGTAATTTCCTCTCTTAGATACATAAGATGATGAACTCTAGGTAGTAGTGAGCCAAAAAAGCCGCTATTGGATTGAGTGTGCTAGGATCGTTGCCTAAGACTTGCCTTTTCCTAGACTTACCCGGTAAGGAGGGGTTTGACCCTTAGGTAGTGACCGGTTTATGTAGAATTCCCGTCCTTAGGTTCCTTGAGACTTACCCGGTAATATTACCTTAGGTGCGAGACTAGTGGACGCATGAGACTTACCCGGTAATTGCTCCCATTAGAGAAACACCCAAATCCGACAACCTTCCTTTGATCTTTAGAGGCATGAGTCCATAGTCATAATCGAAATTCCGAATCTCTAGAATCCGCTTTCTTACCTCTTATCTCTTATCTTTGTGTTTGTGTGTTTGTGTTGCTTGATTGTGTTGATATATTTGTGATCTTTGTTTGATCACCCAAAACCCTCCAAAAATATTGTGTTTTCCATTTTCTTTATCCCTCATCTCATCTTAGTTTAGATTTACACTATCTTTGATCATTGAATAACTTGATTTTACCTCAGTCCTTGTGTTCGACCTCGGAATACTTTCCTTTCTACAAAACGACCCGTACACTGCGGGTTTCGCTAGGTAGTTTAGGATTTTAGTTCGAGTTTATAAATATAAAGTATTTTGTGCTACCTTTCTAGCGTAACAGGGCGATCTCGAACAAGTTCTTCGATGGTTCCATGATGTGCAAAAGCCTCCTATCCCACTTGCTTGGCTCTAGAACGTCCTCCACTTGGATCCACACACACAATATCCTAAACACCAACCACTGACATGCAAGCCAAAAGAGGAAAGAACGTGAGTGAATCCATGACTTCCACCATTGGAGCTCAAGGAGGAAGAAGAAGAAGAAGGTGAAGGAGGGGGAAGAGATTACCTACAATATCTCAGCTTGGATCCTATGTCTCCATCTCGTATCCAGGAGGTGTAGCTCACTCAACAAAGGTGGAAGATCAAATGAAGAAGATGGAGCAAAAGAGAGGAAATGAGAGGAACTAGATGAGAAGTAAATCACGTGAAATGAAATGGGAGGAGAGAGAACTCAACTGAGGGGTAAGCAAAGAGTGGGTAACGAGGGGTCGGTTTCCCCAAAACGAAGGGTCACCCACACCAACGAAGGGTCGGAAGGTGACGGAATAAAAATCCCGCTCACTCAGCACATCGAGCCTACGGAAAAACTGACCCGCGCCTGCGGGAAAGCCGTTAAACCAATCACTAACCGGAATAAAAATTCCGGGCATTACAGTGTCAAACTACCAGTGCCATCCGTACATTTAAACCTGAAGTAGAGTCTGCGAGTGATAGCATGAATTATTGTCTATATTTTGGGGCCTGTTTAGACGTTTTATCTTCAATAATCTGCATGTTTGAATGTATATTATGTGATTATAATGTCGTTTCATCTACATTTGCGGGAATCGAGGTCTACACCAAGTTTCGTTGTAATCATAGGTAAAATGGCATGTATTGCATCAAAAAGGAGCAAAAGGAGCTAAGGAGTCAATGAAGCTACATTCAGGAGCTTAAGGAAGAACCCAGGAATCATGAAAATGGATTGAAGATTCACTTTGGACCAGATTTGAGAGATTTCACATTCAGTTGTGACTCACCTCGGTTGACTACAGAGTCACCTCGACCGAGGTGATCCAGAGGAGCCGACTCGACCGAGGCGAACACCTTGGACGCGGCAAGGATATTTTATTCTTGGCTGAGATCTTTTATTTTTGGAAGGAGGATCTTATCTTTTTAGGCTGAATTTCTGGAAGGAAGAAGATAAGTTAGCCCATATATTTTACCTATTTTTATGGGAAGAGATCTTTCTAAGATATCTTATCTTGGAAGGGTATTTTTCCTATAAAAAGGGTTGGATTTTCCACAAATCCAAGACCCGCTATCATCTCGCATACATCAGCTAACGGTTGAAGATCCTGCATACACCGAAGATCCGCTACAACCATACTCCAGTTGGGATATTTGAAGAACCTTTTTGAAGGTTGAGGGAATAAGTTTATAGCTTTTATAGCTTTGTGAAGGGTTTTGTAAGATTCCCTTAGATTCCCTTCATTGTTGTTTGTCTTGTTGGATTTTAATCCAAGGAACGCTTGTTGTTTGATAATTGATTCAGTTATTGGAGCCTTTCTCTTAAGGTTTTCTTGTTCAATTATTCTCTTTCTTCCCATATATTTGATTATTACTTTCATGATGATGAGTGACTAATTTCCTTGTGTGATTCTAGGGTGATTGGCTGAAGGTTGTGGGAAAAACAATGATAGAATAATCTTAATCACAGTAGGATCCTGAAAGCTCGAGTCTTTACCTTAACCCTAAGCATCTCGCTCAGTCGATGAACATCTCGGCCGTGGTGGAATTCTTCTGACCGAGGTGACTTATGTGATCCGAAACTGAGAGTTAAGTGTTAGAGTTTGCCAAATCCTATTCTTATTACACCTTTCCTGGTTCAATGCAAGCCTAGGATGAGACTTACCCGGTAATTCCTTTGTTTGTTTACCAAAGATCATAAGTGTAGGTAATAAAGGTTTATCCTTTATTGGGGTTTGAGTATGCTTTCATCCCATCTTTGTGAGTTAGCCTGAGACTTACCCGGTAAAGGTTGATTCTATTCCCTTAGTTGGAGTGTTAGTTTGAGATTATAGTTCTTTTCCTTAATTCCTTGAGACTTACCCGGTAATAGGAGTTACGGTTTGGGATTAGTGAGACTTACCCGGTGATCTATTCCACTTTAGTAACACCTTCCCTATGCAAAATTTCAGCTTTGTCAGCTTATCTTTAGATCTTGAGTTGGAACCACAACTAGATGCTTTAATCCCTAGAATTGCATATTTCCTTTATTGACTTTTTATCATCCTTGATTGTTTTAATTGCTTTTGTGGTTAGTAATTACATAGCTTACCTATTCCGACTTTGTTTCACTTAGTCCCTGTGATCGACCCCTGGAATTCCTTGCTTTTACTACGATTGACCCGTACACCGCGGGTTCGCATCCTTGTTTTAAGCTTACATCTAGGGTTATAAATTTAAAGCTTGCACACACCGTTTGGAGTGAACAACGAGTATGAAAGTAGGTACAATATTAGACAACCAAACTATTATATTGTATAAATAATTTCAGTGTATCATATGTGCTATGAATTTTTAGTGAAGTGCTTATATGACTGAGCAACTCTCGCATTGATATTTTCTTGAAGGCCGACGTTGTCATGCATACATGCTTTCCCACATGCTCGTCATCCAACTAAGATGCGGATAACGTCGTACTTTATCTCTGGAATGTGAACACGGACACAATGAAGGTGTGACTCCGCGACGTTTTCTGCCTGCAAATAGTGTAATGAGATATTGTTAATAAATTTAGTGCATAAAAATGAAGATACGTCAAATGTTTAGAAGTTGCATAAACAAAGAAAAGAACATATAAGCAACAAGTCATATGAAAACAAAGGAAATTGTCTAATATAAATATTATTACTAATTCAGAGACTTCAAGCTTGTAGATTAAGTTAAGAAAAGAACATATAAGCAACAAGTCAGATGAAAACATAAGTAATCGTCTAATATAAATATTATTAGGATTTTTCCTCTTGGTACCCTCAAGGTTTGGACTTTTCCTCTTGATATCCACTAAGTTTCAAAATTCCTCTTGGTACCCTTATGGTTTAATTTGATTCCTCTTTGTACCTATTCTTGATATATTACATTTAAAATTCATTATAAAATGATAAAAAAATCAGAAAAATAAATTTAAAATAAATTATAACCTTATTAATTTTAAATTAATAAATTTATAACAGAAATAGTTTTTTTTTGAAATAATGATTTATTTATTTTTGAATTAAATTTTTTTTGTCCCACTATAAAAAATATATTTTTTTTACTTTTTACTTTTGTTTTTTAAAATATAAAAAATTAAATTAAAATAATATAAGAGTCTAGAAATTTAAAATATTAATAAATTTTAATTATTTTTGAATTTAATTTTATATAATTTATATTAACTAAAAAAAATA
>BSUD01000002.1:8726977-8744195 GCA_033239045.1 Fagopyrum esculentum | reverse complement strand
TTTTTTTATGTTTTTTGAATTTAAAAATATATATTTTTTTCGAATTAATATAAATTTTTTAAAAAAAAATCGAATTAAGATAAATTATATAAAATTAAATTCAAAAAGAAACAAAATTTTATTATATTTTTAAATTTCTTGACTCTTAATAAAAAAATTTTAAAATTTTTTTAATTTAATTTTATATATGCATTTTTAAAATCGAAATAAAAAAATAAAAACTATTTTAATTCAAATGTTTTTATTTCAAAAATATATACAAATACTGTTTATATTATAAATTTAATAATTTAAATTTAATAAGGTCATAATTTATTTTAAATTTATTTTTCTAAATTTTTATTATTTAATAATGAATTTTTAATGTAATAAATTAAGAATGGGTATAAAGAGGAATCAAATAGAACCATAAGGGTACCAAGAGGAATTTTGAAACTTAGTTGATACCAAGAGGAAAAGTCCAAACCTTGAGGGCACCAAGAGGAAAAATCCATATTATTACTAATTCAGAGAGTTCAAGCTTGTATATTAAGTTAGAAAGTTCTTTAAAATTTCAATCTGCATCGAAAGAGAGGTGGCAATAGTCGTCACTTCAGTAGGATACCCAGGAGCATCCGTGTGTAAGCTTCACATAATGTGAGGGTGTACAACTGCAGGGTTGCTCTTTACCCTACAACATGAAGACAATTAGTATGTTAGTTAATTTTACAACATGTTAAAAATAGATAAAACAAATTTCAGTGTTGAATATATTTTCGAGCAAATCACCATTCCCTCTAAGCAATGGCCTCATCACAATTGGGACGGAGTTTGACCTCTGTTGACAAATATGTTGCAAGTGAGAACCCAGAAAATCTGTTGATCTTCAGCCCACTAATCTCAACAAGTGGATCTTCTAACAGTAGTTGCTCGATCTGGTTGAACTTCTCAATCATTCACTAGTTCCATGCAGAAACAAGAAGGGTCTCTTCACCGCTTCAGTGTGAAATAAAACAACAAAAATTAAAGCTAATTAGTACCTATTGAAATTAATTGTTCATCATGGATTAATGACTAATAAAATAAATTGAAGAGATCTGATAGTCAAAAATACAAGGGGTACTTGGAGTCTGACACGGACATCTCACGAATTGACAATAGAGATGTTCCTTTGCCAACCATTTTTTCAAGGTGAATGTTAAGTACCAGTAAGATCATGTATGCGGCATTCACGGTATACAAAGACAAGCAGTTAGCAACTAACAAAATAAGAGAGTAATAATATAATTAGGGAGCTGTTCCGGTACAACCTATAATTAGGGTAGAGTCGTGCGGCTGCGTGTGCAGCTGACACGTGTCCAATTTTTTTTTTTTTTTTTTTTTCAGAAACGGATGAAAATGATAGTTCAAAAGTTATTAAGGATAATTCATAACTTATAAAAGGATAGTTCATGAAATATAATAGGATAGTTCATGAAATATAATAGAATAGTTCATAGTGCAAAACTTATAAAGGATAGAGCATAACTTATAAAATGATAGTTCATGAATTATAATTGAATAGTTCATAACATATAAACGATTAATTTATAGATAATTTGATATAATATATTAAAAAGTAATAGTTCATGAATTATATGAGAATAATTCAAAGTTTATAAGAGAATAGTGTAGAATTTATAACATGGTAGTTCAAAAAAATTTTCATTCGTTTTTGGGGAAAAAAAAATTCAATCGTTTCTGAAAAAAATAAAAAAATTTGGACACATGTTAGCTCCGCGTGCAGCCGCACGGTCCTACCCGAAAAACTCAACCGCACCTGAATAGTAACCAAAAAATTAATACTAATAACTAATGCAAGCATAAATATGAGGATGGAGGAAAAAGGTGAGTAGAAATTTACCAAAATGCTCGTCCTTCGATAAAACACCTGTATCATCCCTTATAACTGTGTAGGGTGACACTTTCTTGCTTGATTCTCCGGCGTCCTCAACGGGTATGATAGAGGTAAAGTTAGTAAAATATAATTGTTTCTCACCGTCGTAGCTGGAAAACCTAGGAGGGACTTTGTAACACCCCAAGTTCTAGGAACTCAAAGTGTTACGGGCTAGGACCTCACAATGGGTCCCGACCCTCAGAGTAGCGACAACATAACAAATTTTACAACAAGGCACATACGAATAAAAACCAAAACTCGATATAAAACTAAAGGTTTAAACAAAAGGAAGCCTAAAAGACTTGCAGCCGAGTTCAAAACAAAAGGGAAAGCAATAACATAACATAAACCCAATCCCGTCCTATAATGTACGGGAACCCCGGCTGACCACACCGCCCGGATCACTCAGCAATACCTATATCCTGCAAGGCATCTACAACATCGGTATAAACCGTTAGCCAACATTCTAGATATCAGAAAGAACATAAAGGAAGAAACACACATAAGGTAAAGTAAACATATAACATGCTCGCACACAACCGGTTATTATCTTTCATAAAGTTATCCATTACTAATTCAATTCTTTTGTCACACGAGAATCTCCCGAAACTCGCATCCGCTTCCGTCTACCAACAAGAATAGATCAGTACTATCCGTTACCTACGGGCCTGGGTTGAAGAGCACATTCTAGTCTCCTGAAGAACTAGACAAGTGGTCTGATGCGCCCTTGACCCCTATGTCCCAAGACGAGGAAGACGAGGCACTCCGGGTTCGCTCCGATGGACCGCTCACCCGTTCTGTGCTAAGACAATCGCTCAAGCTACCGACTCCATCATTAGCCGCACCATTGCTTGTCACGGATCCAAAGGTTGCAAACCATGCCTCTACGCCACTATGACATGAAGCTTGTCAAGCCAGCACCGTTCCAGCGCATTTTCCGCATTTTCCGTATTTTAGCGTTTTGTAATAATAAGTCGTTTTATTTTCGGATTATTAATTTCCGGGACTTTATTTCCGGAACTTAATTTCCCGAATTTAAGATTAGACTATTGGTTTCAGAATTTAATTCGAAAACTTAATTCCGAACTTAAATTTCCCAACCTTTCATATTTTTAGGCTTTTCATTTTTGAAACTTAAATTCCGACTTTATTTCCGTCATTTAATTTCCGACCCTTTGTATGACCTTAATCCACTATATAAGGGGATGCTTGACTCATTTGTAAATCATGTTCAATTTGATTAAGTATTGAGAAGTATTTTCCTCCTCATTACTTGAGCATCAATCCCTCTTCCAATCCTCTCAAAGTTCTTCTTTTGGATCTTCGATCCAAACTCAACCACATTCGAGGGTTCTTCAAGAACCAACTCAACCGACCCACTTCAAGGCTTGATCAATCAATCTAGATCGACTCAACCGTACAACTTCCGCCTTCATCTCTAAGCTTGTGCAACCCATCTTCAACGCACCCGCACTTCAACTAAGGAGTAGTTGAGCTTCAGCTTGATCTAGATCCGGAATATTTCATTGACGTGTCCAAGTACGCATCAAATTGGCATCAGAGCAAAGGGATCTAAGCTAAGTTATCTTTACTCTAGTTTTTGTGCGTTATCATATTTATCATTTTTGCCTTTTGTTCATCATCATCATCTTCATCTCGTTCTTCTCATCTTCATCCACGTTCTTGAAATTTTTTTTTCTCGATCCATTTTGCAAAGCAAATTTAGGATATTTTTGGTTTTCCATCAAACCATTAATCAAAAAACGTTTTTACTCACCCAATCCGACATTTTTGTTAATCAATTTCACCAGTTTCTCGGGATTTTTTGTTGACAAAATCGGATATCACATCTTTTGATATTCCAAAAACCAAAATCAAAGCAAAAACTCTTCAAAAAAAACGGATTTGTTTCAAAAAAGTGGATTCATCTCTTACATTCCAAATGTTGCATTCAAAAGTTTCAAAAAAAAACAATTTTACAAAAAAAAAACAAAAGTAAAAGACATCCGGCAAACCGGTCCATCCGAAAAATTGGATTTTTGAAAAGGTCAAAGACCAAAGCAAGTAAAACTTGCCGTTAAACAATCCGTCCATTTCCTATCTCTCCATTTTCTTACACGTTGCATATTTTCTCTTGATTTTGTGTGCTTTTTGGTCAAATTTGTTGGATTTGCCTTTCTTGCCTAACCGCCACACGGCCTTCCCAAAGGTAGAACCTTAACGCACTTGAACTTGGGTAACGTTGACTTAACTTGTCACCTTGCTCATTTGATTGCTTGCAATTTTGTGTCTAATTTTGGAGTTATGACTAACGTCGAAATGGAAAATTCTCAAGACTCTCGTGAAAGGCAAGAGCTCACTACTTTGACTGAAGAAAATGCCTCTCTTAGGCAAGAGTTTGAAACTTTGAAGGCACAAATGCGTGCCCTTACGACCGCTCCACCGAATCCAAATGGAACCTTGGTCGATGCTTCCACGTCCGATGGACGTCGCAAAGGCAAAGGTATCTTGGGAGCCGAACCATCTAACAGTCGACGGCTTGCCTCAGTCATTGAAAATCAAAGGCCCTTACAAGATGACGGTCATGAGTCCCACAATGAAGGTGACATGAACCTTGACCCTTTTCCGAATGATTTGCTATATGTTGACACGGAGAATCGGCACAAGCGCTATGAGCAAAACCGACGTAAGTATGGCATTTCCCCTCCTCCATCTAGTGCCCAACGCACCAACCGTCCCTCCCTGGCTGATGACCGGTACCATCATCAAACAAATGATCGCTCTCAACATTCCGAGAATGATCGGTCCGGACAACGCCGCCAACGGCATAGCCGGAAACCGATGTATCATGATTATGACGAGTATTACGAGAGAGATGACTTTGACGAGTTCTCCGATGATGAGTCGGACTTGGAGCGGATGACACATGTCCGTCCATGACACCCACCCATCCGAGAGCCTTTTTAGAACCAAGATCGAGGAGAAGAATGGTTGCCTCCTCCTAACCCTCCAAGGCGTGCACAACCTAATCATGGGCGCCAACGGCATAACGATGGCCACCGGCGAGCCCATCACGAAGAGGCCTACATGGCACCACCCCGACCGGATCCCTACCGAGCTCGTAGGGAAGGTAAGGTTAAATTTTTGATATTTTATGGTGAATATGATCCTTGTGCTTTTCTTGATTGGGCACAGGATATGAAACGAGCTCTCAAGCATTGCCATTATGAGGAGTGTGAGAAAATCGAAGCGGCGACACTTTACTTTGAAGGCGATGCAAAATATTGGTGGAACCGGTACGAGACCAACCGTGAGAACCGAGGATGGGGACCGGTTGCGACATTTGATCAATTGATCTATGTCATTGATAGCATGAATTATAGTCCATATTTTGGGGTTTGTTTGGATGTTTTATCTTTCATAATCTGCATGTTTGTATGTACATTATGTGATTTTACTACCATTTCATCTACCTTTGCGAGAATCGAGGTCTACACCTAGTTTCGTTGTAATTGCAGGTAATATGGTACGTTTTGCATCAAAAAGGAGCAAAAGGAGTCAAGAGTCATTTGGAGCTACATCCAGGAAGCATAGCCATGGATTAAAGATTTGCTTTGGACCAGTTTTGAGAGATTCTACATTCAGTTATGAGTCACCTCGGTTGACCAGAGGTCCACCTCGACCGAGGCGATCTAGAGACGCCGACTCGACCGAGGCGAATACCTAGGACGCGGCGAGAATATTTTATTCTTGGCTGAGATCTTTTAAAATTGGAAAGTGATCTTATATTTTTGGGCTGAGCTTCTGGAAGGAAGGAGATATGCAGAATCATATATTTTACCTATATTTATGGGATAATATCTTTCTAAGATTTCTTATCTTTGGAGGGTTATTTTTCCTATAAAAAGGGTTGGATTTCCACAATTCCAACATCACGCTATACCGTCGATCAGGGTTTACACACGCAGCAGCCGCAACCTACTCCAATTTGGGAGTTGTTGAAGAACCTTTTTGAAGGTTGAAGGAAGGTTGAAGATCATAGCTTTTATAGCTTTTTGGAGGGTTTTGTAAGATTGTCTTCAATTCCTTTCCTTATTGTCTTGTCTTGTTGGATTATTATCCAAGGAACGATTTGTTGTGATATTTGATTCAGTTATTGAAGTGTTTTCATTAAATTCTTCTTTGTTCAAATATTCACCTTCTTCCCTTGCATTTAATACTTTCATAATGATGATGAGTGGCTAATTTCCTTGTGTGATTCTAGGGTGATTGGCTGAAGGTTGTGGGAAAAACAATGATAGAATAATCTTAGATTCCAATAGGATCCTGAAAGTTCGAGTCTTTAACCTTAACCCTAAGCATCTCGTTCGGTTGATGAACATCTCGGCCGGGGTGGAATTCTTCTGACCGAGGTGACTTATCCGACCTAAAACTGAGAGTTAAGTGTTAGAGTTTGCCAAATCCTATTCTTATTATACCTTTCTGGTTCAATGCAAGCTTAGGATGAGACTTACCCGGTAATTCCTTAGTTTGTGTACCAACGATCATAAGTGTAGGTAATAAAGGTTTATCCTTTATTGGGGTTTGAGTGTGCTTCCATCCCATCTTTGTGAGTTAGCCTGAGACTTACCCGGTAAAGGTTGATTCTATCCCCTTAGATGGTATGTTAGTTTGAGGTTATAGTTCTTTATCTTGATTCCTTGAGACTTACCCGGTAATAGGAGTTACGGTTTAGGATTAGTGTGTAGTGAGACTTACCCGGTGATCTACTCTGCTTTAGAAACATCTTCCCCACGCAAAAAATCTCAGCTTTGTCCGCTTATCTATAGATCTTGAGTTGGAACCACAACTAGATGCTTTAATCCCTAGAATTGCATGTTTGCTTTATTTGACATCTTATTCATCTTTGATTGTGTTAATCGCTCTTGTGGTTAGAATTAACGTAGCATACCGTGTTGACTTTGTTTCACCGAGTCCCTGTGATCGACCCCTGGAATTTTCTTGCTTTTACTACGATTGACCCGTACACTGCGGGTTCGCATCCTTGTTTTAAGCTTAAGTCTAGGGTTATAAATTTAAAGCTTGCACACACCGTTTGGAGCGAACAGTCATGACGAAGAAGTACGTCCCCGATGACTTTAAAAACGACATGCGGTTGCAAATTGCCGAATTCCAACAAGGAAGTCTTACTCCGGTGGGTTACTTAGCCAAGCTTGAGGACATGCATATGAAGGCCGGCATCCCGGCCTCCACCTCCGCCCTTCGAACCAAATTCATGAGCGGCCTTAATCCGTCAATCCGGCGCCCCCTCGAGATTGTCCCATACAAGGACTTGAGAGCCTTATGTCATGCCGCCATGAAACTCCACAAGCAACAACTTGAAACACCTCGATATTCAAGGTATAATTCTTCATCTAGTCAATATGGTTATACCTCTAATCCCCGTTCTCGAGATGTTTCTAGTTCTCAAGGTTCCGGTGCCGCTAAAGGATCACCACAGATCGGTCAACCCACCCGGCAAGCGGCTACCGAGAAGACACCATACCGTGGCACCGTTGCTCCACCACAACCGCCTCTGAGTCGAGGCCAACAAGAATCTCAAACGGTGGCCCGCCCAAGAGAACCCGTGTGTTTCAAATGTAGCAGGTTTGGTCATGTCCAACGTGATTGCCCGAACACCAAGCAGGTGATGTTTGCCAACCCATCATATGACGATGGCGACGATGACTATAATGGTGATATCCTCTTGGAAGATGACCACGATACCGACTCCTACTATGGCATGGAGCCTTGCGATGAACAACTTGCTTGCGGTCCGGTACAACCAAGTAAGTTTGCTCAGGTCTCTCGTTGTATTTTGGCTATAAAAGAGCATCTCCCTATTGACCAACGCGAGAATCTCTTCCACTCTCGTTACTTGGTCAATAACACTAGTCTCTCTCTAATCATCGATGAGGGTTCGTGTTGTAATATTGTCAACGAAAAAGTGGTGAAACACTTTAAGTTGCCTACAACCCCCACCCACAACCTTACGGACTCTAATGGATTTCCGATAAGGCAAGTGACACCGTCACATAACAAGTGTGGGTGACGTTTTCTATTGACGCCTATGTTGATAAGGTCCTTTGTGATGTTATAAAAATGGACGCCACACATGTATTGTTGGGACGACCATGAAAATTTGACCGTAAAACTTTTCATGATGGTTATCTCAACCGGTACATTTTACAATATAATGGAAAACGGATCAAACTTTTGCCTATTACTCCACAAGAAATTTTAGTTGACTATGCAGAACGAAAGAGGCAACAAGTTAGCGATGACACAACTAAGGTGCCGGCAACATCGGACACTCCTCGAACCTCTCCCGATGTTGTGGATGCTCATACTTTCGGATCCCGTTCCTCTTGCCCTAAGGTTCATGCTACCGAAGCACGAGGTAGTAAGAGTATTGTCCCTACACATGCACCTCCCGCTCTTACCATTCAAGGGCGATGTGAGCCACGAATCCTTTTGGCTCGACGGCATGATTTGACACCGGTCATGGAAGGTAAGTTTCCTTGTTTCTTACTTGTCCCTTTTTGTTTATCCATTTCTCATGACCCGAGTAATGTGCCACATGAGGTGTCTTTGTCCGAATTTCAGGACATTTTGACCAACAAACTACCACCCGGCTTGCCATCAATCCGAGGAATTGAGTACCAAATCGACTTGGTGCCCGGCGCATATTTGCCCAACCGTGCCGCATACCGTGCAAGTCCGGAAGAGACCAAGGAGCTACAACGCCAAGTCCAAGAGCTCCTAGACCGGGGATATGTTCGTGAGTCCTTGTCTCCATGTGCCGTGCCGGTCATACTTGTGCCCAAAAAAGACGGATCTTGGCGGATGTGTGTAGATTGCCGAGCCATCAATCAAATCACCGTCAAGTATCGTCATCCGATCCCGCACCTTGATGATATGTTGGACAAGCTCCATGGCGCCACCATCTTCTCAGAGATCGATCTCCGGAGCGGATCCATCAAATTCGCATGGCCGAAGGTGATGAATGGAAGACGGCTTTCAAGACGAAGCATGGCCTCTACGAATGGCTTGTCATGCCATTTGGTCTCTCCAATGCCCCGTCCACATTCATGCGTCTCATGAACCATATCTTGCGCCGATTGTTGGGTATTTTCGTAGTAGTTTACTTTGATGATATCCTTGTCTTTAGTAAGTCTTTGGATGAACACATCGGGCACCTTCGCCAAGTGCTCGAGTGCCTTAGACTAGAGCAATTATATGTTAATTTGGAAAAATGTGTCTTTTGCTCGGACACTACAATTTTTCTTGGCTATGTCGTGTCTAAGGACGGACTACGAGTGGACGAATCAAAAGTTCGCGTCATTCGGGAGTGACCTACTCCTACTACGGCCACCATGGTTCGAGCCTTTCTCGGCTTAGCGGGCTTCTATCGACGCTTTGTCAAGGACTTTAGCTCGATAGCGGCACCGTTACATGAGCTTACTAATAAAGGTGTCACATTTGAGTGGCATGACACCCATGCTCGAGCGTTTGAGTCGCTCAAAGACCGTCTTTGTAATGCGCCACTACTCCAACTCCCCAACTTTTCGAAAACCTTCGAGGTGGAGTGTAACGCATCTAATGTGGGCATTGGGGGGTTCTCCTACAAGAGAATCGGCCCATTGCTTACTTTAGCGAAAAACTTTCATGTCCCTCACTCAACTATCCAACTTATGACAATGAACTATATGCTTTAGTTCGTTGTCTAAAAACATGGCAATATTACTTGTGGCCAAAGGACTTCGTGATTCACTCGGATCATGCGGCTCTTTCGTATCTCAAGGGTCAAACTATTTTGAGTCGGCGCCATGCTAGTTGGGTAGAATTTCTTGAGACCTTTCCTTAGGTCATTCGACGTAAGAAAGGTAAAGATAATGTGGTAGCCGACGCCCTTTCTCGACGATATATCCTTCTTGTGCATATGGACGCCAAGATCCATGGATTTGCTCTTATCAAAGAGTTATATGCCACGAATCTTGACTTCAAGGATATATTCACTCAATGCCTTGACCTCCGAGAGCATAAGTCTTTCTTTATCAACGATGGCTACTTATTCCGTGCGAGCAAGCTTTGTATCCCGCGCTCGAGTATTCGTCATTTGTTGATAAAGGAGGCCCATGAGGGTCGTGGTCACTTCGGTGCTACCAAGACTCTCGCCGCTCTACAAGAGCACTTCTTTTGGCCCCGAATGCGCAAGCATGTGACACGGTTTTGCACAAGTTGCATCACATGTCACCATGCAAAATCGCGCTAAGGTCCGGATGGATTGTATTCTCCTTTGCCTATACCAATGGGACCTTGGGTGGATCTTTCTATGGATTTTGTGGTGGGCTTACCAATATCAAAACGAGGCAAAGACTCCATTTTCGTGGTAGTCAACCGTTTCTCGAAAATGGCCCATTTTATCGCATGTAAGAGCACACAAAATGCTAGCGAAGTCGCTACACTTTTCTTTGACAACGTTGTGCGCTTACGTGAGATACCACATTCCATCCTTAGTGATCGGGACATGAAGTTTGTGAGTCATTTTTGGCGAACATTGTGGGGAAAACTTGGAACCAACTTGTTGTTTTCAAGTAGCTATCATCCCCAAACCGATGGTCAAACAGAGGTGACTACTCGGACTCTCGGCGCTCTACTTAGAGCGACCCTGAGGAACAACCCACGCAAGTGGGAGGTCTTACTTTCTATTGTGGAGTTTTCTTATAACAGGTTTTGACACTCGGCAACCAAGCTTTCACCTTTTGAAGTTGTCTACGACCTTAATCCACACACCCCGATGGACTTCACTCCGCGTCCACTCAAAGACGGAGAACACATCACCGGAGCAAGTCGTACCGCTCACATCACTGAGCTTCATGAGCGGACTAGGACACAACTCCAACGGCGTGCCGATCAACTTGCCTCACAACGCAACAAAGGGCGCCGTCCACTCTCATTCGAGCCCGGTGATCTTGTTTGGCTCCACTTAAGGAAGGAGCGTTTTCCATCTCGCCGCAAAGGCAAGCTCTCGGACCATGGTGATGGACCTTTCCGCATCTTATCCCGCCATTGCCCGAATGCATACAAGTTGGAGCTTCCGGACGACTATGGCGTGCACCCGACGTTCAATGTCAAGGATCTTGCACCATACATTGAGCCCCTATTTGACGAAGGTGAAACAGGGACGTTTCACATCCAAGATGGGGGGATTGATGCGCCCTTGACCCCTATGTCCCAAGACGAGGAAGACGAGGCACTCCGGGTTCGCTCCGATGGACCGCTCACCCGTTCCCGTGCTAAGACAATCGCTCAAGCTACCGGCTCCATCATCAGCCGCACCATTGCTTGTCACGGATCCATTGGTTGCAAACCGTGCCTCTACGCCACTATGACATGAAGCTTGTCAAGCCGGCACCGTTCCGGCGCATTTTCCTTATTTTAGCGTTTTGTAATAATAAGTCTTTTTATTTTCGGATTATTAATTTCCGGGACTTTATTTCCGTAACTTAATTTCCCGAATTTAAGA
The DNA here is from genome assembly GCA_033239045.1 of Fagopyrum esculentum. Lineage (NCBI taxonomy): Eukaryota > Viridiplantae > Streptophyta > Magnoliopsida > Caryophyllales > Polygonaceae > Fagopyrum > Fagopyrum esculentum. The sequence goes on along the minus strand of BSUD01000002.1, from coordinate 8,732,712 downwards.
TTAGACTTTTGGTTTCGGAATTTAATTCGGAAACTTAATTCCAAAGTTAAATTCCCAACCTTTCATATTTGTAGGCTTTTCATTTTAGGAACTTAAATTCCGACTTTATTTCCGTCATTTAATTTCCGACCCTTTGAATGACTTTCATCCACTATATAAGGAGATGTTTGGCTCAATTGTAAATCATGTTCAATTTGATTAAGTATTGAGAAGTATTTTCCTCCTACTTAATTGAGCATCAATCCCTCTTCCAATCCTCTCAAAGTTCTTCTTTTGGATCTTCGATCAAAACTCAACCACATTCGAGGGTTCTTCAAGAACCAACTCAACCGACCCAATTCAAGGCTTGATCGATCAATCTAGATCGACTCAACCGTACAACTTCCGCCTCCATCTCTAAGCTTCCGCAACCCATCTTCAACGCACCCACACTTCAACTAAGGAGTAGTTGAGCTTCAGATTGATCTAGATCTAGAATATTTCATTGACGTGTCCAAGGACGCATCATGGTCACCGCCTGGTTATCGTACACTTGGGTCAGTTAAGGTTAAAAATGGTGAATCATATTCCGGTTATCCGTTATAACATCAATATACAACACAAAAAAGCCAAAACACTCAAACCAATATACAAAATGAAGCTAAGTTCAAGGGACTTACCTCACTCGAAGGTAATCTAAAAACTCAGCAACAACTCAGAGAACAACTCAGTTCCCTCAGGAAAGGAGCAAGGAAAGCCTGTTCATACAAGCATCAACAATCAGGAACAAAATGGTTGCTAGAAGTCTATAACTTCTAGTCTCAATGATCTTTAAGTGATCTCCACAAGCTAAGGGCTCAACCTTAGTCTTACAACATACTCAGGGAACTAGGAACATCCATAAGAATCAAGGAAGGGAACGAGGAAAGCAAGGAAGGAAGCAACTCACAAGAACGAGAGTTACTGCAGAGGAAACCGCGGGGGTGGCTGGACAGAGGCGCAGGGGCGACACGTGACAGAGGCACATGGGCGACTCTATGCAGGCGCGGGGGCAGAAAACGTGACAAAACATTGTCGGGGTCTCTTTCGACAGAAACTTCTCAGCAAGGGATCCAAAGCTCGAACCTTTGATCCAACTACGTCAAGACTAAAAAAAAAGAGCGTGAGAACAACAACACATCAACAACGGGTATGCAAACAAGAATCAAGGTTCAAACTTGATTCTTGGAGAAGAAGAAAAGGAAAAACGAAAGAAGGAAACAAAACTGAAGGGAAAGGCATGTAACAACTACATGAACGTGATGAAGAACTCAGAGAAGAAGACTTACACGTTCAGCAAGGTCACAAGAAGCAAGGCTGCAACACTCAAGGGTTGAAGAAGACGTAAGTAAGAAACGGGAAAAATGAGAAAAGACGGGAATATATAGAAGAGGCGGAAAAGATAGAAGGAAAGAACGTCTAGGGTTAGGAAGAAGAGAAGGAAGTCGGCCCATAAAATTGAAGATCGGATATTCTATCTATGGAAGGAAGATAAAATGAACGAAAACAGACCAGACGCGATCTGTAGCGCATCCGCAGGGGCGGATCGCCTCAGTCGCAAGGGCGGCCCCTTGTCACCGCGGGGGTGGTGACAAACACCTAGGCCGTTGGGGCGGTGATGGTGAAAATTGGGATCTTACAAACTTCTTTGACAATCATATTTTTGATGTCGTAGAAGTTTCCTCTTAGTAAGATGTTCTCATATACGTCTATGTCCAAGCCGAAAAGAGTATATGTTAATTTCGTACCTTGATTACACCAGATGCAAAATTTGTAAGTCCGTACATGCATAAATCCGTTTAAATAAAATAGGATATCTTCGAAAATACAACTCAAAAAATTGTAAGAGTCTAAAAAGTTCAGAAACTCACTTCCTTGTCTGAAAATTCCATCCTCTCATAACTAACTTTTGTTGCGCTCGACTATTTCGGTTGCTTATCTATTACCCTGATTCTAACAGGCTCAAAGCGACCCTTGTTAGTGAGCTGAGCCAGTGTAGCCGTGAGAACAAACATTATGAGATAAGCAATATAATATGTGCAAAGTAGGGTGTGTAAGACAAGTGTAACCTATATTGACCGTGTGCTTAAAAATAGTACGAAAACAGAAGGCAACGATTATTTATTCCTTGTTTTAGTTAGACAGTTAAAAGGCCGAAAATAAATGAAAGAAGCTAAGGCGCATGCAGCAAGGGAAAAAAAAAAGAGGGACAAAGAGAAGGAGGCGGAGTAGTTGAGAAGGAGGACTTAACCTGAGAAGTAGACAAGAGAAGGAGGACTTTATGAGAAAGTAGGCGGAGTAGTTGAGATCACATCATGCTACAGAATGAATTTAAAAAAATGAGAAGGGAAAAAACAGCTAATCGGTAAGGACAAACATGTGCATGTGTATATATATATATATATATATATATATATGAATCTAGAAAGACAGCTCGCAAGAAATTATGGAAGCGATAAAAAGATCAAACTGTAGAGTTTTTCATGCATGTGTATCGAGTTGACTTACGTGTCATCGACAGTTTTAGAAAGAAACTATCTCACTGTTAGGAAGACAAATAACGATAAATCCTCTACAAGCCACATGGTGATCGTCATCGAGGACAAACGGTAGTAATATCTACTATAAGAAGAAGCATTTTTTATGCAGATCTGTGAGCAGAACAACCACGCTTTGACCATGCAAATGTAACACAAAATGGTGCTAAGGAATACCAAAGTATTTCAGCGAAACACGACACATCCTCTCCAAGTCGTTATTGATTGTCATAGAGGTGAAACAATATCAAAAGCTAAAGAAGGAACAGTCTTTGAGAGCACATTATTACAAGATATTGATTGTTTAACAATGTAAATGTTAAGCACGATAATCGCCAAGAACACCAAATTACTTCATATCATTAAAGAGAGGGAAAGTAGAACAAAGCCTTCACAGAAGGACGAAAAAAACAGTTCCCAGTCAAAAGAAGGGCGAAAAGTTGGAGCGCAATAAAATAGTAAAAAATTCAATACAAACAAATCTTCTAACAGAATCTAGGGTTCATCAACAACCTTCAAAATGAAGGGTCTCTCCATAGACTTCCAAAACGAAACAACAACAGTTTTACGTAGCCATTGAAGCTTTAGGGAAAAAAACATGACGAAGTAACATACCAAAATCACGCGAGAAGAATTTAAAGGAGAGAGAATAAACTGTAGTGGCGGAACACAATTGCCAAAGTCAAGGCTCCAAATATAAGTACGACGATTACATCACTGCTAGCTCCACGCGGGAACGGGGAGAAGCAAATCAAACCCCACCAAATCTCAAAACAAAAAGAGGAGCAATTAAATTCAATTAATACTCACCTACCATTCAGACAAAAGCTTTTCTACATTGTAAAAAGGCACGCCGGACCATCGAAAACAGGCGAACGTATTTAAAGCACTATATTAAAAAAAAGGGACGTTGGAAGATGGAGGGGCCATCAAGTGTAGCCGGTGGCCTTAGCAGAGCACACCATGATGACACCTTGTGTCTACAGAAAACGTGTTGCAGTACAAGATCTCACGAGCGTCGTACACGTTTTTGAAGGCAAGATGAAAAAGAGGAAAAAGGGATAAGAAGTTGTTGGATGGCAAAGGAGGCGGCCTAATTTTCTACTCACAAAACCTCTCCAGGGCACTCGGCCAATGAGCCTAATCACCAAACCAATAACGTGTATGAAGAGCAACTTGAAGATCCATTGGGCCATTGTTGGAGAGTTTCAACCCAATATCGTACAAAGTTATAACTCAAACATACTATATATATATATATATATATATATATATATATATATATATATATATATATATATATATATATATATATATATATATAGAATCAGACTCTCATGTAAATAGTCCTTATAGTGTACAATGAGAACAAATCTAATCCGTAAGATTAGAATAATAGATGGTCAAGATTAACCATAATAAATAGGGGAAAAAATAAAAATAAAACAAATTAGAATGAGAGTGGGGAATTGGTTGCGTGTGAAAATCAATTTTCACCCAATTTGCTCCATTATTGTATATAAAAAGATTTTTTTTACCTTATATGGCCCTATAATCTCTCATTCAAATCTTCCATCATCGCTCAATAACTGATTATTTGTGAAACGACTCCAATAGCGAGCAAGAGCGATTCAACGATGATTAGGGTTAGTTGTCGTTCGTCCATAGAAGGCACCATCGTCGTCTCCAAACCAGATTTGGCCGGCAGGTTTTCTTCGCAGATCCGGACTTGAACTCGCCATGGATCTCCCTCGAATGCCTCAGGTGCCCTTCCAACATTCATTCAGTCTCGTGCATCGCGACTCAACCGTCTATGGGACCAATTTCGTCTCGCTCACCATCAATTTCGCTCGAGAATATTCAAAAGTCTCGTTTTCCTTCATCCTCGTAGTCTCGTGTCGATATTACATCATTACCATCAACAATCTTGTTGTACGACTCCAAATTTGTCATCATTGCAGATCAACCGGAATCCATGGTTGTCCCCATCCTCAACAGTACAAGAGAAGCATATGTTATTGGATTTGTATTCACTGTTTATTGAGTTTTTATTCGTTGATGTATTTTAATGTATTTAGCAAAATGAGAAAGACATTGATTTTGCTTATATTAAGATTCAATATGTTTTTGTGGTGCTTGAAACCTTCTTTGATCTGATGAACAAAATTTGTTATTTCATTTTCATATACATGAATTATTGTACTTTAGTTTTTATTCGACACTAAATGTTGTAAATATTCAGTGGTTATATGTCTTTTATCCGGCGATTTGTGGTGGTTTGTCCGTGTATGTGCGACAAGTTATTGGATACAATTGAATAACTAAATTTTTTTACGAATATATTTAGTAACACTAACGGATATTTTAAGTAACATGGACGAATATCTTCGTATACGTATATGTTGGCGAATTGTCCGAAGATTGAAACATTGGTCTCTTCAGATTATGAGCGAATATTTTTCACTATATAAATAAATAATTTATGTACCACTGACTATTCATTTCAGTTATCAATAATCGACTAAAGTTTGTTAGACATGAACGAATAATATCGGTATCATGAATGAATTTTTAATAGTATATTGACGAATACTTTCATGAACACAGAAGAACACTTTTGTACAATATTAAATAGAAGAATGGAGATGATAATTGAATTGATTTAGAAATGTTGTTGATATCAACTATGGTGAATGATGAATTGAGAAATGAAAAAAAGGGCAATATGAATTCACGTTGAAAACCAGAATTTGGATGTAAATGTGAAGATTAGGATAATAACAATTAGGGAGAGAATCTCTAACTGTCATATTTGACTATAATTACTATACAAAGTGTAATGCACCCTCTTTAATTGAAGACTGGGGTAAAATATTTTCTAAAATTTGGTTTAATTAAGACCATTAGATCAAAGCAATCCTATGGTTAATTTGTGTTCTCATTGAACACTATAAGGGTTGTTTACATGTGAGCCAAACTCTATATATACATATACATACATATACATACATGTATACATATACATATACATACATGTATACATACATACATATACATACATGTATATATACATACATATACATACATACATATATACATATATATATACATATATATATATATATATACATATATATATATCTATACATATATATATATACATACATATATATATATATA
>BSUD01000002.1:8704117-8717130 GCA_033239045.1 Fagopyrum esculentum | reverse complement strand
CCCCCCCCCCCCCCCCCCTCGAGTCGTCTTCGTCACCGTCTTTGCTGCTGAACCCTTGAATCTACATCGGACACAGGCCACAGAGAAGAGTGAGTCTTCCAACTGGGACTGCAGACTCGTACAGACCCATAAGATCCTTGACCAGCCGCACTCCCTTACGGAAAGGAAGGATCTCGTTGCTGCCGGCGATACCCGTACCTCTGTCTGCTCCGCCGATACCGATCATCGTAGGAGTCTCTAGTAGCATCCGCCCTCCTTCCTTGCTGTAGACAGGTAGCCCAAGCCACCTCATGTTTTCGTTATATTGTGAGAAGAGGCGGACTTCTCTGATCCGTATTAGGGAGCTGGGGCACGTGAGTGAAGGGTGGGGGTATACATAGTTATAATGAGTTACTAGATAGTGAGAATAAGTTAGATTTGGGTTTACCCTTGGTATGCCAGTAGGAGTCAAATAGGGAGCATCCAACAGGTTTCCTGTTTCCAGAAAAGTTTGTGTAAGTACTGACTTTGGGGATTAATATTAATGCCTTAGGTTGAACATCAGCCGTTGAAATTTTGATACGTGATAGACCGATATATGTAGTGTACCGGGTTAAATTTTGAGAACGAATTAACGGTCGGATTTGAAATTATAAGATCGCAAAGTAAGACAGTTGGGTTGTTTTACAACAAGGGGAGAAATTTGGCCAAGTATAGAATGTTCGTTTTTTTTTTCCAAGTTTACAGATTTATGTAGGAATTTGAGTTGAGTGTTTTCGAGAGATCTTTCCTCCTATGTTGAGTATGCATATCATAGAGGATCTAGAGTTTTATTTCTGATTTTTAGATTTTTCTTCGAGCCTCATATCTTGAACCAAAATCAGATCCTAATGACACTTAAGGAAATCTAGAATTTTGGTTAACTTCTATAAATCCTTAGCAAACCATCCTTTGAGAACTAGATTATGAAAATAGGTTCCAAAGGAGAATATTACAAGTAAATGATAGACTTTTTCGGAGTTTTCGAAATTTGGGGTAAAATAGTCATTTTACCGTAAGAGCGTACTTTAGTAATTTTCTCTTCATGAGATTGTACAACTTAGAAGTTTATAACTTCTAAGAGTATGGGATGTGTTTTTGATCCGCATGCCTTGTTTGACAGGCGACTGAGTTACCACGTTTTCAGACCAAGTTGAGATTTGAGAGAGTGTGATTTAATTCAGGTAAGTCCTTGCGACTTACTTAGCTAGTTTCTGGATGTTAGTTGAATGACAATAGTGGTGTGTGTGATATGTGTTTGTAATAATAACTTGATAGGACGACTGTTATTATTATTTTTAAGGCCCAAGTGTATGTATAATGGGTCGTGATATTACTGTCCAACTCTGACAAGAGACTGGGAGATTCTCTATACCAGACCATACAGGTACAAGGTGAGATGCATCGGATCCATTCCTTGTGGTTACACGGGGGCGGAGGCGAGGTTTGGGAATCCCTCGTGTCACAAAATAAGTATAATTAGTAAGAGTGAATGACCTAAGTAAAGATAATAAATGGATTGTTTGAACGCATGATAAGTGTTTACTTTTGCTATGATGTGCGTGTGTGCTATTCTCTTTTACCTAACGTTTAGATAACTAGATAACGGTTGTTCAGTTATGTTGTTCAGATTTACCGCATGTTAGAGCAGCAACTGAGTAATCCGGAAGCAGTGGTCAGTCGGGTCTCCGTACTCCTTAGAGTGGGGTTGGGTGTTTGTTTTGTTGTTCTTTCTTCGTTTCAAGATAGTAGACTTGTACGTTGTTTAAGTATTGTGGGTTGTTAGACATTGTTGCATTCATCTCTGTAAAATACTTTTTTTTATAAATTTTGGTTTTTCTTATTTGTGTCTTGTTGCAAGATCCTAGTAAAATTGTTGTCAAACTGAGGTCGGGACCCATTGTGAGGTCCTAACCAGTAATGTCCCGAGTTCTGAGAATTCGGGGTGTTACAACATGGTATCAGAGCTCTAGGTTGGCAACAATGGCACTTGAAATCTTCTGAAAGACCGAATAAGTACTTAAGCAGAACCCGAAAAGGGGTCTGAGTTTTAAAAAGGACTTTTGGTTTTCAAAATGCATGCATAGTCTGGTTGAGAATAAAAAGTACGGCTGACCACCACTACTACCGCGGATCTCAATATGCTTAGTATGGACTTTAGGTTTTACTTTAGTTGGACTTATTACCTAGATTATAACTGTAGTTGTTATCTCTCGTGCAGATGGCACGTTCTATGTAAGAGCCTTAGTCTTTAGAGCCTAGATGAGCTAGAGTGCTTTAGCCTTGACCAGTCAGCCGCCCTTGCTCGTCCCTTGGGCTGCCCTTGCGTCACAAAGGAGCCACCCCTGCGCCTAGGCTGGCCGCCCCTGCGGTTTTGTGGCTGGTGCAGCCGCTTTTGTTGACTCTTGACTTATGCCTTGCGGCTGACTTCTCTTATAAGCTTCCCTTACCTTCAGATGAAGGGTTTCTTCATCTCTCCAGTCTCTCTCTTCCTCCTCACGTCCTTCATCTCCTTCTTCTTCTCCTTTGGTCTTCTTTGATCTCTTCTTACTTGTGTGAGGGAGTTCTTGAAAGTTTGAAGTGTTCTTTGGCTTTGGATGCTCTTGTTGATGTTGCTATGTGTTGTTGTTGATGTGGTGAAGTGGTGAGAGGTGTGGATGCTCCATAGTTGCAGCCTAGGTTGTGTGGTAAGCTCTTCTCTTTATCTTTCTTCCTTCCTTCTCCTTTGCTTCTTATCTTCCTCTTTAGCTTAGGAATCACAAGTTTGGACTTGTGTTGGTACTTCCTAGATGTTTGGATGATCATATGTGTGTATATATGCATATGTGTTGATGTGATGTGTTGAAGACGTGAAGAGAATCGAGAAAGGAGTCGAAGAGAAGTCGGGACCAACTCTCTGCACAGTTGGCCGCCCCTGCGCCTGACTTGAGCCGCACTTGCGCCTGGTGTGGAGCCGCCCTTGTGCCTCTGGTGAGCCGCCCCTGCGCCTCACTAGGCTGGCTGGTGTGTTCTTGCTTCTGTTGGTGCATACCTTGTTGGTATGTCTTCCTTCCTTCATTTCCTTTGGCCTTGGCTTAGTTGATAGCTAGGTTAGGATGGATAGGATGAGTTGTATGTTAGAGATGTGCCTTAGGCACTTGTGTTGATGTTGAGAGTATGCTATAGACATATGTGAGCTTGTGGTGATCTTTAGCTTGTAGGTTGGTTCTGGTTATGGAGACGAGTCTCCTAACCCTTTCAGGTTGTGATGTTGTGTGCCTTACTTTTGCAGGTGTTGGTTTCTTCCCCGAGGGGAAGCTGTGACGTGGTAGAGGATACGAGTGTATCAGGTAAGTCCATAGGACTTACTTAGCGTGTAGTTGTGGATTGTATGATTGTAATGGTTGTGTGTGTTCATATGGTTGTGCATTTATAACTTAAACCGGATTAGGACGACTATTCATTACATTTATATGGCCCAAGTGTATTATAACGGGCGGTAACCACCGGTCTCCGCCTGCTGGGTTAGGAGAAGGTGCCCTGAAGATGATCTCACATGAGGGACGAGTGAAGGTCACCCCCATGCAAAACTCTTGTGTTACGTTGGATGGGGCGGGGTTCTTGAGGCTCCTCGTGTTACAAAAAAAGTTGAATTAGTAATGGTATAACGTAATTAAAGATAATAAATGAATGTGTGTGGCATTGCATGTATGAGATGTTGTGGTGTGTTTGTGCTTTTACTATCATGCTTATCTATTGTTGTAGCTAACGGTGTATACCGTGTTGTAGATGATCTGCAGGTTAGGAAGATTGCAGAGTGAGCCAGATGGTGTGACCAGCCGAGGACTTCTGTACATTAGGATGCGTGGGTTGGGGATCTTTTGTATTAGTTGATGTGGTTGTTATGGTTTTGTACTCGGCTTTGAGTTGTAAACTCTTTGATGTATCATACAGTCTTTATGTATTTGTTTTTACTCTACTTGTGCCTTGTTGTAAGATCCAGTGAACTTGTTGTCAGGCTAGGGTCAGGATCCATTGTGAGATCCTAGCACAATGTAGCATTCCGAGTCCCGCGGATTCGGGGTGTTACATACTGGGGCTACTCTAGCTATTGGTCGAGGTAGAGGTCGTCCACCTCTCCCTCCAACTGGACAGGGTAGGCGCGATAGGACTCCTGTAGTTAGAGGACGCGGCCAAGGAGGTAGACCTCCATTAGCGCATGGTCGAGGTCGAGCTCCTCGAGAGGATCCACCAGCAGTGATCATGCCAGATGTTGGAGTGGAGGAGGTGGCTGAGAGTGTGGTTCCCGAGGTCAAGAATGAGATCGTTGCTAGGTCTGGAGCACAAGGAGCATGTTCGACTGAGTCAGGACGCGTTTCTATTGGGGTATTTGAGTACAGAGAGTACAGAGCATACGTTCAGCGTATGGAGGAGGCTGCCACGGCAGATAGACTTACCCAGATACCACCAGTACCGGCTAGGTCAGTTCAGGTGACCTAGAGGATGGCTTATATAGAATGTTGGTCATGACATACCCTTTATGGGTTAAAGAAAATATAAGATGAAAGAAGTCCAAACTGGTCGAGGTCTGATTTAACTCGAAAATACCGGAATAAACTTTCGGGTATTACAAACAATAAAATTCACAACATCCTAAATGAATTAAAAAGGAAACTAGGGCCCAACAATATGGATTGTCTCGCAACCATTTGGTGGAGCATCTGGTTTTTCAAAAACAAAATCATTTTTGGTAATGAACCTATTGGATTGTGTAGTAAGGTAACAATTTTATCAATGATCAAATCCATAACTGGAAATTCAACCCCAGTGATGAGGACGATTTTGATATAAAAAATAAATAAAAAACAAATCATACTAAAAGGAAAAAACATAACATCAAATGGGATAAACCAAATTTTGGGTTTCTTAAACTCAATTTTGATGGATCTAAACTCGATTCGGAAGTAACATCTATTGGCTACGTAATTCGGGATCACAATGGAAAGGTTGTGAGTCTTGAAGCAAAAAAGAATCATTTCAACTCGTTTATAAAAGCATAAACTTCTGCCCTGAAAGTAGGCCTTCAAGGGGCTATATAAGATTACGTATTAAAAAAATCAAAAAATTGAAGGTGATAACCTTTGTGTCATTCAGGCACTCCAAGTACTTTGGAGTTGCCCTTGGGAGATCGAGATAATTATTTCCGACTCCATATTGGATCTCCGTTTTTTCAACGATGTCCAAATCCGACATGTTTTCAAAAAAATAAACAGTGTTGCAAACCGATTAACTATATGGGCTCTTCGACCCCCAACACAAATTTTTGCGATGATCCCAAACTTTGCATTCTTATCTTAAAGGATGTTTTATGTCTATATTCTTCCAACTCCATTCATGTCAATGAACCATCGAGGCTAGATTAGATGATCACGAATTCACGGATAGTTCCATGTAATTTATCATATTTGTGGGTACGCTTATGAAATTTAAGCAGAGTAAAAGCGAATTTCGCTGTACTGTTCACTTAAAGGCAGCGATTTTAGTGTTCACTCTGCCAATCTCTCTTTCAGCAAAGGTGCGAAAATGTCGGTGTCTGTCGCCGTTCTTGCCGGTGTAATCTCTCTCCACCTCTTCGCTTTCGTCTTCGCCGTCGGCGCTGAACGACGTCGTAGCATCGTACGATTCTCAGTTTCTCTCTATTTCTAACACAATCAATTCACCTGTGTATGTAAAGTTTTCCGTTTCTAAATTGCTCGATTTCGTCCTCTTTTGTGGTTTGAATCTTTTGATGACTAAGGGGCACGCGGTTCCAGATGAGTACGACGACCGAACTTACTGTGTGTACAGCTCCGACGCTTCGACAGTGTACGGACTAGCGGCGTTCGGGCTATTGCTGATTAGCCACACCCTTGTTAATGGCGTTACCAAGTGTCTTTGCTTTGGTAAAGGCCTAAATGTTGGCGGATCCACCAAGTGTGCCATCTTCTTCTTCATTTTTTCCTGGTTAGTAATCAACAAAGCTATTCATTTTCCGTCATCTTTTCGTGGATCGTTTATGGTGCTGGGAAATTTGGACACGTTTGTCTTCGCCGCTGTGGAATTCCTTGTTTCGTATATGAATATTCGTGTATTGCGCAAAATTTTTTCGAATTTCAGCAGTTCAGGTGTGTATGAGATGTTTATAGTGTATCAATGTCTCAGCGTTAAGCTTATGGGTTTTGTCTTACCAAACTTGATGATACCAACTTTGTCTTTGTGACAAGGAAAGCTTTTGGCATCACAGTTGATCTTTTTAGCTGTTTATAAGTAACATTTTTTGTGATCGATTGATGAAATGCGGTTAAATTCATGACTTCTTGATCCTGTGTGGTGAAATATTTACATACCATCTAAAAGAGGCCAAAAGGACTTGTTTCCCATCCAAACTAGAAGAACTATCATATCTGTTGTTGGTGTTATCAATCTTTGCTTAGGATGCTTAATTTTGCATATACTAGTAAAAGTGATGTACACCTTAGCTTGGAGGACTGAAGTAAAATTTGCCCCCTGAACATCCATGGTTGATCTCTGGAAATTGTACTGCTTTGGATCAATGCATGTGTAATTTTGTGTAACTTACCACTCTGATTTTGAAGCTGCGTGAGTAGTATATGATACAACCCTAGCTAAAGCCAGACCATGGAAGACTATGTTAGGAAAAATAAGAGCATAAATTTAGTACTTTAATTAATTCAGTTTAATTGCTTTAAGTAGGAGTCATTTAGTAGTCTTTGTTGTTTTCCCTAAATTGTGGTAGAAGTAGAATGAGTCACGTCAGTACTAACTCTCACGTTTTGTTCCAGTATTTAAAGTATGCAGGAATCAGTTTGTAAGGCGGAATTTAGGATTAATATATCACTACTGATCAAAACTGATCATTGCAAACATGAAAGCATTTGGCTATTCTATCTTTTGCAAATGAGCTGACTGCTGCTTACACTTTTGCACTTAGTGTTTCAATTTTCATTAATACAGGGTTACTTTCTTGGCTGCGGAATCATGTTTACTGGCTGGTTCAGCAAGAAATGCATATCACACCAAGTATCGTGGGATATTTGGTGGAGAAACCATGTCATGCGCTAGCCTCAGGAAGGGCGTCTTTGCTGCTGGGGCGGCACTGACATTGCTGTCGATGGTGGGTTCCATACTGTATTACTGGGCTCACTCAAAGGCTGACACGGGAGGATGGGAAAAGCAGCGAGATGAAGGGATCGGGATGGCTGATTCAGATCACTTTGCAAACCAGCAACAACATCAGACAAACAACTATGGGAAGGCATGATCTTTCTTTCCTCTTCTGTCATTTTACGACAGTATGTGCTAAAAGTTTGATATATTATTTAGTTTGATAGTTTGAAATATCTTGCATCTTAAGTTGTATGGCTTCAGGCTTTCTGTAAGCTTTCGTAAATTGCTATATGTAAGTTATGCACTCATTTCTCGAAATGGGTCAGTAGTTGTAGTAAAAGCTTGCAATCAGCATTTTTGTGCATGAGAGACAAGACCCCTCAAAACAAGGGCTTTTTGGATGGAAATGCTGCAACCAATTTGGTAAATATGAACAAAATGATCTCTTATTTAAACTATTTTGCACAAAAATACTCTTTATTTTGCAGATTACGCATTTGGGTTGCTCGTAATTGTCATTGAATGTAAGGATTGTGCTAGTTTATAATCTATATGCTACCTGCAACCAAAGTAACTTGTGTACCAAACATCTCTTATATCATCTCATATTCTCATTCAACAAAAAACATTTCATTCATTAAAACTCAAGAGTAAACACTATTCGAGAATTTTATTGAGAATTTAAAGGTACAATAGCTTCTTCTGTGTATATTCATTGTTCAGTGGCTATTCTAACAAGTTGATAAAACTCTGGCAAAATCTACTTGTGTTTGCCACAATCGGAATATTCAGCACAAACCCAATCAGAATATCCAAGACAACATACCTCAGCAAACAAAAATGACAGAATGACAGTCGAGCAGAATCACTTCATTTCTAAGTTCCCAATCCCAGCAATGAAATACATGCACCCTTCTTGTGTGAATCTCATATCCTTTGTAAAAGATTTGTATGATCCAAGGAGAATAATTGAAGCTGTGTTAAAATGAACATTTAATTCACTTTCCGAGATGAGTTCTTATTTGCGTTGATGATATATCCACTCGAAATTTTTCAGCTGGGATTGAGACAAACAGATCCTTTAACACCTCTGGAATCTCAAGATCTTCAAGGACCTACATGATAATTTTGCATTACACAACTACATTAGCAACAACTTCTTGACATACCATGTTTAGTCCAGAGTACAAGCCCGTGGGGCCATGAGATTTCTAAACCATGGCATACCTTAAAAGCACCATCAACGTTCCGCCCACCCACAAGGAACAAGCAACCTGTATTTTTACATTCTAGGAGTGTATCTATCATCTTCTTGTAACTTCCTTCATAGTATTTTGGCTGCAAAGCATAACAAAGATTTCATCAATCAGATTACTTTAACTAATGCCCATTGATGTAAACATGCAAGAAAATATATGGCCCAAAATTTGGAAACACTTCTGCTAAGCATTAAGAGGATTTCGAGTTGAACAGATGTGCTTACATTAACAAGCCTCACAGCTGTATCTGCACCTATAACAAAAGCACTGCCTGGGAAAAGCTCAGCTTTCTTATAAAAGAAGGGTTCGCTCGAAATAATTACTGTTTTACCTGCCATCCACAATTATAAAGTATGGTAAACCAGCTTAACTCGCATAATATATCATGACAATTTCAATATTAAATGAATCAGAACAAATCCAGGGCTGTAACAGAAGAGATAAATCAGTCTCACCAACTTCCTCAAATTGCTTTACACGATTTTTGATTTCAGGTATGGTTAGAGGTGGTTTGTCAGCATTGATTGCTGATATCTCAAAGCACGGATATCCATCACCACAAATGCTGCATATGAATACAGCGAAAATGATGATAACATCTTAAGAATGTATAAGAACAGGTGCAAACAGTTATAATGTTAGTTACCATATTCACATTGGGATGTAAATTAAGCACCGACATACACAAATACAGAATCACATATGGAAATCAAAGTTAGAGCTAGGAAGGTAATTGCGATATGAGATTGTTTTTTTTTCAAGTGTTAAATCTCTTCAGGAGTTCAGGGAAATTGGAGTTACCTGCTTGCAACTTCTAGGAGCTTCAGATGACCGTCATGCAACGGATTGAAAGAGCCAGGAAGAATTATTTTTCTGTCTTTATTTGTTATGGGGGTATCTGCGGAAACATTATTCAACATTGATAAAGACTGACAGAATTCAATGAAATGTTGCAACAAGTCTTGCTTTCATTGAAGACAAATATCATACCTCTAGGAAAAGAATAAACCTTGAAGCCGATTTGACCATTGAGAAGTTGCTCCAGTTCCTCATCTTCACTAAAGTTCTTTTCACTGTCAACAGACACATCTGCTTTACTCAACCCCAGATCAAATTCTGCAGGAACTTTACATGCAATCGCAATGGCCTGCAACCAAAAGCGACATGCTAATGAATGATTAGCACCGATAAGGATAAAATTATTGATAAAGCCACTTCAAGAATCAACAATGCAATTTGTTTTGTTTTAAATTTCATACAACCATAAGATGTCAAAAATAGCTAAATGTGATGCTTAATTGCATTGTGATAATCAGGTCTCAAGGGTTCGGGCATCAATCATCTTGTTAGGTGTCATTTTTGGATAAAATATAATGGAGTGATGGACTGCAGTGACTGCCAACAGTAGCTCTCTTCTAAATGCCCACCTTCAATAAAGCCCGACTTGAAACAATTTCTTCTTCTTCACGAGTCCGGAGTCCCTGAATCAAAATTTTAAAATCCAGCTCAAACAATCACAGAGTGACTCCACATGAGATGTAAAAACATCTGGATCGTAACTACGAACTGGAAATAGAAAGGCATAGATGCCATATAGACCATTATCACAGATCAATGTTGTGTACCTTAGACAAGGTGACAGATGAAAGCCAGAGTCTATTAGATGTTCGGGTGGACACATGATACCTGATACATAAATGTCAAACATAGAACTAGCCGTAATCCATTTAACACATATTATTTAATATTAAATAATAGTAGCTTGAATACATGAAAAATGTAGAACTGTAATCCCAAAACCTGTAATATTATACAGATTAGTGGGGATAAAGTGAAAGTTAACTGCATCGATGAATGTCCATAGCACCTTCAACAAGTATCATCCAATTTCTACAACAACTAAACACAGATCCATTTATGAATGCAGCCTATATTGCAACAAGAATAAATTCATTTACATTTTTTAAAATGAGTATAATGGAATTATATGCGTAAAGCCTCATATTTTTATCGCCGCATGGGGTACACGCATATACTACAGAATACTAGTGGCCAAAGTAAAACTAAGAGGAAGCAAACCCTAAATTTAGTGGATAGTGGTACAAATGGACTGAGAGCTACTACAAGAAATGAAGAAAACTGCCCCCAGTTAAAGATTAAAGATAAATCATGTACGCTGTATACGAACATATAAAACCATAACCCTGAACAGTCTTCTGTCCATATTTATATTCAGCAAAAGCCGAAGCTGGTAAGTTCATCCAACAACTTTATGATGAAAGAACAAAGAGGCACACCCTCAACAGGCTGAATGAGTCTTATAAAAGGGTTACCCAAAAGAGAAGGGATAGGGCAAAGGCCAAAGACTATGTTATCAGGTCAATGAAGAGTTTGGTATTTACTATTTTTCTTCATGACACTATTGACTAAGCAACAATTTTGAAAATTCCATAGCTTGCCGCTAACACAGAAGAGCAACCAACATAATTAAAACAATCCACTAATACAGATAATCAAAAGCACAATCTTAGATTAGTTGGTTGCCAGCGTAATATACAATTATCTCCGTTTGGACAAATGCCATGTAAGATCCTATTTTTTTTCATCTAACATAAATGCATCTAGCTTAAATCTTTCACTTACTCAATGCTTTGCACAGACAGATCATAGCTGAAAATCACCTACAACAACTAGAAACACCATTTTATATGCCTATTAGTTAGCCTTGCCCAGATCAGATGAATAAAGAGCTGCAATTACAGATTAAACAATCAGATACCTGTGTTCCCCGAGTTTCGGGCTAGTAGTAGCCAAAGAAGCAGTCAATCCCACACCCATAACAGGACAACCTGATACAATCATGAAACTTAAACAAATACTTCGCCAAAATTGAAAGACAGGTGATCGAAGCCTGGATACCCAAAATATTTACAACAACTTAGACCACGAAACTACCCACCCCATACACGTTGTAAGTTGTAACGTAAAGCTGATTCTCAAATAAAAGAGGGTGTGGTGCAAGAAGAAAAACCTGGCTTAGAGAACCTTAGAGCTCGATTATAAGCTACCAAGGCCATGTCCTCAGCAGTCTTCAGGCTTGCGAAATTGGTCGGAACCTGACCATGCCAATTTGAAGAATATTAGCCTCAATAATGATAATATCTAATACAATCAACTAAAAATCGAGAACAGGAGTGACCTTTCCAAGCAATTGGATCATGGACATTCGAGAATAAGGAACAACGGCTTCAATTAGAGTATTGGAAGCTCCAGGCACAGAAGTCAACCATCCAATGACCTAATCTCATCCAATTTTAGCTTAATATCAACAATCATAACACAACAACTTGTTGCGAATTCCGGATGAACTGTAGAGAAATAGAGGGTAAGAGAAAAACCTGAGAAGCACCGCCGGCGAGGAAGATAACACATTGGGTAGGGGAGGAATGGATGGAAGCAATAACTGTTCGTAGATTCGTCATCATCATCGGCCCACTACCTTCTGTCATTTGATTTGTTGTTATTCACTCGATCGGTCGATGATATTCCTTGCCGATTTCTATACACCGTATTTGGTGCTGCACAATTTATCAATGTCTCCTCGTCGATTACATGGTGCCGCACAATTTATCAATGTCTCCTCGTCGATTACATGGTGCTGCACAATTCATCATCATCAGCCCACTACCTTCTATCATTTGACAACCAAAATTATCAATCAGATTAGGGGCTAGTTGACCTCATTTATTCGTCTGTCTATCTATCTGTATATAGTGATTAATGACCCTAAGTAAGATGAGTTTTTCTTTAAAAAAAATAGTCATCACTACACACTTAATAATATATATATATATATATAGGTTAATGTTCACGTACGGTTCAATTAATGCGGTACGGCCGTACGGTTGACCGTACGGGCGACACGTGTCCCGAAAAAGAAATAATAATAATTTTTTATTTTTTCTGAAACGATTTTTTTTTTTCGAAAACGAATGAAAATTTGTTTGAACTACCATGTTATAATTTATGCACTATTCTCCTATAAACTTTGAATTATTCTCATATAATACATGAACTATTACTTTTTAATATAATCCATGAACTATCCCATAATAAGTTTTGAACTATTACTTTCACTCCTTTATTAATTTTGCACTTTGAACTATTCTATTATAATTCATGAACTATTCTATTATAATTCATGAATTATCCCATAATAAGTTTTGAACTATTACTTTCACTCCTTTATAAACTTTGCACTATGAATTATTCTATTATAATTCATGAACTATCCTTTTAGAAGTTATGAACTATTCCTTAATAAGTTTTGAACTATTACTTTCATTCCATTATAAATTTTGCACTATGAACTATCCTCTTATAATTCATGAACTATTCTTTTATAAGTTATGAACTATTCCATAATAAGTTTTGAACTATTAATTTTACTCATTTTTTTTTTTTAAATCGTTCAGAAAAAAAAAGATTTTTTTCCCGGGAAACGTGTCGGTCGTACGGATGGCCGTACCGAAATAATGTGTCTTACTTGAACAACTCTCTCTCTCTCCCCCCCCCCTCTCTCTCTCTCTC
>BSUD01000002.1:8671191-8704029 GCA_033239045.1 Fagopyrum esculentum | reverse complement strand
CTCTCCCCCCCCCCTCTCTCTCTCTCTCTCTCTCTCTCTCTCTCTCTATATATATATATATATATATATATATATATATATATATTATTGAATTCACTTAGATATTTTTTAAAAAAATTTATCTTAGTCCAACTCAGTACTAAAAACGCATATTGTGTAGCATATTTTACGATGAGAAAATTGCCTTAACAGTACCCATAGACTGACTAAACTTTAGTACCCATCTTTTAAACTATTAGAATGATATCTCACCTATTGAGTCTCGCCAAAGATTAGTACCTGAATTAATGTTCGCACATTAAGTTAATAAATCGGTGTTGAGATCTGTAGTAATGTAAGCTTTTTGTCTAAGGTAGGCGGACAATTTTGCCCTTGATATTTAGCATCGTTCTGTTAACTTAGCGTGTGAACAATAATCCAGTAATAATCTTTGGTCGGGCTCAATAGGCGAGATATCGTTCTAATAGTTTAAAGGACGGAGAACAAAAGTTTAGTTGGCCCAAAAGATGTAGTATTGTTTAGGCAATTTCCTCTTTTATGATTAATGAATAAATTACTTTCTTTGCAATCCAAAATATAATTACCCTTTGTAACTCCTTATTCGTGCAAAATTATAAACTATTTTTTTGCCAAACATCTAATCAATTGACTATAACATCAAAATTAATTGAAAAAATTAGGGAAAGAGGACCCCATAATTTTCCATTTTGTGAAGTGGACTTCTACTAAATTTGCTACAAAAAATAGGTCTGAAAATGGAATCTAGACTACTGTGTACATTGAAAAGGGTACATTGAAAAGGGGCATGATTTGACATTAACTTTTTGGGGAAAAAAACAAATTAATTGTTAATATTCATTTGCCCTACTATCCCAGCAGTTCATCCTCTTTCTCTAATTATCTCCGCACTCTCCGAGCAGTTCACGAAGGCGGCGAACTCCTTCTTCTTACCCAAAGCCGGCTCACTCCTCCAGAAACCGGCGAACTCCTTCTCCGGCGCACTCCTCCTTCGCAGTCTCAACCAACCAAGGCGGCGCACTCCTTCTCCGTCGCAGTCTCCGTTCACTAAGGCGGCGAACTCCTTCTTCCTTACCCAAAGCCGGCGCACTCCTACAGAAACCGGCGAACTCCTTCTCCGGCGCACTCCTTCTCCTTCGCACATTTAGGTCACGAAGGCGGCGCACTCCTTCTCCGTTGCAATCTCAGTTCACGAAGGCGGCGCACTCATTCTCCGTCGCTGAAGCCGGCACCCCTATTCTTCAACATTACCCAAAACCGGCGCCCAAACCTCTCTTTATTTCCCCTCTTCTTCCTCCCCTGAAACCGAAAGTTGCTTTAATGGCGGATTTCCCTTCCACTTCTGCTCAGATTCCGGCGCCGTCTTACAGTCTAGGGTTTACGCAGGCTGTTATTGAAGCAGAGGAACGTAGGATGGCGGATGAAGTTAGGGTTTCAGCTTACCCCGAAATATATTACCCAGGAACTTTAAGATAACCCAAAAATAGGAACAAACTTGCTTACCCAGAAAATGTAAACAAACACTGATTCACACCTCTTACCCAAGAAGAAGAGAAGTTTCAGCTTACCCAGAAATATATTACCCAAGAACTTTGATATAACCCACAAATAGGAACAAACTTGCTTACCCACAAATAGAAAATGTAAACAAACACTGTTTACCCAACATGAAGTTTCAGTATTTTAGATTCACACCTCTTACCCACGAAGATGAGAAGTTTCAGCTTACCCAGAAATATATTACCCAAGAACTTTGATATAACCCAGAAATAGGAACAAACTTGCTTACCCACAAATAGAAAATGTAAACAAACACTGTTTACCCACAAATAGAACATGAAGTTTCGGTGTTTTAGATTCACACCTCTTACCCAGGAAGATGAGAAGTTTCAGCTTACCCCGAAATATATTACCCAGGAACTTTGAGATAACCCAGAAATAGGAACAAACACTGCTTACCCAAAAATAGAACAGGGCTATGTAAGCAGTCCAGATTCAGTTGAAGAAGAAGCTGAACAAGTACTCCAGATTCCTGCGTTTCAATGGGAAGAAGAAGCTCAACAAACACTGCTTACCTAGAAAAGAGCTGGGCTATGTAAGCAGTTCAGATTGATATGTTTTTTAGATAACCCAGAAATAGGAACAAACTGCTTACCCAGAAATAGAACAGGGCTATGTAAGCAGTCCAGATTCCGGTGAAGAAGAAGTTGAACAAGCAGTCAAGATTCTTGCGTTTCAATGGGAAGAAGAAGCTCAACCAACACTGCTTACCCAGAAAAGAGCTGGGCTATCTATGAAGAAGAAGCTCAACAAAACAGCTGCTGCGTTTCAATGGGATACGAACCAAAAGGCCTCATATGAATTCCTGCGTTTCAAATGGGAAGATGAAGGGACAGTGGAGGGAAGGAGATGGGCTAGCTGAATTGATTGGACTTTTTTTAATATTTTTCTACATGTCACCCATCAAATCAGTCCACATACCTATGACATTTACTTTTCTGCTTTTTGCTACAATAGCAGCCCATTTTCTAAATAAAATTTGCAGAGGCCCAAAATCCAAACTCTATAGTGTAAAAAGCCTACATTGCAAATTTTGTCTCTATTTATCTATCTATATATCTATTTTTATCTATCTAATCTATCTATCCATATATGTATCATTGAGGTTTTTATATCTACGTATTTCATTACGAAACAACATTAATTCTTCGTTTCAATGGCTTCAAATTGATATATTTGTTTTCCTCACCGTGTCCCCGTTTTCTATAATTTTGAGGATTGCCGCTTTCCCGATTCTTGCAGTGTTTGTTTCCCTTGTATCATTGAGGTTTTTATATCTACGTATTTCATTACGAAAAAATTAGGGAAAGAGGACCCCATAATTTTCCATTTTGTGAAGTGGACTTCTACTAAATTTGCTACAAAAAATAGGTCTGAAAATGGAATCTAGACTACTGTGTACATTGAAAAGGGTACATTGAAAAGGGGCATGATTTGACATTAACTTTTTGGGGAAAAAAACAAATTAATTGTTAATATTCATTTGCCCTACTATCCCAGCAGTTCATCCTCTTTCTCTAATTATCTCCGCACTCTCCGAGCAGTTCACGAAGGCGGCGAACTCCTTCTTCTTACCCAAAGCCGGCTCACTCCTCCAGAAACCGGCGAACTCCTTCTCCGGCGCACTCCTCCTTCGCAGTCTCAACCAACCAAGGCGGCGCACTCCTTCTCCGTCGCAGTCTCCGTTCACTAAGGCGGCGAACTCCTTCTTCCTTACCCAAAGCCGGCGCACTCCTACAGAAACCGGCGAACTCCTTCTCCGGCGCACTCCTTCTCCTTCGCACATTTAGGTCACGAAGGCGGCGCACTCCTTCTCCGTTGCAATCTCAGTTCACGAAGGCGGCGCACTCATTCTCCGTCGCTGAAGCCGGCACCCCTATTCTTCAACATTACCCAAAACCGGCGCCCAAACCTCTCTTTATTTCCCCTCTTCTTCCTCCCCTGAAACCGAAAGTTGCTTTAATGGCGGATTTCCCTTCCACTTCTGCTCAGATTCCGGCGCCGTCTTACAGTCTAGGGTTTACGCAGGCTGTTATTGAAGCAGAGGAACGTAGGATGGCGGATGAAGTTAGGGTTTCAGCTTACCCCGAAATATATTACCCAGGAACTTTAAGATAACCCAAAAATAGGAACAAACTTGCTTACCCAGAAAATGTAAACAAACACTGATTCACACCTCTTACCCAAGAAGAAGAGAAGTTTCAGCTTACCCAGAAATATATTACCCAAGAACTTTGATATAACCCACAAATAGGAACAAACTTGCTTACCCACAAATAGAAAATGTAAACAAACACTGTTTACCCAACATGAAGTTTCAGTATTTTAGATTCACACCTCTTACCCACGAAGATGAGAAGTTTCAGCTTACCCAGAAATATATTACCCAAGAACTTTGATATAACCCAGAAATAGGAACAAACTTGCTTACCCACAAATAGAAAATGTAAACAAACACTGTTTACCCACAAATAGAACATGAAGTTTCGGTGTTTTAGATTCACACCTCTTACCCAGGAAGATGAGAAGTTTCAGCTTACCCCGAAATATATTACCCAGGAACTTTGAGATAACCCAGAAATAGGAACAAACACTGCTTACCCAAAAATAGAACAGGGCTATGTAAGCAGTCCAGATTCAGTTGAAGAAGAAGCTGAACAAGTACTCCAGATTCCTGCGTTTCAATGGGAAGAAGAAGCTCAACAAACACTGCTTACCTAGAAAAGAGCTGGGCTATGTAAGCAGTTCAGATTGATATGTTTTTTAGATAACCCAGAAATAGGAACAAACTGCTTACCCAGAAATAGAACAGGGCTATGTAAGCAGTCCAGATTCCGGTGAAGAAGAAGTTGAACAAGCAGTCAAGATTCTTGCGTTTCAATGGGAAGAAGAAGCTCAACCAACACTGCTTACCCAGAAAAGAGCTGGGCTATCTATGAAGAAGAAGCTCAACAAAACAGCTGCTGCGTTTCAATGGGATACGAACCAAAAGGCCTCATATGAATTCCTGCGTTTCAAATGGGAAGATGAAGGGACAGTGGAGGGAAGGAGATGGGCTAGCTGAATTGATTGGACTTTTTTTAATATTTTTCTACATGTCACCCATCAAATCAGTCCACATACCTATGACATTTACTTTTCTGCTTTTTGCTACAATAGCAGCCCATTTTCTAAATAAAATTTGCAGAGGCCCAAAATCCAAACTCTATAGTGTAAAAAGCCTACATTGCAAATTTTGCCAAATTAATTTTAAGTGTAACTATACTCCTAGTATAATAGATATAAACAAAGGTTTTTGAACAATTAATTTTTTGGGTGTTTTCGGATGGTGTCCGTGTGGATTCCGTTTTTTCGGATTTCGTCCAAGAGTTTTTTTTTAAATCCGGATGGTGTCCATAAGTTTTGTATTTTTCCGGATTTTGCCCAATTTCGCTAAGAGCACCAAACGCTTCTTATGTTTGAACAATAAAAATAATAAAAAATAAATAATACAATACCACATATTTTATATCTTCGTTACTCCTTCCCCAACTAAGACCGGCGGCAGTGAATGCAAGGTTCAATCCACAAGGCATGATCATTCGTTCCATCGACAAGTTCAATTATCTTCCCGTCAATGAAACATAATTTGTACTTCGTTCCCAATATATCTTTATTGCGCGCCTCCAGGCTAGAAAGTTGTTTCCATTGAACGATTTGTAACCAATAGCGATTCCAGATGATCCGAATTGGACAATGATAATAGATCATTAATCGTGATTCTTGTTGAATTGTTCATATGCTAAGAATTTTGTCTCCTATTCGCACTCATGCTTATCGCAATCAGAGGAGGGAAATCAATTTTGTAGTTCATCAACAAAGGAAGAAAAATCATGACAAACCAATTTCTCAATCTAAACTTAGAAGCTGATACCATAAGAAACCAAAAATCTTAAAGATCAAGATGTAAACAAATAAAAAGAAGAATCAAGAAACTCCATATTCAACCCATATTATGTTAGACATGGAATATAGAAAGGTAATGGAAAACATAACCCACTCACTAAAATATTGTCCCCAAGTGACTGTATTTGTATTACTTTATCAAACACTTTATATAAATAGTGCTCATTCCCCCAATTCATGTTCTTTATGAGTGATATTTTTTATTTCACGTCTTTCCCTTCGATGTTATGGAGGTGCGGGTCATGACCGAAGGTGATAACCTTCTCTTTACATGGCTCTTCGCTCAATTTTGAGATTAGGATCCCAAGTGCAACGCAAATCTCCATTGGAATCGCTTTCATGTGGCTGGTCATCTACGGATGGTGAGCCGCCGATCTTCGCTAGGGAAGGAGTAACAAATATATCGAATGGTTTCTTTTTTTTATCTGTTTTTATTTTATTTTGTTATATTAGTTTTTGTGTAACACACAAAAATAAGGAGTTGATAGAAATAGGGGCAATCTACATCGAGGAGAAACTTCAACTACTTCTTGATTGTTCGAGTTGGATCAAACTGTAGATAGTTGGTGGCGGCGACTTAGATATGGATGTGGAAGCGTTCGATTGATCCGATCTAGGTAGATCGAATCATCCACAAAGTGGAGTAGATAGACTTGATCCTTCAAAAAGGATCCTCGAGTATAAAGGCTTGAATCAAAGACCAGATCCAAGATAGAACTTTAAGAGGATGTAAGAAGAAGAGGTGATGCCCAAACAAAGTAGGAGGATTTTCCTTCCTGCCATGGCTAGACAAGCCGCTTGACAATGGGCAAGCTTCATGTCATGGCTAAACGAAAGGTCGGATTTAAGTCACGGATTTAAGTTCCGGAATTAAAGTTTCGAATATAAAAATTCTATTATTAAATAACCGAAATATGGGAAATGTCTTGAAAATGGGCAAGCTTCGTGTCATGGCTAGACAAGCCGCTTGTCGGGTCCTCTTAGCCAAAAACCCGGATGGCATCGCCATCCGGGGGCGTATCATTCTCTTCCTCTTGGATGTGAAACGTCATCGTTTGCACGGTCGGAAAAGAAAGGAGTAACTTTGGGAACGAGACCATTGAAATTCAACACCGGATGCACCTTGTTGGAGTCGGGCGGCTTGGACTTGTAGTCTTTCAAAAGGGCGGTGGGGTTGCCAAGCTTTTCGAACACAAAGAGGACAAACTCCGGATCGGGAGGCTTAAACTTGTAGTTCGACATAGTGGTGACACTGTGGAATTTGGCTCTTATGTCGTAAATGATCTTGACTATGAACGGCGGAGGCATACTGAAAAGATGGAACGGAAAGCCGAGAGGTAAGTTAGAGGACATAATAAAGACAAACCTCAAACTGGACAGTGCAAATTTGTTTTCCATAAACATAACGGTGTCGTTGTCAAGGTTAATATATTTTTCACTTTTAATGATGACTTTGTTTTTGTCATCTTCAAAGAGCTTGCCATATAATGGATTGACCAATTAAATTGAAATTGTGTGGGCAACCTTATTAATGATAATATTTCCGTCTTCTTTTTTACCCTCGTCATTCAATGGGTTGTCAATCAACTCGCACTTAGGTGGTACCACCGCTTGGGGTGCTTGGTCGACTTGGATAAAGTTGGTTCGCACTAGGAAGACATGGAAATGGTTTTGCTCCCTTTCGATAACCGTTTGACATTGGGTAACTTAGAAATGGATGCAAAAGCGTTTAGTTGATCTGATCTAGGTAAATCAAATCATCGAACGGAATGAATTAGAATATAGCTGATCCTTCAACAGGATCCTTGAGTGTGAAGGATTGGATCAAAGACTATATCCAAGATAGAACTTTAAGAGGATGTAAGAAGAAGAAGTGATGTTCAAATCAAGTAGGAGGATTTTCCTTTACGATACTTGGATTCAACTTAGACATCCCTTACGAATAAGGCAAACGATCCTTTATATAGAGGATGAGGTCAAACCAAAGGTTGGAACATAAATTCCAAAACGAAAGGTCTAAAAATACAAAAGGTCGAAAATTTAAGTCACGAAACTAAGTTTCGGAATTAAAATCTGAATATAAAAAGTCTATTATTAGATAGCCTAAATATGGGAAATGTCTTGAAAATTGGCAAGGTTCATGTCATGGCTAGACAAGCCGCTTGTCGGGTCCTTTTAGCCAGATACACGGATGGCATCACCAGCCGGGGGCGTATCAAGAGTGTTTGGTGGTCTTAACGAAATTGGGAAAAATATGGAAGATATTAAACTTAGGGCCGGGGCACCGTTCGGACTTAAAAAACCTTTGGACAAAATCCGGATAACCCCAAACCACGGGGACACATCCGGAAAACTCTTTTTTTTTAAGCAAATAGAATGAGCTTGTAAATTTGGCAGAAAGTCACAAAACAACATACACTAGTTTGTGGATTGGGTAAATATCGTGACATATATATGGGAAACCGATATTTTCCATACGACAAATATGAGTACATACACCTGAAAAGACCATAGAATTGATTGAATATCTTCAAGTAATATTGCATCCAACGCATACTTGTGTGGTGGTGATGGAAGTAAACAAGTAATGCATAATACACTATTCAACGCATCCGTCTCCAAAATCACATGTTGTCTAGCTAGACGTCGGGCAGTATCCAAACCAAATGATAGGGCCTCCAGCTATGGTGGGAATGGTGTGTTTTGTCATGGGCTTTGTCTCGTAGAAACAACATTGAGAAACTCGAATGAGTCACACACAACAACTCTCAGACCAACACCATCACTTTCTAGTAACGCAATATCCGTGTTAATATTTAGCAATCCATGACTAGAAGCAATTGAGAGACATTTGATGTCTTATAATCTGCTATCTTTTGCGTAAAATGCTTTATGATAGTATAACATGGCTTAGGTGCCTGAAAAACCATCTCATTTCTCGTTGTCCAAGCCACCATGCAAGAAGCACAAATTCATCTAGGGAGTCTTTGCCAAGCGTTGGGAAAAAAAATTTAAAAAAAGGAGATTATAGAAATTAGAAGATCTTTCTCTCTCCTATAAATATAAATTAGAAAATCATTTCTCTCCTATTAATTATATTTAATTTTGTTAATTAGGGTAATAAACTATTCTTCTCTAATTATATTTAATTTTGTTGATACACAATATTAATACACAATTTCAATTACACAATGTTCATACACAATTTCAATTGCACAATTTCATTTGTTTGGTCAATTTACGTAGTTAACACATTCGGTCGTTTTTCAATTGCACAAGTTCCATTTATTGATGTCATGTACACAAGTCTCTCATTTACACAAGGTTTGGTTACACAAGTCTGTCATTAACACAAAGTTTGGTTACACAAGTCCGTCATTTACACATGTTTTTGTTACATAAGTCCGTCATTTACACAAGTTTTCGTTACGCAAGTTCATCATTTACACATGGTTTGGTTACATAAGTCCGTCATTTGATCTCAAACCTCCTCAACACCGGAAAGAAGTTTTGGCTATATAAATTTTGGTTACACAAGTCCACCATTTACACATGGTTTGGTTACATAAGTTCGTCATTTGTTACCCATATCATCTACAAATCCCGGATCGAACTCAACCGAGTTTCTTCTTTCATCAACCAAATCCCGCATAAACGCATCGGTTTTCTCAAATAGGACATGGAATCGTCTATCCACTCCTTTGATCCCAAACCTCCTCAACACCGAAAGAAGTCTCCAATGGAGGTTATTCCCCCGGCGTTGGTAATCTCTCTCATCAAAGCCTTGAACCTATGGTCTCCCTCCGACTCCTCTCCGTGTGCATAGTACCTTCTCCAAGCGATAAAGAGTTGTAGGTGGTTCCGACGGTTATAGGTGATGGTTGCGGCGTTTGCGGCGGTTCCGACGAGGATTTCCAATGTCATCTTCTCCGTTGCAGTCTCGAACTTCAAGCATATCCTCGCAGCCTTCAACAATGGCGGGTTGAGCGGTCCTCGAAAGAGAAACCTTACCAGATCTGTATTCATTTGACGCCACACAGAAGACAAACGACACATATAAGCAAAAAGAGAAGAAGCACAAAATCTAAAAAGAAACCTTACTAGATCTGCACTCAATCGAAGTCTTGTAGACGCCTTCATCAATGGCGGTCTCGCAGTGCACACACCTTTAATTTCTTCAATCTAGTTGTCTTCTCTGACCAAACGGTTTTCGAGCGGTTCCTCCCAATCGAGACGCTTAAGGCTTTTTGGTGAGACGAACGACTGTCAAAAATCCTAATTGGGCGATTGCCGATTGGGATGATTTTATAGGGGTTACCAAAATTTTGTTAACCTTTTTCCTCATTTTTAGCATAATTAATATATTCTAATAATTAATTATATCTCCTTAATATTGATAAGTGACTAATAAAGATCATCTTAATATCTAATTAATTATTTGAATATATTCTAATAATTAATTATCTCTCCTTAATATCGGTAGCTATCTAAATAAAAATCATATGAATATCTAATTTACCTTTTTTTAAGTTGTTAAATGCTAGGGGCCTATTTTGTATCTTAGGTACAAAAAAAGCTTTTAGAGCATTCACACTAGAGAACACTTAAGATTAATCTTAACCCACTTTTTTTCAATTTTCAGCTTTTCTCTCTCTCTGCAACGTCAGCTTAAGAGCATAACCCAAATTTATACTCACAATAGAACACGTTACATCTTCTTAACATGCATATTATATATTATCTCTTTTTATTTGTTTTATCAATAAAACCATAAACGAATAATTTTAATAAATATGAACTAAATATTATATCTTGTAATTAAATATTAAATTTTAAATAACACAGTTTTAAAATTCATAAAATTTAAAATTTTCACTACAAAAACAATATTTTTTTTACATAAATACAATAGATCTAAATACTATAAACTTTTATTGTATCAATAAGTTTATAGATACAGCAATATGAAAATTTTTGAAATGAGAAAATATATATATATATATATATATATAATGGAAGTCTATAATACATAAAACTATTTTCTATTATACAAATTAATATTTTTTAATTTCATAGTTTAGTGTTATTTATGAACGTTTAATATCATATATATTACTAACATTTATTTATTATGTTAATAGAATTATAAAAATAAATTTATTCAAAAAAATCAGTTTACAGATTTAACTAATTTTAATAATATAAAAAATGTGCATAACTAATGTATATTTATTATATATACTTTTTAAAAATAATAAATATACATAAAATGGGTGCCTATTAATAGATAAAATTATTTTATAGATTATAAAATATTTTATTATTTATTTTAATAGTTTAAATTTATTTAAAATAATTTTTCAAAATTAAATAGCTCAAAACATGTGGCAAAATCTGATTGGTCCGTATTAACCAATCTGATTGGTCCGTATCGTCCAATAATAAAGAAAATACACAAGAAGGAGGGGTTGCAAGCACATGTAACCCAACCTCATAGGAGAAAGCAAGATCCGCTAACGAGTCTGCCACCCTATTACCTTCTCTAAACACGTGACCGAGATCAAGAGACCAATTTCGGGTAAGGAAGCCTTGGCATCGAATCACCAGGCTCGACAAAGGATGTGAGACGCTCACCCCTTTGTTAATAAAATCAATAACCGTCATAGAATCTACCTCCATGTAAACTCTTCTATGACCACCCTTCCAAGCAAGATCAAGACCATGTATGACACCCCATAGCTCAGCTGCCGGTACCGTAGTGCACCCTAAATTTACCACAGCTCCTTGAACCCACCCATCATCACTATTTCGGATCACAACCCCAGCCGTCGCATATCCTTCCGACCCTCTCACTGCACCATCTGCATTCACCTTCACCCAATCAAAAGCCAGTCTCTTCCAAGAAACCAACCGCTCAGTACGTGGAATGGCATGAGAAGGCTTGGCTCTATTTGCTGCATAAACATTCTCCACAAATCTATCTTCCAGGAACGCCGCCTTGTTATAAACCACCTCCTTCTCTGAGAAGACGCAGTTGTTCCGCCACTTCCATATCCACCACGCCATACACGCAAATTTCTCGCTCCAACATTCAGTAGAGTGTCGATAGGAATTCCAGCATAGATTAGCAATCTGCCAAGCATCCCAGTCAAGTTGAAAAAAGCTATCATGTAGGTGAACTGGAATGAAGAGTTGCCAAATCTCCTTTGCAACGGGACAATCTCTCAGAACATGAAGCAGCGTTTCATCAACATTCGGGCATCTATGACATGCCGAGCTGGTCGCCATATGTCTTCGGTATCTCTCTGCATTGGTTAATGGTACTCCCCAAGCCACCAACCACATAAAATATCGATTCCTCTCCGTCACCTTTAATGACCAAAGTTTCGAAAACAAACTCTCACGAACCTGGAATTTGTTCCTATTCTTAGTGATGCTCCGATAGGTTGAAGCAATCGAGAACTGTCCATCTTGGGTACCTAGCCATCTCACAGTATCACCTCCGTCGAAACTCTCCTCCAAAGACATAGCAGCAATCATAAGGGACCCCAAACTGTTAAGCTTCCCTGAAAGATATGCCCAGTCCCATCCCCTCGAAGAACTCCAAGCATCCCTAACCCGTAATGACATGTCTCCAAGTTCCAAGGATGATACACTATACTTTACCAGAGGCTCTTGACCCAGCCAAGTATCTGTCCAAAGTAGAGCCCGACGTCCGTCCTTCACACTCCAGCCCATGTGAGAAGCAATAACTTTATTATACACCTCCTGAATACCTTTCCAAATATGAGAACACCCTCTACGGTTCTCAATATACCTAGGCCACCCATCTCCTTGCAACCCATACTTACTCAGTAAAATTTTCGCCCAAAGTTGTTCTCTATTACTAAACACTCTCCAAGCAAGCTTGCTCGGTGTAGCAAGATTCATATCAGCCGCTTGTCTAAGACCTAGACCACCGGCTTTTTTCTCCTGACAAACCCTCTCCCAACTAATAAGATGGATCTTCCGGCTTCCTTCAGAGTCTCCCCAAAGAAACCCCCTACTCAACTTGTCTAAAGATCCCAATAATTCCTTAGGCAACAACACGGTATTCATTGATAAATTGGTATAGCTGCTAGGACCGACTTAACCAAGGTAACCCGACCCGACAGGCTCAGAGAATCCCTCTTCCAACCCGCAAGTCGACTCGACACTCTCTCAATAAGACTGCTAAAGTTATCTCTGGAGACTCTCTCATGAAAAAGGGGAATACCTAAATATTTCCCTAAGTGCCTTGTCCATGGAACCCCACACATCCCACTCAGAGCAGTCTCTAAATTCCCTTGTACGTTCTTGGAGACGAAAATACGTGATTTAGAGAGACTAACCCGTTGGCCCGACGCTCCACAAAAGTCTTCGAGAATTTTCTTTATCACCGTAATATGAGTTGTCGAGGCTTCCACAAATAACAAGATATCATCTGCAAACAGAAGATGAGAAATACTCGGACCTCCTCTAGACACCTTCACCGGCTTCCAGGAGCCATTCTCAACTGCTCGTTCAATCATATGGCTAAGTCGCTCCAAACAAAGGACAAAGAGGAAAGGTGATAACGGATCTCCTTGTCTAAGGCCCCTCGTCATAGGGAAAGAAGATGACGATTCACCATTCCAAAGGAGTTTCATAGATGCAGTAGATAAGCATGTCGTTATCCAATGTACCCATGCGGGAGGAAATCCAATAACTTGCAACGTTTCGATCACAAACTCCCACCTCAACAAATCATACGCTTTCTCTAAATCCAATTTCAGGATCATATATCCTTTCCTACCCTTTTTCTTCTTCATATGATGAATAACCTCCTGAACAATCACAATGTTGTCTGTGATCATTCGACCGGGAACAAAACTCGATTGCATGGGGGAGATAAGATGCCCCATAACCACTTTGAGACGAGAAGCAAGGATTTTAGTAATATTAAAGTTTTTTACCGTTAGTAAATAGAATACCACATATACAACTTTTTCGTACATTATCTATTATATATACCAAATAGATCGCGATATCATAAACATAATTATTACTATAGTAAACAATATATATAATCATTCCAAAATTATGTCAAAATCTATTATATATACCAAATAAATCGCGATATCATAAACATATTTATTACTATAGTAAACAATATATATAATCATTCCAAAATTATGTCAAAATCTTGATAAATACGAATAATTGCAAAATAAAGTATAAATGTTGAATATAAATGACAATATTTGTACAATTTTCTCGCTAACACCATAAATGAAAAAAGTTAAATAGGTAAACAATCATCAATAAGAAGATCTGTATCCATTTTTTTGCTATGATTCCTCTAATATTTTCCACTTTAATGCTAATATAATTTACCTTTTAAGGAGTAATATACATTGGACATCGAATGAATTAAGATCATACACGTGACTAAAAGATTTGCTCCCCACTATTTTCATGAATCTCCCGAATTTAAAATTGGAGGTGAACATCGGTTCAAAACCGCAAAATCGTAAACTGAACCGAACCGGAAATCGCAATCTCAGAAAACGTGAACGCACGGTTGCAGTTTGAACCGCAAATGAACCGCATTTTGCGGTTTGGTTGCGGTTTTGCGGTTTTTTTGCGGTTTTTTTGCGGGTTGATTGCGTTTTTGCGGGGGTTTTTTTTGAGGTTTGCGGTTTTTTTGCGGTTTTTTTGCAGTTTGCGGTTTTTGTTGCGGTTTGAACCGCAAAAACTTGCGGACCGCAAACCGAACCGATTAATTGTGGTTCGGTTTGGACCGCAATTTGCGGTTCGGTGAATCGAACCGCAATCTGCTCAGCTCTATATTCATTAATGATAAACATATATCAGTATCAACTCAGTTTATTAAGGGCATTTTTGGTAACTAGGCCTTTTTGAGAAACTAGAGTAGTAACTAGGTTTTTTTAATGTTTTAATTAAGTAAATATATCCAAACCTTTTAATTGTTTCATTTATTAATATTAAAAAAATACTATTTTTAAATCGAGATTCAAAACCTCAAATAAATTATATAAATAGGTTCCCATTAGAAGGTGGAAATACATTCGAGTCATAGCTGCCCAAAAAGATTTTATCTTTTTCGAATATGAAGGTTATCAAATTTTTTGTTCTTGTCATGATCGTTTGTACAACATATGGAACAAGAGGAGTTTCTTCTATTGGTAAAAATGTGATTATCAAGAACGCAATGGGAGATGGATCTGCCCTTACTGTACATTGTCAATCGGCCACCGGCGATTTCGGCGCACATGTACTTCTCGACGGACAGTCCTACGGGTTCGAAGGAACCACTCTTACCCGTTGTAGTTGTACTAGTAGTCAAGGGTTGATTGATTGGGATGGCTATAGTGATGCTCGGGATCAAGAGCGGTGTTCGGATGTTTGTTTATGGACGGCTTCAAAACGTGCATTTACCGGTACTGATCGTAATGGTGTAGCTGATATTTCATACCCGTGGAGACATTGACTTAGGAGATTTGTTTGGTTTTTGGGTTATTGGTCTTCTTTCTTTGGGTTGTTTAACATTGATTCTATGAAATCGAAAAGTTAGAACGACTTTAATTGTTCTTTCGTCTTTGGCAAGTTCAAGGTCCATTATTTTTATTTGGGTTTTTTCTCTCTTGGTACCCCTCAAGTTTAGATTTTTTTTTCTTGACATCCCCAAAATTTTATTTCCATCTTGGTACCCTGATGGTATAACTTGTTTACTTCTTATACCCTTTCTTAATATATTTCATTAAATTTTAATTATAAATTAAAAAATACCTAAAAAAATTCAAAACTAATTATGAATGGATAAAAACAACTTACATTTTATTTCCTTTTTTAAATAAAATAAAAAAAATAAAAATTCAAATTAATAATGATCACGTTAATGGTAAAGAAGTATTTTTATACTTTTTATAATCTAAAAAAATTTAGGCCTAAAATTTTTTTATTTTTAATTAAAAAGTAGTAAATTTTTTAATATTTATTTCTAATTAAAATTAAATATAAAATTAAAACTAAAACTAATTCTTAAAGTTATTAATTCGAAAATTATAAATATATTAAATAAATATAAAAAAGTAAATGTAGACCTAATTTTTTTATTTTTTATTTTTTAATCCAAGAGGAAAATTTTAATAAAATATATTTAATAAATTTTATTTTATTAATATATTTATAAATTTTCAATTTAGTTTTAGTTTTAACTTATATATTGTATTTTAATTAAAAATTTTTAAAATTACAATATTTTTTAAAATAAAAAAGTCTAAATTTACTTTTCTAGATTTTTAAGTTACAAAAAATACTGCTTTACCATTACTTATTCTTTATAAATTTTGTTGGTTTAAAACTTAACATGATCCTAATTATTTTTAATTTAATTTAATTTTTTTATTTCAAAACAAAAAATAAAAATTACGCTTTTAAATTCAAATTTACTTTGTTATTTTTATTTTCAGATTTGTTTAATTTTATAATTAAAAAAATTAAACAAATAAAACAATAGAGTACTGGAAACTTAAAATTTTGTGTACGAAAAAGCTAAATGCACGAGGTCTGTTTTACCAGCGTAAAAAACAAACGCATTCCGATGGCGCTTAACAAGTAAAAAACAATAAAGAATTTGAGCGTCAGCGCCTTCCGAAGGCGCTCAAATCTTTAATTAAAAAAAGGCAAAAGTTGGAAGACGCTAAAATCTTTAATAAAATTTTTTGAAATCATTTCTTGTGGATTAAACTAATTGGAGTTGAATTTGATTATTTTTGATATCATATAGCGAAACAAGATAGGAAAATCAAATGCAAAATGCATGAGACCACAAGAAATGATTCCAAAATAATTTATGAACAAGGTACACATATACACCATATTCATTTTCATTCCGTTTTTGTTTTTGGAGTTACAACCAAACGGGGGTAAATTCGAATTCGAAAGTGTTATGTTAATGCAAAATTAAACTAACTCTTATAGTCTTCCAAAAATTATCCAAACACATAAAAATTGTACAAAAATAGATTTGGACTTCAAACAAGCTTCACAATGTATTTATATATGACTCGTTCAAAAACTAAATGAGCTCAAATTTTTTTTCCGAGTCAAGTAGTTCGGGTAATATAACAACCCTACAAGGCTACAATGTTATTCTACTTGAGTCCCCGTAAAGTCTAATTGCTCGTTTGGATGCGCTAGAAATCATTCCTGGTAACGGAATGATTTCGAATCAATCAAAAAACTATGTTTGCTTATAGGTCATTTAACACATGAAAGTAATCCCATCATTAATATTTCCTTTCCTTATCCTTATCCGATTTTATTCCGTTTTTATTCCGTTTCCATTCCACCGCTTCAACTAAACGGACACTAAATTTCAACCGCTTTAAAATGTGTTCATATTCGAGTCAGTTAAGAAGTAGATGAGCTTAAACCGAATTTTTTACGAATATGTATCCCATATAACGATCTTATACTCTACAAAGCGGATAAGGTTCGATCTAGTCATGATTACGTGGGCTTTGATAGACCAAGTAACTGCAGGCCCATATCCCGGTATGTAAATAGGCCTAAGGCCCAGTTTTTGTGCAAGGACTGTAGGCCCATGGCCCATTTATCCTCCATTATCTAAGCTTCTACTCGCCCCTTCCCCTTTTGTCAACGAAAGTGTACTACTCAGTGTATCACTGTATGATTGCCTTTGATAGCTTTTAAGTAGAACCGTACAAATTCGGGCCGATCCATCCATTAAAAAACACGAGGATGGATAGTTAGTTTGGTCCGATTAAGTTCGGTTTGACCCGACTTGTATTTTTATGGGACGAATATGTGTAAATATTTTGGCTCGTGGGTTAACCTGACTCGACCCGGTATATAGTTTTATACGTAAAATTTAATGGCCAAATTTACTAACTATGTCTTTTACCATATTTGCTCTATTAAGAGTATTGATAACATAAAAACTCATAATATATTTTAATAGAGTAATAGGGGGCAATTAGAGGTAAAAATCAGAGGAATACAAAAAAAAAAAGATTATTCCACCAAATTCTTTCAAATTTAATTATATATATATATATGTATGTATGTATATAATTTAGTTTGTTTTGAGTGGCACCTACTTTGATTTTTCATTTAATTTGTTTTGACTATTTTATCGAGTTATACTCGTTTGTAATACAAGATTGCAGGGATAAATTGACTACAACGATACTTGTTGTTTTTTAAGTATTTGAATTTATTTATTTTTGTGTGTTAATTGTTGTTAAACTTGTTGGTAGTGCACTATGCAAGTATATAATTAGATCAAAAAATTTTGTTAAATACATTACATGTTTTAAATGACAAATCACGAGAAGGAAAAAAAATACACAATCAAGTATATACGCGTCATTCAGGACGGCACGACAACCCGTTCGTTTTTTATGTGGGTGAACATGAATAGTGTTTGTGATACTTACAAGGTGGGCAACTATCTGACCCACACACTTCGGATAAAGTTTTTAGGTATGCTCCGACTCATTCCCTAACTGAGCTTTTGTACAGAAGGCAAGACATTACTAAAGAGAGTTAGGTGAAAGATGGTACATACTCATATTTAGTGTCACATAAAGTCAGTAGTGGAATTTATTTTAGCACGTCAAATCATCATAATCTTTTACAAATATCTACTTTGTCGGTATTTTTTCTTACGACAGGCATTTCAATTAGTTATACAGTTTATACTAATGCATGTAACTACTTGTATAAACTACTTACAACTAACTCGGACTGGGCCAACTGTTCCGAATTTGATTCACTGTAATAAATATAGGATAATCTTTTCGAAATATTCACCACGATAAATTTTTAAAAAGGTTAATTTATATATGTATAGTATGATTAGGTTCCGGTGAGGAGGATGCTTGCAGATAGGAATAAGGAACAGTATGAGCCATCGAATAAAATCTAAATCAAAGACTATCAACTTATTTAAAGAAGTTGTTTTTTCTCTATCTATTAGGGCCCGTTCATTTCTCATATCCTGATATGAGATATGGGTAGGAGTATCACATATCCGATATCCATGTTTCGTAATTGAGTATATAGATATCAATACTTTACTTTTTATCGTTTTTGATATCTTAAAAAATTGAGAGATATCACATTCATTTTCTCTCACTTTTCCCTCAAACCTCTCCCTCTCTAGTCTTCCTCTTTTGATATTTCTCACCATCTTGTCAAACACAAGTATCATATATGAGATATCAATCTCATATCCATATCTATAATATATATACTGATACCAATATCTGATATACTCATATTTGATATGGGAAATGAACAAGCCCTTAGACTCTTGTGTGTTTCCCCTCCTTTCCAATTGTTACCCTACTTTTCTTATTTTTCTTCACCAAGTAACAGCTCTCACCTCCAACTCTTTGTTTCTCTCTTCGAATAACCCTCGTGGCTTCTGCAACACTCTTTCTCCTCCCCCCGTCTTCCTTCTCTCTCTCTTCCATGCACCTTTGCACCTCCCTAAGAGCATCCCCAACAGAATCTCTAAATTATTCTTCAAAATAGGGAAGCAAAAATAATAATCTCCAAATTATTTTGATATCAAACCCAATAGTTTCTCCATTTTAGAGACTTCAACCATATTTATAGTAATTAATTTTTTTAAATATTTAGCTAAATTTAATATCTCTCGTCAACATAAACGGCTAGTTATACCAACTCAATCTCATCTCACCTAATATATAGCTAGTTTTAACAACCTAAAATTTTAAAATTATTCTAATAACTAAAATTAAACAATTCTAGTCACTCTTGTCATCTCAGCCTCACTTTTTTATAATCTCCACATTCTGTACTTCCCAACTCACAAGCATCACTTTTATAATCCGTTTCATGGCTCATCGTTCGTTGACGAGTCATTACCTAGTTAATAATTTCATGGATGACGACGATGCTATGGATGACGAATATGAAGAATTGTTACTTGCTGAAATAGAAGACAAAGATCGTGCCAAACAAAGTTCGAGAGGAGGTAATTGTGGTTCTATTATGGGTCACCGTATTATTAACCGTGATCTAATTGAGGGTCATGAAAGACTTTATCGTGACTATTTTGCTGATTGTCCAAAGTATGGGGCTCGTTTCTTTCGAAGGAGATTTCGAATGAATAAAGCTCTTTTCATGCGCATTCATGATGCCGTTGTCGCATACGATACTTATTTTGTTCAAAAGAGGAATGCTGCTAGACGTTTAGGCTTGTCATCGCTTCAAAAGGTAACAGCTGCTTTTCGGCAACTCGCATATGGTGTTACAGCCGATTATGTTGATGAGTATGTGCAAATTGGGGAAAGCATGCTATTGAAAGTCTCAAAAAATTTGCCAAAACAATTGTTGACGTTTTTGGCGACGAGTACTTGAGGGCGCCAAGTAGTGATGACCTTAAGAGATTACTTGCAATAAGTGAAGAACGTGGGGAATGCTTGGAAGCATTGATTGTATGCATTGGACATGGAAGAATTGTCCAACTGCTTGGCATGGTATGTTTACTGGACACATTCATGAACCCACTATTATTTTAGAAGCTGTAGCCTCATATGATATGTGGATATGGCATGCTTTCTTTGGACTTCCTGGATCTCTTAATGACATCAATGTATTAGAACGGTCTTATGTATTTAGTGGATTGGATGAAGGTAGTGCCCCTCGTATCAGTTATAAAGTCAATGGGAGACCATATGACATGGGGTATTATCTTGCCGATGGTATATATCCATCATGGGCAACATTGGTAAAGACTATTCCAGCTCCACAAGGAAATAAGCATAAGCACTTTGCTCAAGAGCAAGAAGGAGCAAGGAAAGATGTTGAGCGCGCATTTGGAGTCCTTCAAGCACGTTTTGCGATTGTTCGAAACCCGGCAAGACTGTGGAATAAGGATCACCTAAAACACATTATGATGGCATGCATAATTATGCATAATATGATTGTCGAAGACGAGCGTGATGAACATGAGAGTATTCGTCGACTAAGGAAGATACATGATATCGAAAAACAATATGATCATGTTGATGGGATTGCACACATATCACTTTTGCTCGAGCGTACACCAACAATAATGGAGTTCATCGCAAATCGTCATCGAGTTAGAGATAAAGAAATGCATACTCAACTCCAAGAGGATCTAGTCGAACACTTATGGAAAAGACATGGAACCAATTAATGATTTGCTTCTTGCATAAATTTATATTTGTTTTGTTTCAAGTTTCAATTTCATCGTACTGTCGTTAACTTAATAAAGAATAATATTTACTCATGATTACTATTAACATTGAAAGTTGCAAATTCAATTATTTTTGTCATTTGATTTATGATTTCTAGTAGGAAATTCAAGGCTCCTTCTAGCATAAATTTATAGGTAGATGATTAAGTGATTAACCATTACAAATAGCTTAATGTTCTAAGTTATGTCTTAATCAACATATAAATACGTCTAGTTAAGTTTATACGTGAATGACTTTGTTTGGATGTTATTTGGATTACGTGTGCTTGCGAATGAAACTTTCATTTGTAAACAAAGCTCAGTGGCTTAGGCTACAGTGGTGAAGATGATAGAAAAAGCAACCCTTGAAAGGATACATAGTGCTAAGAAAAAGCTAGTAGCACCTCCATAATTAAAAAAATATTAGTCAAATAAAATCATCATTCTATTTCCTGAAACAAAACAAATAGGGTTCCATGGCAATCAAACAGCAATTTTACATATCATGGTCGTGTATGACACGAGAGAAAAACAATAACAAAGTCTCTACAATTATGACCAAATTAGAGGATAAAAAGGCAGTCCTTGAAAGTGCATCTCCATCTTCAAAGATCGCCAAATAACACAGTAGACTACTCGTTTCCATCCTTACCGGTTCTTTTTGCTAAAATCTCTTTCTGAAGGCTGATGATATACTCGGCTTGAAGAGGATTCATGGAACTAGTATTCATAGACATAATTTTAGCTTCCTCAGTTCGAGCTTGAAGTTCAATCTCCTTTTCTCTAAGATCAACCTGCTTTTGCTCAATATCAATTAGCAACTTCAATTGTTCAACCTTTACGCGGTCACTTTCTAGCCTTTTTGCCCTAAACTCTTCCAACTCAGAACGGAGTTTTGTAGATTCCTTTTCATCATCACCACCTTGCTCGGTGGATTTTCTTTTTTTGTTTGCTTCTTTTGCAGCCTTTCTTCCAACAGGCCTCTTCAATGGTAGAGGTTCACAAGCATCATAATCATGATCATTTTCCAAGTTAATTGGAATTTGATTTTTAGTGGAAGGAGCCTTGAAGTTTCTACTTGTTTCAATTTTCTTTTGCTCTCCTATCCATTTTTGTTGAAACCTGAGAAGAGTCCAACAATGGTCTAATCCAAACTGATGACCTTCCTTACATTTGTAGATTGTTTTTGCCTCTTGTATCTGTAAAGAATGCATCATGCAAATATATATTAAACAAAAAAATATTTGAGAAAATAAATAACTTAAGGTAAGTAGAAGATAGTGAAGATAAGAATAGTAGGCACCTTATCTGCCTCTGTGTATCCACTTTTCCGTAGGTGATCGACTGCAGCATAATGTCCACTAAATCTACTCACAATGAAGCTAATTTTTGACCAGCGGTTTATCAATGATTTTTCAGTACGCTCATCCGGCCAACTCTTATGTTCTTCAAAGTATTTAGTAATTCTTTTCCAGAATTGGTTCTTCTTTTGATCAGACCCTTTGATTGGATCTAAGCTAGTATTTAGCCATCCAGCTATAAGAAGTTTGTCTTCCTCTGGAGAGAAGTTGGTAGTTCGTTGAGACTGTTTTTGTGCTTTCTTGTTGCTAGATGCACAAGGGGTCTCTTGATCAGTGTGAGCTTCAGTAGTACATTCCTCTTCAAAAGTAGAACAATTAGAATTGTATTGACTATTTGAAAAATCATATGTCAGATGTGGGTCATCGACATCATCATGAGAGGATCCGTTGTTGAGGAGGTCGGTGAAATTCATCTACAATAAACATATATACTATAATAAACATAAACCAATGAAGAGTTCATCCACACCAATTCTATTCACAAAATCAAACAGCAAGTGTATTTGCTATTTTATACTCATTTTTAGCTTGACAGTATATATAAACATCATTAATTATCAACTTAAGATAATTTTCAAACATAAACATTACATGGTTAGCACATGATGGCAAGGACAGTACAAGGGGTATAAAATGAATGATGCTTGCAGCACCCAATCAAACCAATCTCTCTGTATATATATATATATATCTATAATATTTACCTTGATGAAAGCCCTATAATTTTACTTGATGAAAGCTCTAATCTAGCATATCCATCAGGTAAAGGTACATCAGAGGGAACATCATTAGTGCAATAAACAGGAAACACAAGTTGCATGTTCTAAATCAAACAACGATCTTGGATCTTTGCATTCTAACTATAGACCATCTCAGACAGTGTACAGCACGCAACAATTCGATAATTCCATGCTATTCATCATCCGACACTACAAATCAAACCAAAAACAAAGATCTAGCGTAAACGACACAATACTCCAAATGTCCAGCTAAGATTAACAATTCGACAAATTGTTAACAAGATTTACCATCTGAATGTCTCAATTGCACAGGCCGAAACTCACACAGTCATAAAACAATAAAAAGTAGAGATCGACGGAGATTCAAAACTAGAGTTTCCGAATAGAACAGATCTGAAAGGAGAAAACCAAACAACACTAACCTGGAGATATGCCTTCGTTCTTGAATGAAAGTTGAAGTCACCCGTTGAGCAGTGAAATTGTTTCTGAGTAGTGAAATTGTTTTTGACGTGGGAAGGTGGGATAGATGTGCCGCCAAAATATTTGGGGAGTTCTCTAAATTTAGGGAATCAGCTCTATTCCTCACCCCCATTCTCTATTTTAGAGAATTAAATAGCAAATCTGTTGGGCCAAAAAATAAGACGTACATTCTTCAAAAGCCCATAATTCTCTAAAATAGAGATACTGTTGGGGATGCTCTAACAACCCATATGCACCTCCCTTTCCTCAACTCTTTGACGTCATTCCTCCCTCAACCTCTATGTTCACCTCTCGAACTCACTCTCTTGCTACACATTTCCTCTCCCCATCACGATATGCCCCTGGATGACTTTGTCATCCGTACCTCCGGCTTGATATGTCCTTGGCTACCCCTATCAAATAAAAGACTTTTCCATTATATTTATTTGAATTATATTTTTATATTTTATATTCTTAATAATTAAAAGAGATATTCTTGTGAATATCTTACTTTAAGAAGACATTGAATGCTTGGGATTATTCTTAGAAGACTTCATCCAATCTCTTCTTTAATGTTTAAAATATTTGCTTTTAATTCCGTATTGGACAATTTTGGTAACTAGGCCTTTTTGAAAAACTATAGTAGTAACTAGACTTTTTAATGTTTCAATTAAGTAAATATATCCCAACATTTTGTATTTATTCTCAAACTCTACACACTCTTCTCTCATGAGGTACATTTACTAAACACAAAACTAGAAAAAACCTAGTAAATCAAATTGTTTCTTCCCGTATTTAAGTCTTAGGATTTGCCATCATCCTCTCCTATATAAAGGATGTTTTGCCCCATTTGTAAGACATGTCTAATTTTAATTATATTGAGAAGTATTTTCTCCTACTTGGTTTGGACATCTCCTCCTCTTCCACCCTCTTAAAGTTCTATCTTGGATCTAATCTTTGATTCAAGCCTTTCATACTCGAGGATCCTTTTTAAGGATCAATTTTATCTGCTCCACTTCGTGGATGATTCGATCTAACTAGATCGGATATGTCATATGCTTTTGCATCCATCTCTCAAGCTTCCGCAAACTCATATTCTATACTTTTATCCATCCGCAAGGAGTAGTTGAAGCTCAATCTCGATCTAGATCCGCATTTTTTCCTTGAACGTATCGAAGGACTACATCATTGGCCATCCAGGGGCCTATCACATCACTCTAACCCTCCCAAACTCTTACCTCTTCGAGCCTTTCACTAGAACCAGTGGAGCAACAACTCCACCGAAGGCTTCGAGCCTGTCTTCAGGTTTGCTCGGGTTATGTTGAAGCCAAAACACATACTTTTGATGTCAAGACTAGGCATGCTACTATTGAGTACAACTGATAGGTTTGATTGAGAAAATACATGTAAACATATATGATGAGTTGATCTAATAACTCCAAATGAACGATCTATATGCTACTTTTATTGTGCATGCAAATTGTTCGACAAAATGTCTCATAGAAAAATAGTCTATAACATTTACATGAACAATGACATCGAAAAAGTATGAACACCGATGACTAAAAAAATTAACAATGACATATAAAAGTATGAACACTGATTACTTATCTATAACTTTTACAAATACATAACATACTATGATCATTTTTTAATATTTTGTGATGAGTTTTTTTTGTGGTTATATATTGTAAATGAACATATATGCATTATAAAATATACACAAAAGAATAAATAAACATGAAACTTTGATGAATAAAAATACTATGAACACTGACGTATAAATATATGAACAATGACATATAAAAATATGAATACTCATAACTACTTTTGAACGTAAGATTATTTTTTCAGATTTAATTCAATTTACAAAAATGTTATTAATGATGAACGTGTGAGAGCCCTTAATTTAGAATTTATCCAATGACTTATAGATCTAATTCTTATAAACAACCTCTCTCTCCTCACTTGTACTAATATATAATAAATAATTAGTAATCAACACCAAAAAAAATATTAAATAATTAGTAATAAATAATTAAGCATATTATGCATAATAATACCGTCATGCATAATAATTCATTATTCACTTTTTATATATAAGATCATTTGTTTTTCTGAGTGTTGCAGTTGTTCAACTTGAATTATATATTTTTTATTTGGTAGGAGAATTAGAAAATT
Organism: Fagopyrum esculentum; assembly: GCA_033239045.1. Lineage (NCBI taxonomy): Eukaryota > Viridiplantae > Streptophyta > Magnoliopsida > Caryophyllales > Polygonaceae > Fagopyrum > Fagopyrum esculentum. Next base: position 8,678,485 of record BSUD01000002.1, on the reverse strand, counting down.
ATTGCGCATTGACCGATTGTGTATTCAAGAGCATTTTGAAAGATTGTTTAGAAAATATGGAGTTTCAACTGTCAAATTGATTATCTCACAAAACGCAATTACTCACTAAGTATCATTTCAATGTTGAAATTTCGTTAACTCCCACTCGTACTCTCTTCCACCGGCGATATCGACAAGTTTGTCGTCCATCTCCGGCGACCACCAGGCCCCATCTGAAAAAGGTCCCTTCTGTCTTTAATTTGCATTTCATCTTCTACTTTCTTTCACAAATTTCTCTTCAATTCCGTGGTTGCATGGACCCCTCATTCAACCCTCCATTATTTTATGTACAAAATCTCGATTTTGTTTTTTTTTTTTCATTTCCAAATTAAAGTCACAAGCTTGGAATTGATTTATTCACAAGGCAGACTAGTTAGATAAGATGAACCTTTCTTACTTCTTCTTGCCATTGGCTGACTGAATATCTCAACCAACCAAATAACTGCTAATTAATTCTTTGGGTCAATCATTCATACCTTGATCTTCTTCAATGGCTGGCTAAGCAGCAATTCTAGTTACTCAAAGGATCCGTCTTTCTAATTTTGGGTTCTTGTTGCATTAGCATCGCCTGTTTGTCTTCAGGTTGGTGAAATCTAATTTATGGTTGATATTTTGTATTTAGAATAGTAATTTACGTTTAAGATTTGCCCTTTTTGTTTACCACGCAAATATCATGCTGTAGGTTGGAATCTGTCTTGAATCTTGATTAATGATTGAAGGAATTTGAGCCATGTGAAGAATGAACTGTGATAAATGAGTTGGAGATTTTTTGTGTTCACTGTAGCTGTAAAACCTGACAAAGCTTGAAAAGTTCTTGAAGAGATTTTCCTATTTTTATGCTGAAATTTGTACATCAAATATCATGCTTTTAAGTTGGAATCTGTCTTGAATCTTGATTAATGATTGAATGAATTTGACAAAGCTTGAAATTTGACTCAAATTGTCGTTTCTGATTAATGATTGAAGAAATTTACCACGCAAATATCATGCTTTAAGTTGGAATCTGTCCTGAATATTGATTAATGATTGAAGGAATTTGAAGCATGTGAAGAATGAACTGTATTCTCTTGCAATAAATGAGTTTGAAGTTGAAAACTGTCCTTATAAATGAGAAATCTAACAAAACCTAAATGCTGAAAGTTTCTTGAAGAGATTTTCCTATTTATGCTCAAATTTGTACATCAAATGTTAAAACTTGCAGGATGGCATCAGCAGAAATTCAAGAAACTTGCTTCATTCAAGATCATGGATACAAACTCGCGAGAGCTCACCTCCATGACTGGCTCATACTACTTCTCCTCATCGTATTAGAAACGGTTCTCCTTGTAATCCATCCTTTCTATCGTTTCGTTGGCAAGGATATGATGACTGATCTCAAGTACCCTTTGAAGGATAACACAGTTCCCATATGGGCTGTTCCTGTAAGAAATTTCACCTTTATTCAGTTAAACTTTGTTCAAGTATCCATTACTGAAATTTGGTATTTGGATCTTGTTTTTCATTTGTTAGTTGTATGCTGTAGTGTTGCCTATTGTCATATTCTCGGCCTTCTACTATCGGAAGAAAAACGTGTATGATTTGCATCATGCCACACTCGGTAGGTAACCTTTTCATCTTACAGTACTAGATCAATGGAATGCAGCTATGACAGTTAAGTCGGTTACTTGTGTATAACAGGGCTGTTGTACGCGATACTGATAACCGCTGTCATAACTGATGCTATTAAGGATGGTGTCGGTCGCCCTAGGCCTGATTTCTTCTGGAGATGCTTTCCTGATGGCAAAGATGTACTAAAAACTCATTTATGTAACATATTCTGTAAAGCTTTAATATGATGTTTTATGGTTTTCTTGAATTTTCAGAATTATGATGGTCTAGGCAATGTTATATGTAGCGGTAAAGATAGCGTTATCAGGGAAGGACATAAGAGTTTTCCTAGCGGTCACTCGTCTTGTAAGTGTATTCAGTAAACGAAAATCATGTGCAGGAATCATTCAACTGAAGTCTTATAAAGAACATGTTTTGGACAGGGTCATTTGCAGGTCTTGGGTTCTTGTCACTCTACATATCTGGGAAAATCAACGTGTTTGATCGGAAAGGACACGTTGCAAAGCTATGTCTAGTCATCCTACCGCTTCTTGCTGCAGCTCTCGTTGCTGTTTCTCGGGTTGATGACTACTGGCACCATTGGCAAGATGTGTTCGCTGGAGGGTTATTAGGTTTGTTCAGCTTGTGTTTTTTTGGGTCTTTTTTGTTGGCTTTGATGAACATCAGTATGTTGCTTGTTGTTGTTGCAGGTATTACAGTTGCCTTATTTTGCTACCACCAGTTCTTCCCTCCACCATACGATATCAAAGGTTCGGTACGAGTTGATGAAATAACATACTGAACTTAGGGCATGTTTAGTATCATATCTGAATATAAGACATGATATATAGTGTTTGGGATACGAGTATATGAATATCAGATTGATATGTTGATATACTCATAACCCACTTTTTCTCCTATTTTGATATAGTCAAAAAACTAGAGGTATCACATATCTTATATTTGCTCTTCCTTGTTCGTTTACTAAAATCCACCGAAGAAAGATATCAGATCTCAATCTCATACTCATACGGATATGTGATATAATGATACCCAAATATGGATATCAAGCATGCCCTTAGTTCTTCAATTTGAATAGTTTATCATTTTTGGGTTTCAGGGTCAGGACCTTATGCATATTTCCGAGCAATGGAAGAGTTGCACGCAGAGGAAGAACGAACTCGAGCAGAAAATGAACTCGGTAATGGTGGTCATGACGAGGTTTGATCATCAGGTGAATAGAGAAGATTGTTGAACTTGATGTTGATTTTTATGTATGATAGACTAGTTCAGTAGGGTGCTTGTTGTTTTCTTTGTATAATTGTTTGTAGTAATTTTGTGTAGTTAAATAAAAGATTTTGTCAAGTTTTCTTAGTGTGTTTATAGTAATGGATGTTTATTTTGCTAAAAATCGATGATTATCACTTGAGTATATAAAAAATATTTAGCAGATTTTATCACTTGAGTCATATAGCTAAGTTGGTGAAAAGGAGAGGAACTATTTCTTATCTGAGATCGGATATCCGGAAATGAACACCCCTAGTCGACGGGGCCTATATAATAATATATAACACCATTTCTATTTCATTCATCTATTGGGTTTTGTCCGCGCCTCTAAATATTTATTGAAACAATTTGGTTTACTAGGCTTTTTCTAGTTTGGTGTTTATAGATGTACGAGAAGAGTGCGCAGAGTTTGAGAATAAATATCAAAATTGCCCATATTTGTTTTATTCTTTTGTTCTTTGTAATGTTGTAGGGTTGTGATGTGAATATGAGACGGGACAAAGTTTAATTATTCCACATCTCATCCGGATATTATATGTAATAACCGAAATTTTAAAGTTCCAGTAAACTACAATTAACCAAATTCCGATGCGACAATCGTAAATAATAAAATAAAACGAGTTTAAATGTTATCATTTTATGTGACTTTAAGTCACATAAAATGATGAAACCGTATAACCAAAAATTTAATTATGCAACTTAAAATAAAAATAATAATAAAATAAATAATACGGAATTTAATTCCGTATTATATAAATTCCCGCACATAAGTAGCAGGCTTCGAAATTCCGTTCTAATATGAGAAGGCAAGTCGGATGTGGCCCAATACGAGGCCCAATTATTCAGCCCATCAGCCATCTTCTAATTTAATCCTAACCCTAAATTAATTAAGATAATTTAACCTAATCCTACTCTAACCTTACAGCCGCTTATCTCTTGCCGTAACATCCGAAGCTGCGATTCTCGCCTGCTACGTTACCGCCGCACCACTGCTGCCTCAAGAGACCCGCACCACCGTTGCTTGCAACCGGAGACGCCGCACACGAGCCGCCGCTGGACCGCCGCCGCTGCGACCACCAAGGCGCCCAGGTTAGCCGCCGGTTCCGTCTATCTCTTCTCCCTCCCGCACCTCTTTAGTTCTGTTCGTTCGAACCCACTTAACCACCGCCCACTGTGGCAGTAGCTGCGCACGAGCCGGACCGCCGCCACAGTCCTCGGCTACGGTTTCCTCCGTCCGCCAGTGCGCCGCCAGTGCGCCGCCAGTGCTCGCCACAACCGCCGGACCAGCCCTGCTGTCGCGTGAAGAGGTAAGCCGCTTCCCTTCCTCCTTCGGTTTCGCGGAGCGCAACAGCGACTAACCGTTCTCTATTCGCTGGTGATGCGAGCCAGGCACGAGCAATTCAACGGAACAGTGCAACAGGAGTATACGAGCCATACCCCAGCAGCCGCAGGAGACGCCGGAACGCTACCGTTTAGAACCCTTAACGCCGGATTTGCAGATTTCGTAAGCTTGCTCCGTCCCTCTTCGTTTTCGTTGTCACCCATGTGTTGTGAACTGCTGTTGTTAAGCCTAAGCATGAATAACGTAATTAAGCTGCTGAGTATATGCTGAAATGAATGGAAAGGCTGCTGTAAAACTAAATTAAATCCCTCAGTTTTTAAAGTTTCGAACAGCCATCTTGTAGATCAATTATAAAATGTTTGGATAAAGATCCACCGTTGAATTTTGAATATGTTGTAGATGGATATATGTAGTTTATCATATTAAAATTTGGTGAGAAATGAACGGTCGGATTGAAAGTTACGAGCTCCCGAAGTTAGGTAGTTGAGCAGTTTTTTTTGAACTTAGGAAAATTGGTTAAGTATAAGAAGTAGAGTGAGGAACCGACTTTGGGAATTATTATACAAATATCGGCTGAACAGTTTAGTGAAGTTCTTTCTTCTAAGGCTAGATAGAACCTCATAGATTATCTAGATAATAAATTCGGGAATTTTATAAGCCTTTAAGAATTTTATATTTAGAGCCGAAGTTAAACCTTTTTCGGTTCTTCCGGGAAATTTAAACATAAGAAAAATGTCCGTTTCGCACCTAATAAAATTCTAAGAGTTAGGATACATTTTAGAACTTCAAATAGGAGTTTGGACACGAATTTTAGGGTCTTCGAGAAAATCGGAATGAAGGGTAAAATGGTCATTTTACCCTACAACTAACAATGTAGATAATACGTCTTCATAATTATTTAATCTCAGAAGTCTTAGACTTCTATCTACGTGAAAGTGTGCTAATACACTTATCGCCTTTAACAGGCAACTGAGTGAGTACAGTTACAGAGCAAGTGATTACTAAGGAGTCGAGCATTATAACATGTAAGTCCTTTGGGCTTACTTAGCTGACTGCTAAATATGAGTATGAATGATGATGGTGGTGTGTGATTGACATGTTAGAGAGATAGGTTGTGATATATAAATACCGACCTGTATTTTGGCCTAAGAGTAACGGGCGGTGGCATTCCGCTCAGTAGCTCGCCGGGCGTTGGGGGTTTCTTTCGGGACTAGTCCACACATGGTTTGTAGTGACGCTACCAAAGGAAGTCAGCTATACCTACACCAGTTGGATAAGGAACGGAGGCGAGAACTAAAAATAGTTCTCGTGCCACAACTTAAATTGAATAATGTGAATCACTTAAAGAACAGATAATAATTTGTTGAGTGCCAGCATGTTGTTTGTTTATTTTTGTTTCTACTTGTGTTTGTGCTGTTGTCATTTTGCTTATATTTGGTTAGTTAGCTAACGGTTGATATATTGTTTAGATTTGACACAGGTTAGAGCAGATGCCGAGTGATCCAGATGGTAGTGGTCAGCCGGGGTGTCGTACTTTAGGACATTTTGCAGTCTTTGCATTTGTGGGTTTTTCTGTTGAACATTGTTTCTTTCCGTACCTTGATATATCGCTTTTCCGGCTGTAGTTGATCTGGTCACATTCATGCATTGATAAAACTATTTTATGATTTTTAAACTTTTCCTTATCGGTGCTTTGTTGTAAGATCATGTTAAGTTGTTGTCAAACTAAGGTCGGGACCCACTGTGCGGTCCTAACCAGTAGCTCCCTAAGTTGTAAAATTTGGGGTGTTACATTATATATGGAAACGTGTCTTGTGTTTTTTTTTTTTTTGAGCAATTCCTTCAGACTCTATCTCATTTAGGATTGGGACGAAATCAATCTCACTTGACCAATAATTTACAGACGAGAATATCAGTTTATATCATCTGTAAAAAGAAAGATATCAAAATTTTCAGTTGTTATGTAATCTCCTCAAAACATAATTAAATTTTCTCAAACATTCAAAACAAAATTCCACGACATAATTACACATCGATCACTCTACTATTAACCCAATATACATTTCCAATAATTCATAACAACTTATACTTTATAACTGTTGATGGGTACTTTTTGTACAATTTTCTAATATATATTTATGCAATTTTAGAAAATAATATATGGTCGATCGAACCTAAAGTCAATGAAAATCGATCTGATGCTAAGGCAAGGCCTAAAATTGTACAGTTGGACCCAATATTCTACTCAGTTAAAAAAGGAGTTTTACTGTAGTAGACTTAGTCATTTAAAAGACTTTTTCAAAATATTAAGGTTAATCTCATCGGTCAAAGCCAACACATATAGTTAACGGATGTTTATGAGAGAAGATGGTTATCAATGTTGCATAAGGGATGATCCACAAAGGCACTGAAAACTCCGTTCGAGGGATTCCCGGGTGTGATTAACTTTGATTTTTCATTACCTTAATCACAATTTATTTTGTGTGAATAAATACAAAGAGGTACGAGTTCATTCTTATCGGTTTGGACTTTGGAGCAATTTTGAAACTCCTACCATAATGGATGAGAGATTAAAATGAATATGGATTGGCCTTCACCGTTAATTCAAATGAATCACCACCTTAATTGAGAGTAATTAATAGCCCATATCACTCCAAATGTGAAAGGGGGAAAGAAAACGTTACGGAAGAACCCAAGGTTCGTGTATTCAATGCTAACTAAATGCTTGAAAATTCCACCCACCATTTAATTGTAATTAGATTTAATGCAAATTGATTACCTCTAGTTACTCATATATATTTTCACGGCTGATTAGATCATATACATTGTTGACTCTTGGGTATTGGCATGTAAATCAGTCCATTATATTTGGTATTTGATTCGAAGGGTCGTGATGCTTGCAGCAAACGGAATGCAAAAAAAATAACAGCAATCATGCATTTATGTATGAAATAAATTCCAATAGATTGGTGTTCAGTGTAATGAAGTATAAAGAGGGAGCCCCCACACCACCGCAAAGGCGATCCTCTACGGAAAAAA